>UESW01004352.1:113807-446440 GCA_900491605.1 Calamus simplicifolius | reverse complement strand
TACTGTTCTTAAGGTGAGTGATTTGATCCTTAGATCTTAAGGCAGGCTTCAAGATGAGTAGTATGACATCTCATCTTGAAGATTAAGATATGATCTTAATTATTTAATTTATATGCAATACTTAGATCAAACGATCTTATAATATAAGGCAAAGATATGATCTTGATGCATGTTAGAAAGATTAATATGTAATCTTTAAATTTTCGCATTGATAATTGTTATCAAATTTTAAAATATGCATGCCTCGGGGATTAACTCTCCCAACAATTACTTTACTCCATTCCTTAATGTATGCAATAATCTTCTCCCCCTTTTTGTCATTAATCAAAAAGAAGTTTGAAGAGTTTTGCAATAAATTTAAGCATAATATATCAAGGAGATGTGATCAAACATACATAATTTGAGCAGTCATTCAGATCATTACAAAATAGAGTATTACAAACATTACATGCCATGGTCTCAAGTCATAAAACATAGTCATGCATTACAAAAATAACAGTACTAAGTATGGTCACAACATAAGTCAAACATAATCACTTATCGTCATCAGAAGAAGAAATTTGCACTGAAGAAACATTTGGTTTGTTTGAAGATCCAGGCTTGTCGGAGGAAGGGTGTGTTGGTGGAGTCCAGAGGTGCAGATGAGAATAAGAAGCATCAGGCGCAGAGGCAGCAGAAAGAGTGATGTAAGTCTCTAGGAGTTGACACAGCCTTGTGAAGGATGTGGTCCAATGGTCAACAGCGTTTGCTGCATCCCGGGTCTGGGTCTCTGTAGATCTCATGCGGTGCTCTACCCACTCTGCCTTAGTTTCAAAATTATCAAGCTTACCTTTTAGGAAATTAATCTCTTTTAGATCCACTCCATGACAAATTCATTGTGATGAAAAACTCTTCCATTGAGAATATTCACATCATGGACAAGTCGCTCAAGAATCAGTTTAAACTGAGATATGTTTTCAAAAACAGAAGAAATATGTGGAACGAGAGTATGATCATTGACAGAATAAGCACTGTCTCCAGAGCTTCGACTAGAAGTGGCAAGGGTCAATTCATTGATAATAAGGCAAATTTGATCATCACTTATGCGAACGATAGGAAGAGGAGCAGGAGCTTGATTGTCATTCCGATAAGAAGGTCCAGGAGCATTCATACTGGGTGGATCAGATTGAAAAGGATTTTGATCATCAGACATAACAGCAAGGTAAGGATTCGGATGGTTGAAGTCAAAATTGAAGAAGTTCTGATGAGAACAAGCAGATTGAGTCACAGTTGGCGGTGGCATACTAGACTGACCAGTTCTAGACCTAACCTTTAACCAAATACCATCCCATTTGGCAAAGTCCATACGGTGCAGTGAATGAGCATTAAAAATGTCAGAGTGACGTAATGCCACGGCAGTTTCTCCCTTAAGCTTAATATTGAAAAACTCAAATACATAAGTGAGAAACATTCCGTAGGGCAATACAGCCTTAGATCTAGACATGGATTCTTTCATTACGGTCAACATTAGTTGAGGTAAATCAACAGGGTCTTCTATTAAGATGTCATACATTATGCATATGTCCCTATCATTTACTACATTAAACGAACCAGCACGAAGGGCTAGGATTTTGGCGATGATACTGTGAAATAATCTGTTTTCTACAGATAGCATGTTTGCATCTAGTGTTTCAATATTACTGGCTTTATTATCATCAATATTAAGGATTAAACCTATTTTATATCCACGTTCACTGGGTAGGACTTCTAAGAACCCATCAGAAGGAATATTAAGAGCACATCCTAACGTTTTGCAGTCTAGGTCGATTTTAGTCTTTTTCACGAAGGAAGAGATAGTCCCACCACCAAAAGAGATATTTTCATAAAATTCTCTGATAAGCTCAGGATAAATAGGTCTCTTGGTAGATAGAAGCTTATCTCAACCTTGATTAACTAAAAGTTTTCCAATTTTAAAACCTTCTTGTTCTAAGAAGTTAAAATCAACTAACCTTCCATGAGCAAAGGATTTAGATGCAAGAAGGGAGTTGATATGAGATGAAGAAGTAGAAGACTTCCGAAGATCGACACAATTATCATCTCTAGCGACTGCCTTCTTCTTGGGAGCCATCCACTATCTTCAAGATGGATTGAATGGAAGAAGATTGATAGAGATATTGATGAATGAAGAATGGATGAGATTGAGAGGAGTGGTGAAGACGCTCGGCTGAAGTGATGAAGACGGTTTGAATGGAAAAAATCGTTTGGTGAAAAAGGTTGTATAGGTGATGCCTTGATGGTTAGCTGGCCAGGTGACTGTTTGGTTGCCTGGTCAGTTAACTGCCATCAAAAGAAAAAGTTTTCAATCGGCTGGTTGGTGGATGAATTTAAGGAAGTTATGCTTCATAAAGGTGGAAAAACTTAAAGCTTGCAGCATACTCAAGAAATTAATTTGATAGGATGTTCCCTTTAATTGATTTGATTAAAAGATGTCACATCAATTAGATATCATATCAATTCATTAACTAATTCATTAAATGGTTGGATCAAACATTCCCAATTCTCTTCTGATTTCATAAAATTTTGTTTCATCAGAGGCTTAGTGAAAATATCAGCAATTTGATTTTGTGTTTAAAAATTCAATAACAACATTTCATTATTTACGTGATCTCTAATGAAATGATGTCTAATTTCAATATGTTTAGTTCTGGAATGTTGAATAGGATTCTTAGTTAAATTGATTGCACTTGTATTATCACATTTTATAGGTATAGCCTTTTGTTTAATACCATAATCTTCTAGCTGTTGCTTAATCCATAAAATTTGAGCACAGCAACTTCCAGCTGCAATGTATTCGGCCTCGGCCATAGACAGTGCTACTGAAGTTTGCTTTTTGCTAAACCATGAAATTAAGTTAACACCTAGAAACTGGCAGGTTCCAGTGGTTGATTTCCTATCTATTTACATCCAGCAAAGTCTGAATCAGTGTATCCTATTAAGTCAATGCTAGATTGTTTATCATACCATATACCTAAATTTATTGTTCCATTTAAATATTTAAATATTCTTTTAACAGCAAGCAAGTGTGATTCTTTAGGATTTGCTTGATATCTTGCACACATGCAAACACTAAATAAAATATCTGGCCTACTAGCAGTTAAATATAATAATGATCCAATCATGCCTCTATATAATTTTAAATCAACAGATTTTTCAGAATTATAAGATTCAAGTCTACATGATGAGCTCATAGGGGTACCGATACTCTTGGATGTCTCCATGCCAAACTTCTTGATCATTTCTTTGATATATTTGGATTGGCTTATGAAGATCCATCTTTGCTTTGTTTAATTTGTAGTCCGAGGAAGTAGGTCAGCTCACCCATCATACTCATCTCGAACTCTCCCTGCATAAGCTTAGCAAAGTCTTTGCACAAAGAATCATTAGTGGCACCAAATATGATATCATCAACATAGATTTGAATAATTAATATATCTTATTTTGTCTTTTAATAAATAAAGTTGTATCCACAGTTCCTCGAATAAAATCATTACTAATCAAGAATTTGCTTAATCTTTCATACCATGCCCGGGGTGCTTGCTTCAAACCATATAAGCCTTGTTTAATTTGAAAACGTGATTTGGAAACAAGTGATTTTCAAAGCCGGGTGGCTGTTCCACAAAAACTTGCTCAGCAATGTATCCATTTAAGAAAGCGCTTTTAACATCCATTTGATATAATTTAAAATTCATATAACAAGCATAAGCAAGAAGTAATCTAATAGCTTCTAATCTAGCAACAGGGGCATAAGTTTCATCAAAATCAATTCCCTCTTCTTGATTATAACCCTTAGCTACCAATCTTGCCTTATTTCTAATTATATTACCATGTTCATCTAATTTGTTTCTATAAACCCATTTAGTTCCAATAATTTGATGATCATGAGGTCTTTCAATAAGAGTCCAAACATTATTTCTTTCAAATTGGTTAAGTTCCTCATGCATGGCATTAATCCAATCAACATCATTTTTAGCATCATCATAACATTTAGGTTCAATTTTAGATACAAATGCTAAGTTATTGCAAGCATCTCTAAATGATGATCCTAGTTCTAACTCCTTGAGAAGGACACCAATAATTAGATCTTTGGGGTGACTGAGAACATACCTCCAACCTCTTTCTAATTCATCATTACCTTGTGAGGCTTCAGGTAGGTCAGCGTTCCCTTCTCCATTTACCTCTTGTGTATGTGTCGTTCTTATCCTTCAGTGTGATGTCTTGAATTGATCTTCAATGTCATCTGCATCATTTATACCTTTTCCCTTCCTTGATGGAAGATCATTAGATTCATCAAAGATAACATGAATTGATTCTTCAACTACTAAAGTCTTTTTGTTGAATATTCTAAAAGCTCTACTATGTAAAGAATATCCGAGAAAAATTCCTTCATCAGACTTAGCATCAAATTTATCAAGGTTTAATTTTCCATTATTTAATACAAAACATCGGCATCCAAAAACATGAAAGTAACTTATATTAGGTTTTCTTCCTTTCCAAAGTTCATATGGAGTCTTTTTCAAAACAGGTCTGATTAATGCACGATTTAAAATATAACATGCAGTGTTAATAGCTTCTGCCCAAAAATATTTTGGAAGATTGCTTTCACACAACATGGTACGCGCCATTTCCTCTAATGTTCTATTCTTTCTTTCAACTACTCCATTTTGTTGTGGTGTTCTTGGTGCAGAAAAATTATGTTCAATTCCATTTTCATTACAAAATTCTTCAAAAGATTTGTTTTCAAATTCTTTTCCATGATCACTTCGTATCGACAAAAAAGAAGAATTCTTTTGTTTGTAATTCTTTTGAATAATTTTTGAAATGCTGAAAATGCTTCGTCTTTACTAGATAGAAATAAAACCCATGTAAAGCGAGAGAAATCATCAATAACAAAAACCGTATCTTTTTCCTCCTAGACTAGTTGTTCTTGTAGGACCGAATAAATCCATATGCAAGAGCTCCAAAGGTCTAGTGGTTGAAACTAAATTCTTTGATTTAAAAGAAACTCGGGTTTGTTTTCCAAATTGACAAGCATTACAAATTTTATCTTTTTCAAAAACAAGTTTTGGCAAACCATGTACTAAATCCTTCTTAATTAATTTAGATAGTAAATCCATGCTTGCATGAGCTAGCCTACGATGCCATAACCAACTATTATCAGTTTTATTATTTGTAGCAACTAGGCAATCAATATTTTGATCATGCAAATCATTTAAATTAACAATGTATACATTACCATGCCTATGACCAACAAATTTCATGTTTTCATTTGCAGGATTTTTAACAATGCATAGAGATGATTTAAAAGTAACATTAAATCCTTTGTCACATAGTTGACTAATGCTAAGTAAATTATGTTTCAGTCCTTTCACAAGCAAAACATTATCAATATAAGCATGAGGTGTGATACCTATTTTTCCAATGCCAATTATTTCTTGGCCATTATCACCGAAAGTAACAGCACCTCCATCTTTTGCTTCCAAAGTGATGAATTGCGATTCATCACCGGTCATGTGTCTTGAGCACCCGCTATCCAAGTACCATTGTCTTTTAATTGCTCGGGTTGCAAGACACACCTGCATACACAATTTCAATTTTTTTTTTAGGTACCCAAGCTTTCTTGGGTCCTTTAGGGTTAGTCAAGATGGTTCCTTTTGGAACCCATATTTTTCTTATCTTTTGTGTTTGACAAATATAAGCTTTGTGTCCAATTTTTCCACATTTAAAACATGTAATTTTAGTAGAATTATCAGCATGCTCATAAATATTTTTCAAAAATTTCTATCTTTTAAAGGTATTGTATCCAAGACCAGCTCTATTGTAAACAGCTCTTTGACTATTTAAAATTATTTCTAATTTTTCTGAACTTAGACTAAATCTATCAACAATTGGTTTTAATTTATCCACTTCATTTTTCAAATCTTGGTTTTCCTTTAACAATGATTCATTATCCTTTGAAATTCTTTCTTTTCAAGAGTAAGATTTTTGATTTCATTTTTCAATTCTTTGCTTTTTGAACTTAAATTTGCAAAATCATCAATAAGTTCATAAAATGCACATTGTAATTCATCAAAGGTAAAGTCATCTAAAAAGTTAGGACTTACCTCATCATTATCAGCCATGAAGCAAACATTTGCAACTTCAGTTTTCTCTTCATCTTCTGAACTTGTTGCTTCACTGTCGCTCCAAATAGCCATCATTGCCTTTTTCTTTGTTCTTTTAGATTCTTTCTTTAATAGTGGACAATCTGGTCTGATGTGTCCAGGCTTCTTGCACTCATAGCATGTAGGAGGTTCACTCTTTTCCTTATCTTTGCTATGGTCTCCTTTGACAAATTATTTTCTTTTCCAAATTTCTTTCTCTTCATGAACCTTTTAAATTTTCTTGAAATAAGTGTCATTTCATCATCTTTCTCACTGTCACTAGTAGTTTCTTCACTTTCATCTTCTTGAGTTACACTCTTCAAAGCCATAGTCCTTTTCTTCTTTGATTCATCTTCATCAATATGTTGTCATTGCTGAAGCTCATGAGTCATCAAAGAACCGACCAACTCTTCAAGTGATAAAGTGTTGAGATCTTTTGCTTCTTGAATTGCAGTGACTTTTGCTTCCCATGTCCTAGGTAAAGATCTTAAGATTTTTCTAACAAGATCACTGTTAGCATAAGATTTTCCAAGACTTTTCAATCCATTAATAATGTCAGTAAATCTTGTAAACATATCAGTAATATTTTCAGCAGGATCCATCTTAAATAATTCATACTTATGAACAAGCATATTTATTTTGGATTCCTTGACTTGATTTGTACCCTCATGGGTGACTTCAAGTCTATCCCAGATTTCCTTAGCATACAAGTAGATATGCGATTAAACTCATTTGCATCAAGAGAGCAATAAAGAACATTCATAGCCTTAGCATTTAATTGAGCTAATTTTTTGTCTTGCTCATCCCATTCAGATTCAGGCTTTGCAATATTAATATTAATAGTGGGTGTGTGTGGTCCATTAATTATGATTCCCCATAAATCATAATCTAGTGCTTGAATGAAGATTTTCATTCGTGCTTTTCAATATGTGTAATTTGTTCCATTGAACAAAGGTGGTCTATTAGTTGATTGTCCTTCAGTCAACATAGAACTCATTGGGATTACTACTGATCTTTGGCTCCAAGCTAATCAAAGCTATAGAAATCAAGAGCACTCTGCTCTGATACCACTTCTTGCCCAGATGTAGCAACCCAAGAGGGGGGTGAATTGGGTTATTAAAAAAATTGATTACTATGCAAGTATGTGCTTAAACCCTAATTTTGATTTGAGCAGTGTAGTGGAGTGCACATAATGATAACAGTAGAGAATCAAACAATCACAAACACACATAAGTTTATAGTGGTTCGGTGCCAAACTCAGCACCTACATCCACTCCCCAAAACCTTTGGGAATTTTACTAATCGTATCACAACGATTACAACCTCTAGCCAAACCAGGCTAGCCCTTTTGTTTATACGGCACAAGGTAGCCAAAAACCTCTAGCCACACCAGGCTAGTCCTCTTGTTTCACGGCACAAGGAAGCCAAATCCCCTAGCCAAACCTAGGCTAGTCCTCTTGTTTCAAGGCACAAGGAAGCCCAAAATAATCAGGGTTAACACTAACCCTTTTACAAAAATGATCAAGGAATGATAAAGAGAAGCTCCCACAATGAGCAAATATTCAGAATATACTTTACAATTTTTGAAGCAATAAACTCAGCAATAAATGAACGAGGTCGAAGTAGCTGAAGTCTTGATTGCTTGAAAAGCTTCAAAGATCCGGATGACTTTTTGGAGCAATGAATGAACTTGAATGCACAGCAACAACCACTCAACAATATGCAATATAAGCTCTTTTCTTGGATTTTCTTTCTCTTTTAAAAACTCTTTTTCAGAATCATCATGGTGTGCTTCAAATCCCACCTTTTTATAATCATCCAACAAGAAAAGATCCGTTAGATACATTAGGAACAAATGGAAATAAAAACGGGAAGAAAATATAACCGTTATAAATGTTTTCCTTAAGCATTGAATGCTGATCTCCATTTGAGGAAGGAAGAGCACTGCAAAGATTCAAAAATCTAAAAGTTAAATGTAGCTTAAAATAGCAATAGAGAGAGAGTAAGAGAGAAAGAGCAGCTTAAGAACTCAGGCGCAGTTGACTGAAAAAATAACTCTAGGTAGCTGAAGACATCAATGCATTCGGTGAAGAGATAAGTAAGTAAACTCAGCTAGCTAGTCAGCTAGCTAACAAGAGAGGCCACGGCAAATAAATCGTCCAGAAGCAGCTCTTTAGTCAACTAGAAAGATTGCTAGTTAGCTCTTCAGCTAACTAACAGCAAAATAACGGCCATAAGACTAAAGTGTAGATCACTTAGTTAGCTAGGCAGCTAACTAAGCAAAGGTTAGTTAGCTCTTCAGCTAACTAACAAGCAATATAAAACGACAAAGTAAAGGGTTCATGCATTGGTAGTTAGCTTCCTAGCTAACTAGAAAATTAAGGCTCACGGTTGCAGGAGTTGCAGGAGAAGAGGAGTTAGCTCAATAGCTAGCTAAATAATAGTCAGTTAGCTCACTAGCTAACTAAAACAAAACGTAACGTAGGAACGGTCCGGCTTAGTTAGATCTCCAGCTAACTGAGCAAAAAGGCAGTCATACGTCAGAATAAGGTAGCTAACTCTCCAGCTAACTAGCCAACAGGCAGCTAGCTCTCCTGTTAACTAAAATTTAAATCCTCACGGCTTTAACGTTTCCTGTGAAAAATAGTTAGCTAAGCAGTTAGCTCCAAGATAAAATAGTTAGCTAAGCAGTTAACTAAAAGAAACGTCAGCTAGCTAGAAGGCCTGGCAGCTAGCTTCATAGTTAGCTAAAATTTAAGACTGTTCGGCCAGGAGAGTTTACAGGCAACTGGAGTTAGCTAAAATGAATTTCAGTTAGCTAACAAGTTAACCAACCAACTAGCTAAATTTATAGAGCGTTCGGCCAAGCACTATGACGAGCATTTTAGTTAGCTGGAAACTTCAGCTAGCTAACAAGCTAGCTAACCAACTAGCTAAAATACAAGATCATTCGGCCAAGCACTGAGACAATGTATCAGCTAGCTGAGAGGTGTGCCAGCTAGCTAAATGGAATAACAAGTTAGCTAACCAGTTAACTCCCAAGCTAATAAAAAATATTCAAAGCAAATTAAATGAAGTACTTTCTTACCAATGAAATTTTGCACGAAGATACTTACTTGCAAGGCGACTGAACTTTCCTGTATCAAGCTTTGAATTGCCTAATTGGTTTGTAATCATCAAAATCAATATGGGGTCAACAATATACTATTGAAGGGAGGGTTGACGAGATCGCTCATGCATTATCATATTTTGAGGATTGTCCGCCATATGACCGATGGATGACTATGCCAGATATGGGGCATCTTATAGTGTCCTGCTATAACGTTGTCCTATACCATATTTCATTACAACAATATCTTACATTCCTGTCTCTCAGATCGGTGCTTCTTCCTCCTCTATCCCGCAAAGACATTGCAGTAGCCTTCGTTAATCACAATCATTTTGTGGAGATATTAATTAAACAACTCTTTATCACTTTAAATGGCTTATAAATTAAACTAGTTATATTGTTTACTAATTTATAAATTTGTAGGTGTTTCTATTGTCGGGTCATCCTGTGCCACCAATAGCGACCAACTGACAAAGATATCATTTACTTTGTGCTTCTGAATGGGCAAGTTCATATGAATGTAGGATTCAACAGTTCAAAGAAAATATCTCATCAGATGTTATAATTAGCAAGACTATTGAGTTGTAGAGTACATTTTGTAACAAAGTTCAAATTTGTAAACATGTTTCGAACATTGTACACTTGACATATATCAATTTAGTACATCAAATTTTGACTCTGGTAATGAAAAGGAAAATAAACCTGAAACTTTCATTCAAAATGCATTGTATTTTACATATACAAAATGTTATCTTTGTTACAAAAATAAGTGCTAAAACCTACAAGATACATGAGAGCTCCTAATCAATCCTCATCCCATCATCGTTGATGCCTATACTGCTGTGGCGGTGCCTGATTAGGGCCAAGCACATCAAGCTCATTGATCGAGATGTGTTGACCCTGCAAGACATGTATCATATGCGAATAACGTCGTACATGTAGTCGATCCCCAGTGATGCAAGCTCCTCTCAACCCATCTGTATATTGCTGGCACCATTGCTAATGGCATCCTTAGTACGCCGCCGATATATGTCAGCATCAACATCTTTGGGTCCTGCTCGGGAATAGATACTGGATCGCCTCTCTGGAGGGTGAACAACCAGGTTCATGATACGAGAATATCAATCCATATATCTGGCATGCAATCTGATGGTTGGGTAACTGGATGGCTCCTGGTCCCTTGGCTCAGCAGGTGATCCTCCCACTTCTCCCATATCTGATCCAAGAAGTCATACGCAATGTGGTACGATCCTGCTGTCGATCCTCTGCTGGCTTGCATAGGAGCTAGTGGCGCGCAAGGGATCATCTGTATCCTGCCAAACTATTGTAGAACCCTTTCAGGATGATAGGGTTCTACGACATCCATACACTTCAGGCATCCACTAAAGAATGCAATGTCTACAAATGGATGATCCTCCCGAATATGATGATGGGGATCCCAAACTAACTGCACCAGATAAACATTAACAAGTTTGGTTATAAATGGCAAATTAAAATTATAGAAATATACAAGCGAATGGTCCTATGGTACATACCTCATCAGCTCTCAAAATGTCCAGTTACTCACGTAGAACCACTAATGGTCCATATGTGCTCACCCTATCCAAATCTCGAAGTAGAGAAAGATAAGCTATAGGCACCCTTGTTCCACTTTTATCAACAAAGAGTGTGCACCTTACCAAAAATAGCAAATTTTCTTGTGCTGCACACTCTATCCTATGATGGCTATCTCTATCAGATACATCATGAAAATGACTCTTCAACCACTCTAATCTCATAGAATAACCACGTACTGATAGCACCTCCTGATGCGCATCTACCTATGACACACCCAACAGCTCAACAAGTAGGTCCTTAGCATCTCGATCACTCATCCTATCACATGATAGTGACACTGAGGAACCCATGACATTAATCCCTAATATGGCAGCTATGTCATCCAAGGTGATAGTCATCTCGCCATAGGAAAGATGGAAGGTGTTTGTCTTGGGCTACCATCTCTCTACGAAGCTCGAGATAAGAATCTTATCGGTGAACCGATAAGAGGAGTGCACTAATTCTATTAGACCCGACTGCTCTACTATTGCTTTGAACTTCCTATTAGATTGCCCTGGTGCCCACACTGCCATTCAGCTACCTTGGCAGCATGGTTCATGCACTTCAGTGGGGCCGTTCCTATAATATAAATGACATTAAGAATTTATATCATAGTATCGTAACGATACATTAAAGAAAGTATAATACAATAACAAACAAACAATACATGTTGCCTCCAGATTGAGGCTGCTATATGTGTCCTGAAACTAATCAGGACAAACTCATCCTCTGGACCTCCTGGACATGGCCCAATGGCTTCACCTTCAACATCCATAGCTGGCATGTCCTCGTCTACTGTCTTAGCTGAGGGCGATGGTGCAATAGGAACCTCGGCCTCAGCATGCCTAGCATGACGTCTTCTGGCTGACGCTGCGGTTCTAACTCATAAGGGACTAGTATCCATATTTGAAACTGAGTACCAGCATATAGATTGAGTATCAAGGTGCAAATCAATTTTATTTTATAGCATAGAATGTTAGGTAATGAAAAATTAATAGCCTAATTTAACTGATTTGCCATACTAAAAGTCTAAATGCATCCCAATTATAGAACGTTAAAGGGAATACATGATATTAATAAAGGCATTAGCACTATTCTTAGAGTTGACATATGATATTAGCGTAGGAAAGCTGTTAAATATTTCTTATAAACTATTTTATATTTGATTTAACTAGAGAAATGGAGACCAGACAGATCCAAAATTTTTATTTTTATATAATCTATCTTTAATTTATTGCAGATACTGAAACTTGATATTAATTATTTTTTAATGAATGTTCATAATCGTTTTCCTAAAATTAAATGATTAACAAAAAGCTTCAAACTTTGGTGGAACTCGATTGCCAATATTTTCAATTAAACCCGCAATCAATTTTTATTTTCTTCGATTAACCTTCATTTACTTTTTGCACCATGGCATTCTACTTCTTTAGATAAGCTGCAATAATCCTTTTTCAGAAAAGTCTGCAACTATCTAACCTTTCATCTGCAAATTGAATCATCTTAAAGTCATAAGGCAACAAAATTTGTTCTATCGGATGAATGTAGTGCTGCTACATTGTAAGCATAGTTTAGGCATCATTCCTTGGTTTATATTTTTCTTCAATTGATTTTTTAGGGTTCTTCTGATGTTTGATTTAGGAGCCTAAACTGAATAGGATCCTAGCTCTAGAAAAGGTTACTTCTACTACATCTACCCGAAGAGTCCAAACTACGAAAAACAACATGGTATTCTTTCAATTGTTGAAAGCTCTGTGAATGATTGAATAGAGCTTACTCTTATAGGTATTGAATGCTTGCTTTAAGATACTCTAGAAGTAAAAGATTTGAAAATCTACGTCAGACTGAAATGCATAGAAGCAGTACTGGATTAAAGCACACAGCATCTTCATATTTTACATGGCAACACAGGAATTAATAATGAATTTACTTGTGCCCTTCCACATGCACTTCATCTAATTTTTTTCTAAGGACTATCAAGTCTATCTTCATTGCAAAACATTTCATTGTTCAAAATATACATCACATATCTTTAGTCACAGTAAAGAAGCCTCTAGAACTTTCTCTGCTCCATGAATCCAAGTTGTAATACATCTAACTCACCAACTCCAAGTGTTCTGTCTCCTAATTTGAGGTTTAGGTCTCTGTGCCTTGGTCCATAAAAGTTCTAGCTGGCAAGCCTAGATAACAACTATACTACTGAATGGCCGTATGGATAAATGAAATTATAGTTTAGACTACCATTTCTTCTCTTTGAATTGGGAAATGTGACTACAAAACTGTCCTGCTTGCCCCTACGATGGTGGACATTGCCAAGTGATGTCAACCAAAAAAAATAGAGAGAGGGAGAGAGTGCCGGCCATTCCTAGAATCGCAGTCACAAAAAATTATGAACTAGAGGAAGGGCTAGGTGGGAGAGATGGTGGAGAAGGGGCAAAGAGAGGGAGTGTTGACCCATTTATTGATTTTGATGATTAACAAAAGCCATAAGTATTCCCTATGATACTAATGAAATTGATAAGTGTTTCATAAATTTAGAAAGGTTAAATATTCAAAATTTGTAAAAAAATGGGCTTGAATCAGTTTTTAATGGTACGTATCAAAGTTCAGAGTTTAGAGTACCCAGAGTCATTAGAGCTGACTCCAGAGCGTATCGGAACTGTTTGGTACTTTCAGCACGGTTTAGAGTCGACACTCAGAAAATTAGAGCCGACTCTAACCTGAGATACAGTGAACTATTTTTCTGCTTTAGAATTTAGAGTCGACACCAGCAGAATTAAGCCAACTCTAACCTGAGAACAAATATTACATTTTTTGGAATGCCGTTAGAGTCGACCCCAAGGAAATTAGAGCTGACTCCAGCTGGCGATGTGTTGACCCCACAGAATTTTAGAGCCGACTCCACGATGAACTTTTTCTTACTATTTTGAAAAACCCAACTTAGAGCCGACACCTTAAAAATTGGAGCTGACTCCAACCTATCAGAGTCGATTTTCAGATTTGTCAGAATTAGCTCCAACGGTCATATTTCTCCACCTACTCTTCAACGGTTCTTTGCCTTTGCATGTTGAACTAATCCAAGTACTCTTAACGGCTAGTTTGCATCAAAAAACATGGATTAAGAGAGATCATAAAAAGGGGATTCCGACTGTTCAAAACACACGAGAAAAAAGAGAGAAATAGGGAAATTTCAAAGAGGGAAATCTCTGATTCAAAGCCTAATTGTTCAAAAGAGATAGAAGAGAAATCCAAAAGCCTTCTAAGATCAAATCCGAAGGATTTCCATCGATTTGAAGAAGAAAAGCTAGAGCCCTAGTTCTTCAACCTTCTCTTCACCAGGCTTCCTTCAAGTACCTAGGTTCAAGCTTTGAAAGATCATTCAAAAGAGAAGAGGAAAAGAAGAAAAGAAGAAAAGCTCAACATCAAATAGCTTCAAATTAGGCTTTTCTATTCTCATTTTACTCATATTGTTATCTGCTCATTTGAGGAGCTTTTAAATTGTTGTAAAACATTTACTTGAGTTGTTTGTTTTCTGATTCAACCAGAGGATTGAATCAGTTGAGGTAGTTGACCTCGGGCAAGCTAAGATTAGCTTGTTAGGTTGTGTGCTGGTGAACCTGTGAAAACCGGCTCGGTTCGTTGTGATCCCGTTGTAAAACAATAAGTTCAAGTTGTGATCTTCCAAAACAACTCTGTTGTAATCATGATGATTATAGTGTGTACCCAAGAGTTGCTGGAAGTGGATGTAGGTGTAGCTAACACCGAACCACTATAAACCCTTTGTGTTTGTCGTGCTTATCTCTCTCTCTCTTTATATTGTGGTCAGCATTCATAGCATCACTTCACTTGTGCACATTCATCTTATGGAATTAGCTTTAATTGTAAAATTTTTAAAAGAACCCAATTCACCCCCCCTCTTGGGTTGCCATCTGGGCCAACAATTGGTATCAGAGCTAGTGCTCATCTCGGCTTGATCTAACAAACAAGAGCTAAAGATCTAAATGGCAGCTCAAGCTAGTTCTTCTTTTTCTGAGGGACAATCCACAAACCGACCACCTTTGTTTAGTGGCACAAACTATTTATATTGGAAAGCTAAATGAAGATTTTCATTCAAGCTTTAGACAATGAGTTATGGAGTATCATTATCAATGGTCCTAGCACTCCCACACACTTAGTAGACGGATCCATTGTTCCTAAGCCCGAAAGGGATTGGAATGAAAATGATAGGAAAATGGCTCAGCTAAATGCCAAGGCCATAAGTGTCCTATACTGTTCTTTGGATGCAAATGAATTCAATAGAATATCCACTTGCATCTCAGCCAAAGAAATATGGGAGAGGTTGGAAGTTACTCATGAGGGTACCAACCAAGTTAAAGAATCCAAAATTAACATTTTGGTGCATAAATATGAACTTTTTAGCATGGATCAAAATGAATCAATTACAAGCATGTATAGTAGATTTACTGATATAGTAAATGGATTGAAAAGTCTTGGTAAGACCTATACTAACTCTGAATTGGTGCGAAAAATTCTTAGGTCTCTTCCAAGGGCATGGAAAGCCAAAGTGACAGCTATCCAAGAAGCCAAAGATCTGAATATTCTACCTTGGAGGAGCTACTTGGATCTCTTATGACCCATGAGCTTACAATGAAGCAACATCAAGAAGATGATATGAAAAAGAAGAGGACAGTTGCACTCAAAGCTGCAAAAAATAAAAAGAGTAGCAGCGAAGAAGATGATGAGACTGCTCTCCTTGCAAAGAAATTCAGAAAATTTATGCAAAGAAAAGACCCTTCCACAAGAGAAAAATAGGTATTAAAATGGAAGGTGAAAAAGAAAATGACAAGGATAAGAAAAAAGATCCCTTAATCTATTATGAATGCAAGAAACCGGAACATTTCAGATCGGAATGTCCTCAACTTAAGAAGGGATACAAAAAGAAGAAGAAGGCATATGTTGCAACTTGAAGCGACAGCGAGGAATCTTCATCCGAAGATGATCAACAAGAGATTGCCAACATATGCTTCATGGCAAATAATAAAAATAAGGTAAATTCTGAAACCCCTAATGATGATTTTACTTTTGATGAACTATATGATGCTTTTAATGAATTGGTTAGTGATTTCAAGATTTTAAGAATAAAAAATGAAACCTTGAAAACTGAAAACTTAAATCTTCTTAAAAAGAAAAATGAACTTGTTCTTGAAATTAAAAATTTAAAATCTGAAAAGGAAGATATACTAAAGGAAAAAGGATCAGTTTCTACTAAAAATCTTAATTTAAAGAAAGAAATTAAAAAATATAAAAACATTGTTGATAAATTTACAAATAGCTTAGAAAAGCTTAATCTACTTTTGAACAATCAAAGGGCTATTTTTGACAAAGCTGGTTTAGGATATAGACCACATATGAAACAAAAATTTATCAATATTTTTTCATAAAGAAACCAATCAAAAATATATTTCTGTTACCATTGTAGAAAAAAAGAACATAAATCTTATGAATGTAATTACAAAATGTCTCATAAGAATACAAATCATAAAGGTAAAAAAATATGGGTTCCAAAAGAAACCGTGTTTATTGCTACTAACCATAAAGGACTCAAGAAGGCTTGGGTACCTAAACAAAAGATATGATTGCTTTGCAGGAGTGTCTTGCGGCCAAAGGATAAAAAAAAAATGATATCTTGATAGTGGCTGCTCAAGACACATGACGAATGATAAAGAGCAATACATCACCCTTGAAGCTAAAAGAGGAGTTGTAACATTTGGAGATAATGGTAAAGGTCAAATCATGGGCTTTGGTAAAATTCAAATCACTCCATCCACTTTTATTGAAAATGTCTTATATGTAGATGGATTAAAGCATAACTTAATTAGCATTAGCCAACTTTGTGATAAAAGGTTTCAAAGTTTCCTTTGAAGCTTCTATCTGCACTGTATCAAATCCCATTGACAATAGCATTATATTTATTGGAAATAGAAATGGCAATGTATACTTAATTGATTTGAACAATTTGTCTACTAGTAACCATTGCCTAATTGCTATAATGCTAAGGTAAATGAGATTAGATGGCTATGGCATCGTAGACTAAATCATGCAAGCACACACCTAATTTCAAAATTACTTAGAATGGATTTAGTTAAAGGACTTCCAAAATTAGATTTTGAAAATAATAAAATTTATGATGCATGTCAATTTGGAAAGTAAACTAGGAATTTTTTCAAATCTAAAAATATTATTTCCACTTCTAGGCCACTTGAGCTAATACACATGGACCTTTTTGGACCTACTAGAACTATTAGTCTAGGAGGAAAGAAATATGATCTTGTGATAGTAGATGATTACTCTAGATTCACTTGGGTATTATTTTTGGCTCACAAAGATGAGACTTTCTGATATTTCTAAAATTCTTCAAGAAAGTCACAAATGAGAAAAACACTACCATAGTGTCTTTAGAAGTGATCATGGAACTGAATTTGAAAATATTTATTTAAAAATGTTTGCATTGAAAATGGCATTATCATAATTTCTCAGCACCTATAACACCTCAATAGAATGGAGTTGTAGAAAGAAAAAATAAACTCTAGAAGACATGGCCCATACATGCTATATGAAAGCCAACTCCCAAAATATTTCTGGGCGAAAGCTATAAACACATCATGTTACATCCTAAATAGAGCCTTAATTAGACCAATCCTTAAGATAACTCCCTATGAATTATGGCATAATAGAAACCCAATATTAGTTATTTTCATGCATTTGGTTGTCGATGTTTCATTCACAATAATGGTAAAGACAATCTTGGAAAGTTTGATGCAAAATCAGATGAAGGTATATTCTTAGGATATTCCACTTCTAGCAAAGCTTATAGAGTATTTAATAAGAAGTATCTGATTGTAGAAGAGTCAATTCATGTAGTATTTAATGAATCTTTAGCATCAAATTCTGAAAAGATAGATGATGAGGAAGATACAAATTTGCTTGAAAGAGATTTTGAAAAATTAAATGTCGATGTATCTTCAAATCATGAACCTGAAGCTAAGGATGATGACTCACATAAGGATGATGGTATTGATACTACTCGTAATGATGTAGATCTACCTAGAAATTGGAGATATGATTATTGTCATCCAAAGGACTTAATCATAGGCAATCCATCTCAAGGTGTAAGAACTAGATCATTAATGAGAAATATCAATAATCATCTTACATTTGTATCTCATATAGAATACAAGACAATCAAGGAAGCCGAAAAGGATAGTAATTTGATATTAGCTATGCAAGAGGAATTAAATCAATTACTAGGAATAAAGTATGGACCCTAGTTGATAGACCCAAAGATTATCCAGTTATAGGATCCAAATGTGTATTTAGAAATAAATTAGATGAAAATGGCATTGTTATTAAAAATAAAGCTAGATTAGTTGCAAAATGATATAATCAGGAGGAATGAATTGATTTTGATGAAACCTTTGCACCTGTTGCTATATTAGAGGCCATTAGGTTGTTACTTGCATTTGCATGTTATATGAACATTAATTTATTTCAAATGGATGTAAAAAGAGTATTCTTAAATGGATTTATAAATGAGGAAGTGTTTGTTGAACAATCATCTGGTTTTGAAGATCATGAATTTTTAAATCATGTTTTTAAACTACACAAAGCACTTTATGGTTTAAAACAAGCACCTAGAGCTTGGTATGATAAACTAAGTAAATTTTTAATTGAAAATGATTTCTCTAGAGGAAATGTTGATAAAATCATGTTTTTGAAAAGAAAAGATAAAGACTTATTGGTAGTACAAATCTATGTAGATGATATAGTATTCGGTGCTACTAACAATCTTCTTTATCAAGATTTTGCAAAGTTAATGCAGGGGGAATTTGAAATGAGCATGATGGAAGAACTTAACTTCTTCTTGGACTTCAAATTAAACAAGAAAGAGAATGGATTTTCATCAACCAAACAAGTACACTAAAGAAATTTTCAAGAAGTTTGGTATGGAATCAGTTAAACCTCTTGACACACATATGAGTCCTTCATGCAAACTCGATAAAGATGAAGATGGTAAGCAAATAGATCAAAAATATTATAGAGGTATGATTGATTTTCTACTTTATTTAACAGTTAGTAGACCTGATATTATATTTGTTGTATGCTTATGTGCTAGATATCAGTCTGAACCTAAAGAATCTCACTTAATTGCTGTAAAAAGAATTTGAAGATATTTAAGTGAAACTAAAAATGTAGGATTATGGTATTCTAGAGATTCAACATTAAATTTGATTGCATATGCTGATTCAGATTTTGCTGATTGTAAATTAGATAGAAAAAGCACAAGTGGTGCATGTCAATTCTTAGATAATAACTTAATCTCTTGGTTTAGCAAAAAGCAAAATTCAGTTACATTATCAACTGATGAAGCTGAATATGTTGCAGTTGAAAGTTGCTGTGCTCAAATACTTTAGATTAACCGACAACTTGAAGATTATGGTATAACACCTGATAAAACTCCAATTAGATGTGATAACACTAGTGCAATAAATTTGACAAAAAATCCTATTCAACACTCAAGAACTAAACACATAGAGATAAGGCATCATTTCATTAGAGAACATGTAGCTAATAATGATATTTGTCTTGATTATGTATGTACTGATGAGCAATTAGCTAACATATTTACAAAACCCTTAAGTGAAGAGAGATTTTGTTATCTTAGAGGAGAATTAGGAGTCTATGATCCATTAGAATGATTTTAAATCTCCTAGGACTATCTAGAATTGAATCATTTTCTTGAAGATCCTCTTATGATTCTAAGGAAAATTTATCTAAATATTTGAACCTTTTGATTTACCACATTCTAAGGAAGATTTATCCAGAGTTTGATGATCATTTTGACAAGTTTTAGATTCTTTGAAACTCTCATTTTTCACTGAAAGTGTCTTGGAGCCAACACCGCTGATGTTGGAGTTGACTCTATTTTATATGCTCTCTATCTGTGTTTTTAGAGCCGACACCTGCTACTGCGGAGCCGACTCTATTTCGAGCGCTGATTGTGTTAGCGATTTAGAGCCGACACCTCGCTTTGTGGGAGCCGACTCTAAGTGGTCCCGTTTTGACTTTTCTAAGGCAGAGTTGACACCTTTTCATTTCTACTCGACTCCAATCCACTCCAAATCCTTCTCCATTTATCCCAAAACCTAAAATCCTTCAAATCCATCCTCTCTTGACATCTAATGGCACCCAAATGTCATGCATCCACCATTGTAGTGATCGTGACCACCAGGAGGAGGACCGCTCGACGTCCGGCGAGACAACCTTCACCGAGTTCGTCTTCCACCTCTTCTTCCTCAACTCCAAGCCTGATTTCCACTCCATCTTCACCCCAGATCGATCTCCTAGCCGGGAAGGCCATCACCATAGGAAGAAAGGTCGATTTCAACTTCTTTAATTCAGAAGGATTCACTTTAGGGAAGCAACTAAAGGATATGGGTTGGGAAAAGGTACGTTCACTAGACGTCCCTACCTACCCATGTTTAGTGAAAGAATTTTATCACAATTTAGCATAAGAGATGGAGGAATTGTTAGCTATGTTAGGGGAACACGGATTCACCTAACTTCTGAAATCTTAGGAAATTTTCTGGAAATTCCTGTTATTGGTATGATTGCAAATTCTCATAGTGAAAGAGGAGATGCTCTATCTAGAATACTTGGAAAATATATGACAGATTTTGAGGAAATAAGTGCAAACCAATTACCCTTGGAATTAAGACTGTTATACAATATTTGCAGTAGGATCTTATTTCCTAAGACTGGGAGATTTAAGTATGTTGGGAATTATGTATATAAGATATGAATCAAATTCATATAAACATTGCGGAAGATATAATATAAAATTTTCAGATGCCCAGGATCTTTAGGAACAAATTCATTAAATCTCAAATAAAATCTAATTTTATTCATACCTAAGTCCTTTATCGATGTATATGAGGATAAAGCCGGTTAATCCCTACCACTAGCTGTCCACGTGTTCGGCCTCTAACGATGATCCACACGGAGAAGAAGGGATGAAGACCTCCAAGGTATGAAGATGACACTACAGAGAGAGAGAGAGGTATGACACTACAGGAGAGAGAGAGGTGCTAGCGCCTCTTGAATCCCTTACAGAATATATCTTTGAAGAAAAGTCTAATCTTTTCTTCTCATGCTCTACTTTCTTGGTAGGAAGGAACTGTATTTATAAGTTGAAAAGGAGACGTTCCAAGAGAAGAGAAGTAAGACCTCTCTTCATGGTAAGAAACTCCCATCTTCATGGTAAGAAACTCCCATCTTCATGGTAAGATTAATCCCAGTGTCACAATCTCAGCCTTTGAAATTAGGAGTTGGTTATCCCATAACTACATGCCTTAATTTGTACGTGTTCATCATCAAACCGTAGAGATTCATCATGCCTCATCCCATGGGCATGATTCCATCTTCACATGGCTGAGATTGGACATCCATACCTGAATAATCATAACCATCCATCATATCAATCAAATCATATATCGGCATCCAATTATTTGTTCATCGTATGTACAAATAATTTCTCCTTAACATTCCTTCGATTATAATGGATCATATCCATTATTATTATATCTTCTTTAAATTGGATCTCACCCAATTATTTAATTGATCATCTTATATGAATTAAATCTAATTTAATTCTCATTTTAATTCATCCAAAATTCTCCTTAATGCGTGTGACCCATTAGGCCCTTTAACATGCTGGCAATAATCATGTCCTAATCATAGACCCTAGGAATGATTGGACAACTTTTTTTCAAGTCAACAATATGATTATAGATCATAAGAGGCCTCTAGCAAAGCATCATGACCACCCAACTGCCAAAGGTTTTGTTGACGTGACCATCAATACCTATCTATGAACGGTTACCGTATGATCAAATCCTTTCGTCACATATCCCAGATCAATCAGTAGTATGGAATGTGTCAACCTTGTAATTGATCTTTGTTTACTTGATCTCAGAAAAAATTGATTATATGAATTAGAACTTCGAAACCATTTCAAATTCCAACTCAACCTTGCAAGGATTTATCAATCAATTTAATCCATCAAGTGGCTGTGGGATATAACCCTTTCTATCAAGGGAGACGAATCCTTTCTTGATCAAACACCATCTTCATGTGCTTCATGTCATACCCAATCGACACCATATTTGCCACCCATAGCTAGAGCGGCGTTTGGATGTCGTCAAAGCATGACATTCCACATGAGATGCAATGAAGATCTCAAGTCAGAGGATCACTCATACTACCGTCATTAGAGATCAACCATCAACACTATATAGAATATCCATATGGGATCTCTATACGGGTCATCCAATGCATCGTTACAATAACGAGCATCCACACACCTATCCAAGTATCTTCATACTTCAGCTTGTGAAATCAGCTGCTCACCCCAAGGGTGAGGATATGCAATGTGTGCTTATCTCACGGTGTTTGATGGTGTCCAGTCCCATCTATACATCGACTAGGAAGTTTAAAGAATCAAACCATAACGTGCAATTTGGATCTCGTAATTTGTAATATCTATTACAAATTCCATATGCACGGTTCACATTCTTTTAGACTTTATCTCATAGACATATATATCAAATATATTATAAAAGATATCTGGATAGATAAAGAAACCATTTTATTTGATTTGTATTCATAGAATGTATATAGCATCCAATCCGATTGGATCTAGGGCATACACTAACAATCTCCCACTTGCACTAGAGCCAATCACCCATGTATCCAATACCAAGTGACTCAGCATGACCATCATGCTTCTGTTGCAGTAGGACTTTAGTGAATAGATCAGCTACATTATCCTCAGTGGGGACTCGTTCTATTTTTACATCATTTCTACTAATAATCTCTCTAATTACATAGTATCTCATGAGTACATGTTTGGACCTCTGATGAGACCTTGGCTCCTTAGCTTGCGCAATAGCTCCATTGTTGTCACAATACAAGTGTACTGGATTAGCAATGCTTGGAACCATACCAAGTTTAGTGATAAACTTTTTGATCCAAACTGCTTCTTTGGCTGCATCTGATGCTGCGATGTACTCAGCTTCGATTGTAGAGTCTGCAGTTGTCTCCTGCTTGAAACTTTTCCAGCTGACTGCACCACCATTGAGTGTAAAGACATAGCCTGATTGAGATTTATAATTATCTTTATCAGACTGAAAACTAGAATCCGTATAACCCTAAACTATGAGTTCGGATCCTCCATAAACCAAGAACATATCCTTAATCCTTCGTAAGTACTTAAGGATATTCTTGACAGCCATCCAATGTTTCTCTCCAGGGTTTGCCTGGTATCTACTAGTGATACTCAATGCATAAGAAACATCAGGTCTCGTACATAGCATCGCATACATGATGGATCCGATTCTGAGGCATATGGAATCCTATTCATGTGCTCTCTCTCCATTTGGGTCTTAGGACTCATATCCTTGGAGAGATGTATCCCATGCGATACCGGCAAGAATCCCTTCTTGAATTCCTCCATGCTAAACCATTTTAGCACTTTATCTATGTACGTTGATTGGGACAATCCAAACAACCTCCTAAATCTATCTCTATAGATCTTAATACCCAGTATGTAGGCTGCTTATCCCAAATCTTTCCTATCAATAATATATCATCTACATATAATATCAGTAAAACAATAACACTCTCACTAACCTTCTTGTACACACATGGATCATCCTCATTTTTAATAAAATCAAACTTTTTGATTGTTTCATCAAAACGGATGTTCCAACTTCTAGAGGCTTGCTTAAGTCCATAAATAGACCTTTGCAGCTTGCATACTTTTTGAGGATCAATGGACTCAAAACCCTCAGGTTGTCATATACACATCCTCCATTAAATCACCATTTAGGAAGGTGGTCTTGACATCCATTTGCCATATCTCATAATCGTAATAGGCTACAATTGCAAGCAAAATCCTTATGGATTTAAGCATACTACAGGAGAAAAGGTTTCATCAAAGTCAATACTTTGCCTTTGCTTGTAACCTTTTGCAACTAGCCTCGCCTTATAGGTAATCACATTACCATCCATGTCTGTCTTCTTCTTGAAGACCCATTTGCACCCAATGGGTTTTATCCCTTCAGGTGGATCAACCAAAGTCCATACTTGGTTGTTGTACATGGAGTCCATTTCAGAATTCATGGCTTCAAGCCATCTCTTGGAGTTAATGTCACAAATTGCTTCCTCGTAGTTAGTAGGCTCATCATCTTCTATAAGAAATCCATATCTCTCAGGAATATGATGTGTTCTACTAGACCTACGTAGCTGATGTGTACTTAGAGTTACCTATGATTCCATCATTTCTGATAGAGGTTCACGTAAATGTTACCTGAATGTGAGTTGAGTCTCCTGCTCAACTCCCACTACATTTGACATTTGCTCCATGTCATCTAATCGATCTGTATCAATTTGTGGTTCTTGAGTTTCACTAATCTCAATATTTCTCTCACTGTCATTTCTTAGAAAAATCTCATTCTCTAGAAATATGGCATGCCTTGAGACAAACACCTTTTGCTCGAGTAGGTGGTAGAAATAGTATCCTTTTGTTTCTTTAGGATACCCCACAAAATTACACTTATCGGATCTAGCTCCCATCTTGTTCGACTCATTACGCTTTACATAAGCGTAGCAACCTCAAATCCTTAGATGACTAAGGGTTGGTTTCTTTCCACATCATATCTCATAGGGAGTGGTACTAACCGACTTAGACGAAACTCGGTTTAGAGTGTATTCGACTGTGTGTAGGGCATAACCCCAAAACATCTTTGGAAGATTTGCAAGGCTCATCCTTGATCGCACCATATCTAATAATGTGCGATTTCTTCTTTCTAATACACCATTATGCTATGGCATACCAGGAGGAGTCCACTGAGAGAGAATCTCATTCTCCTTCAAATATTCTAAGAACTCATGGCTTAAGTATTCCCTACCTCGATCTGATTGAAGTATCTTAATACTTTTGCCACTTTGTTTTTCTACCTCGGATCTGAATTCTTTGAACTTTTCAAAGGCTTTAGATTTTGCTTCATCAGATATATAACCATACATGCTATGGTCATCTATAAATGTGATGAAGTAAGAAAAACCTCTTATTGCCTGAATATTAATAGGACCACATATATCCGAATGTACTAGTCCTAAACATTCAGTTGCTCGCTCACCCTTTTTAACAAAGGATGACTTAGTCATTTTGCCACGTAAGCATGACTCATATTCCTTAAACGATTCCCAATCAAATGAGCCCCAGTAGCCATCCTTATGTAACTTGGTTAAGCGTGTTTCATTTACATGGCCTAAACGACAGTGCCATAGGAATGAGTTCTTAGAATTATTTGATTTTAATTTCTTAGTTTCTATATTGAGAATAGGGCATTGTAAATTCAAAACATAAATCCCGTTGAACATTTCAGCAGAACCAAAGAACATTTCATTTTTAAAATTGAAATTCCTTTATTTCCAATTTCAAATGTATATCCATCATTTACAAGACATGAAACGGAAATAATGTTCTTTGTTATATTTGGAACATAGTAACAATTATTAAGCTCCATTACAAGCCCAGTGGGCAAAGACAAAGAATAAGATCCTATAGCTAAAGCACAACCTTTGCTCTATTTTCCATGCGTAGGATCACTTGTCTTTTTCCAACTTTTTACTGCTTCTTATCATCTGCATATTAATACAAATATGAGATCCACAACCGGTATCCAATACCCAAGTGGAATAAGAAGTAACAGAAGAAAACATCTCAATCATAAATATACCTGATGTAGAAGCATCTGTATGTTTCTTTTCTTTCAGGCTAGCCAGATAAGCCTTGCAGTTTTGCTTCCAGTGCCCTTCCTTGCCACAGAAGTGACACTTCCCCTTGGCTACTTTGTTTTTCTTGATGCCCTTATTTAGTTTAGTCGCCTTGGCCTTTTGGACCTTATTCTTCTTTGGCCGCTTCTTACGAGCGCCAGAAGACTCCACGACCATAACCTGCCCCTTTTCTTTCTTAATGTTAGGCTCGGCATTCATCAGCATATTCGCGAGCTCAGGTAGAGATGTCTCTAGCTTGTTCATGTTGAAACTAAGAACAAACTGCGAATAGCTGGGAGGTAATGACTGCAGAACCAAGTCAATACTTAGTTCATGATCCATCACAAAACCCAATCGTGTCAACTTCTCAATCAAATTGATCATTTTCAGTACGTGGGCACCCACTGATGAATCCTCAATCATTTTACACTGAAACAACTCTTTAGAAGTTTGAAACCTCTCATATCGAGACTGTGCACCAAACAACTCTTGCAAGTGCATCAAAATCTTCTGAGCATTCATATGCTCATGCTGTTTCTGAAGATTAGGTGACATCAAGGCCAACATCAAACATGTGGTCATGTCTTCAGCATCTTTATACCGGTTGTATGCCACATGAACCTCAGTCGAAGCATCCGCTGGTGGGACCTCCGGTGCAACCTCATCAAGGACAAAAAGAATTTTTTCAGATCGAAGAACGATCCTTACATTCTTAGCCAATCAGGGAAGTTGAGTCCAGTCAATTTATTGGATTCTAAAATATTCCTAAGGTTGATGTTTACACTCATGGTTTCTCTAATAACCTACATAAAATTAGAACGAGTCAATTACTATGAATACTATTATCAACTTAATATGGTAATTCTAGATTTTTTATTAAGTTGGTTTCTCCCACTATTTTATCAAGGTTAATAGCCCTCTCTATTAATCTGAGAAATTGACATTCAATTTCCTTAGTGGGCTAGGATCCTCATTTGAATTACCTTGACCTTGGCTTTGGCACAACAAGTCTCGGTAAGCCAAATTTGGTAGATTATCATCAATCACATATAATGTGACTCCTAGATCATTTATGGGACATTGCCTTGTCAATTACATCCATATGTGATCACCCTAAAGTTTGCCTCTAGATTAGACTGACCCTGACTTTGGCCAATTATGCCAGCTAATCTAGTTAAGTCAACCCATTGTTCCACAATCAACTCCTCATAAGTTCACTCGACCTCGGGTTTGGTACGACAAATCTCATGACCTAATGATTTTGTATCATATGAACAATGGAAGGCTTATGACTTAATATTCGTGGAGGGATTTAGCGCATATAGATCACATCTACATCTACAACATTTGTACTATGCAAGGTTACATATCCTATATGTAGATCTTCATTAACCTTAATTTCATAAGATCCAATCTTATGATTGGGTCTCCTAATCAAATTAGGATCTTGATCACTATCTAATTCAGGTACCCTAATCATGTGACCAAATCAATTGCTACCATCCTGATCAACCTTAATTGATTTAATCAATTAAGAGCTTTCCTTAACAATGGCCAGATCAGCTGATCAATAGGGTCCTATTTAGCATACCCTTCGATCCCATTGAATGGGTTTTCTCAGGCAGCGAATGGAGAAATTAAAAACCATGATCAAACCTTTCTAGACACCAATGTAGTTAAGCCCAATTGATTAGATCAATTATGGGATCATAGGATCAAACAATGACATGGTTAAGTCTAAGTTTCCTAAATCTTTATCATCTATTACATTTTATGATAACTATAGACAATGATCTAGCTAGGGTGTTATGATAAGAGTTCTTAATTCAAATTTTAAATTTTCTTATCATTTAATTACATATTATGACATGTCGGTTTCACATCCCATGTAAATCCTAATGTCTCTAACAAACCCTAAAGTTTTAATGTTCATTATCATAAGAATATCAGATCTTAATCATATCAATCATCATGCTAAAATTAAATCCTAAACATGATTTCTAGGATTTCAACATATAGTATCTATCATGCATAAATAATAATTACTATTTTAACATGACACATATATGATTAATTATTGTTTATTATCATATAATAAACCTTTTCCTCTGATATTATATATCAAAGTACTCTATTTGAACATGATAATGAATATGCATAAATCTAAATAATATTGTTTATCATCAAATAATAAACATTTTATTATATTTTAGATTTATTATCAACATATGAAAACTCTTCATGATTTTAAGCATAATAAAAAATCATATTATCAATCATATTGACTCAAGTATCCTATCATATTAATGAATCTGTAGCCTAAGGGGGCTCTGATACCACTGTTGGGAATTATGTATACAAGATATGAATCAAATTCATATAAATATTGCAGAAGATATAATATAAAATTCCCAAATGCCTCGGATCCTTAGGAACAAATTCATTAAATCTCAAATAAAATCTAATTTTATTCATACCTGAGTCCTTTATCGATGTAGATGATGATGAAGCCGGTTAATCCCTGCCATTAGCCGTCCACGTGTCTAGCCTCTAACGATGATCCACGCAGAGAAGAAGGGATAAAGACCTCCAAGGTATGAAGATGACACTATATAAGAGAGAGAGGGGTGCTAGCGCCTCTTGAATCCCGTTACAGAAGATATCTTTGAAGAAAAGTCTAATCTTTTCTTCTCATGCTCTACTTTCTTGGTAGGAAGGAACTATATTTATAGGTTGAAAAGGAGACATTCCAAAGAGGAAAAGACCTCTCTTCATGGCAAGAAACTCCCATCATTATGGTAAGAAACTCCCATCTTCATGGTAAGAAACTCCTCCCATCTTCATAGTAAGAAACTCCCATCTTCATGGTAAGATTAATTCAAGTGTCACAATCTCAGCCTTTGAAATTAGAAGTTATCTCATAGCTACATGCCCTAATTTGTACGTGTTTATTATCGAACCGTAGAGATTCATCATGCCTCATCTCATGGGCATGATTCCATCTTCACATGGCTGAGATTGGACATCCATATATAAATAATTAGAACCATCCATCACATCGATCAAATCATATATCAGCATCCAATTATTTGTTCATCATATGTACAAATAATTTCTCCTTAACATTGGATCATATCCATTATTATTATATCTTCTTTAAATTGGGTCTCACCCAATTATTTAATTGATCATCTTATCTAAATTAAATATAATTTAATTCTCATTTTAATTCATCCAAAATTCTTCTTAATGTAAGTGACCCATTAGGCCCTTTAACATGTTGGCAATAATCATGTCCTGATCATAGACCCTAGGAATGATTGGACAACTCTTTGTCCAAGTCAACAACATGATTATAGATCATGAGAGGCCTCTAACAAAGCATCATGACCATCCAACTGCCAAAGGTTTTGTTGATATGACCATCAACACCTGTCCATGAACGGTTACCATATGATCAAATCCTTTCGTCACATATCCCAGATCAATTAGTGGTATGGAATGTGTCAACCCTGTAATTGATCTTTGTTTACTTGATTTCAGGAAAAATTGGCTATATGAATTAGAACTTCGAAACCATTTTGAATTCCAACTCAACCTTACAAGGATTTATCAATCAATTTAATCCATCAAGTGGCCGTGGGATATAACCCTTTCTATCAAGGGAGACGAATCCTTTCTTGATCAAACACCATCTTCATGTGCTTCATGTCATACCTAATCGACATCATATTTGCCACCCATGGCTAGAGCGACGTTTGGATGTCATCAAAGCATGACATTCTACACATAAGATGCAGTGAAGATCTCAAGTCAGAAGATCACTCATACCATCGTCATTAGAGATCAACCATCGACACTATATAGAATATCCATATGGGATCTCTGTACGGGTCATCCAATGCATCATTACAATAACGAGCATCCACACACCTATCCAAGTATTTCATACTTCAGCTTGTGAAATCAGCTTCTCACCCCAAGGGTGAGGATATGCAATATATGCTAGTCTCACGGTGTTCGATGGTGTCCAGTCCCATCTACACATCGACTAGGGAAGTTTAAAGAATCGAACCATAACGTACAATTTGGATCTCATAATTTGTAATCTCTATTACAAATTCTATATGCACGGTTCACATTCTTTCGAACTTTATCTTACATACATATATATCAATATATTATAAAAGATATCTGGATAGATAAAGAAACCATTTTATTTGATTTGTATTCATAGAATGTATATAGCATCCAATCTGATTGGATCTAGGGTATATACTAACAGAGTATGTGTCTGAAAGAGACATTATGGTTATGGATTGTGTTGTTACGGGTTAGCCTATAAATTTAGTCGATATGATGATTGGTTATATGGCTGAGGCCAGTAGCAAGAAGAGATCAGCCTTGCCCTATGGAATGATATTGACTTTGGCCTTTCAAAGTTAAGGACTAAACATTTTAGAAAATGAGCCAACGAAGAAATTAAGACATACGTATTACTATAATTGTGCTACTCTACACCGTATGGGATTTAAGAAAGTAAATGGGCAATGGGAAAGGAAAGGGGCATGTAGAAGAAAGGGCAGCTGATGCTGAGACTGCTATCCCTGGTCCTTCAAAGGCAGGACCATCTGTGAGGCACTCATCACTTGGACCAAGCAGTTCAACACCCCTAGCAGCACTAGCAGTTACAACCTTTGCCCAATATTCTTCTGAGTTTTCTGAGAGGCAGATTAAGCAGCTTAAAGCTTTATTAGCAGATCATGAAGCCAAAATTAAGGATGATGTAAGAAATCAACTTTTAAGGATAAGGCAGCTATGCTATTCTTTGGAAGAAAAAGTTAATGAGATTGAGTCATCACTTAGTACATCCTCAGATACCTTGAAGACAGACCTAAAGTTAATCTTTGATAAAATCAAGGACATTGGAGGTGACTCCGACACTTATTCTAGATGTAATGCAGAACTTCAAGAGAAAGTCACAACTGCTGCTTCATTAGTTGAGAAAATGCTGAATGACTTTATGAAGATTCAAGAAAAAGGAATGGGGCAGATTTTGGCAGAACTTAAGAAGATTCTGAGATGATCCATTTTCCAAGCCAAGCCAATTCAACTCTACTCCAATCCAACCAAATTCAATCTTTCCCAAGCTTTCTTTAGATTTCTAGTTTAGCATATGAAAACTAGTTTGTATCTTGGACAAATGATATCATTTTGATGTAATTAGAAACAATGTATCTTGTAGTGACTATCTTGTCTTGACATGCTATATGTACTTGATACTTTGTACTCAATTAATATTATATGAAATCAATCTTGATACTTGCATTTTGAATTTTGAGTTATTTAATTCTTGTATTGATTTTGATTTAAGCAATATCTACCCTACCTCTTAACCTTTTTGTTGATAACAAAAAAGGGGGAGAAAGAATGTATATGCATATGGACTTAAATGGACTTAAAATGAACAGTTGTATACACATACATAGGGAGAGCTACCTCACTTAGGGGAGCTTAATTATAAGCTTAATTAAGTTGCTAATTAAGTTGCTAAAATACCATTTGAAGACTCTATTTGTATGATACATAAGATAATTATTTGAATTACTTTTGGTTAAAGTTCTTAAAATTCATGTATAGCTATGAATTTACTTATTTTGATAATTATGCATTAATTGATTATGCATATACTCATATTTTTATCATCATCAAGAAGGGGGAGATTGTTGACCCATTTATTGATTTTGATGATTAACAAAAGCCATGAGTATATTCCCTATGATACTAATGAAATTGATAAGTGTTTCAGGAATTTAGAAAGGTTAAATATTTAAAATTTGTATAAAAATGGGCTTGAATCAGTTTTTAATGGTATGTGTCAAAGTTCAGAGTTTAGAGCCGACACCCATAGTCATTAGAGTCGACTCCAGAGCGTATCGAAACTGTTTGATACTTTTGGTACGGTTTAGAGTCGACACCCAGAAAATTAAAGCCAACTCTAACCTGAGATACAATGAACTATTTTTCTGCTTCAGAATTTAGAGTCGACACCAGCAGAATTAGAGCCGACTCTAACCTGAGAACATAGACTATATTTTTTGGAATACTGTTAGAGTCGACCTTAAGGAAATTAGAGCAGACTCCAGCTTACGATGTGTCGACCCCACATAATTCCAGAGCCGACTTCACGATGAACTTTTTCTTACTATTTTAGGAAATCCGACTTAGAGCCGACACCTTGAAAAATTGGAGCCGACTCCAACCTGTCAGAGTCGATTTTCAGATTTGTTAGAATTAGCTCCAACGGTCATATTTCTTTACCTACTCTTCAACGGCTGTTTGCCTTTGCGTGTTGAACTAATTCAAGTACTTTCAACGGCTAGTTTGCATCAAAAAATATGGATTAAGAGAGATTATAAAAAGGGGATTCCGACCGTTCAAAATACACGAGAAGAAAAAGAGAGAAATAGAGAAATTTCAAAGAGGGAAATATTTGATTCAAAGTCTAATTGTTCAAAAGAGATAGAAGAGAAATCCAAAAGCCTTCTAAGATCAAATCCGAAGGATTTCCATCGATTTGAAGAAGAAAAGCAAGAGCCCTAGTTCTTCAACTTTCTTTTCACCAAGCTTCCTTCAAGTGCCTAAGTTCAAGCTTTGAAAGATCATCCAAAAGAGAAAAGGAAAAGAAGAAAAGAAGAAAAGCTCAACATCAAATAGCTTCAAATCAGGCTTTTCTATTCTCATTTTACTCATATTGTTTATCTGCTCATTTGAGGAGCTTTTAAATTGTTGTAAAATATTTACTTGAGTTGTTTGTTTTTTGATTCAATCAGGGGATTGAATCAGTTGAGGTAGTTGACCTCGAGCAAGCTAAGATTAGCTTGTATTAGGTTGTGTGCTGGTGAACCTGTGAAAACCGGCTGGGTTCGTTGTGATCCCGTTGTAAAATAACAAGTTCGAGTTGTGATCTTGCAAAATAACTCTGCTGTAATTAGGGTGATCATAGTGTGTACCCAAGAGTTGCTTGGGAGTGGATGTAGGTATAGCTAACACCGAACCACTATAAACCCTTTGTGTTTGTCGTGCTTATCTCTCTCTCTTTTTATATTATGCTCAGCATTCATAGCATCACTTCACTTATGCACATTCATCTTGTGGAATTAGCTTTAATTGTAAAATTTTTAAAAGAACACAATTCACCCCTCACCCTCTTGGGTTGCCATCTAGGCCAACAGGGAGCCAGATCGATCGCTGCCAGAGAGGACAGGAGCCGGACCGTGCTGCTGCTGCCGAAGAGGAAGGGAGCCCACAGTGCCGCTACTGCTATCGCTGGAGAGGAAGGGAGTCAGACCGTCGCTGCTGCTGCCGGAGAGGAAGGGAGCCGAACGGAGGAAGGAGAAGGAGATCGCTTGGGAGAGGGAGAGGGGCTTGAAAAAAAAGGGATGTCGGTGTGGAGAGTAACTTTGGTGGGCTGAGGGTGGGTGAGGGTATTTTGGGAAATTTTAAAAAATGGGGGGTGTATAGAAAAAATGGTGGGTGTAGAGAGTAAATTTTTTTTAAATGTGGGTGTAGAGAGTAATTTTGTGGGTGTAGATAGAAACTCTCAAAAAAAAAAAAAAAAAAAGCAGCTTCTATTTGCACAGCAAAAATTGCTTTCTACACTCTCAAATTTAAAAAAAATTAATTTTCTAAACTACCCTTAAAACCCTTGCCCCCTCCTTTTCCGTTCACCTCTCTCCGTTTGCTTCGACAGCCTTCCCCCCACCTTTCCTCATTCACTCCGGTGTCCCCTCCCCAGCTTCTCCCCCTTTCTTGGTCGGTCCGGCACCGGCCCCTCTTCCCGACTTTTCTTGCCTCGTGATGGGGTGAGGGGGGGGGGGGTCAAGCGAATGGGGAAGGGGGGGCTGTCGAGTGAATGCTGTCCGGGGTCATAGTTTAGAAAATTAATTTTTTTAAAAAATTTAGGGGTGAAGAGCAATTTTTGCGGTGCCAATAGAAGCTCCCCAACAAAAACGAATTGCCGACTTTATCTGTAGCTCGTACCCAGGGATCGGACGCACAAAGAATCGCCGTTCCATTTTCGGACGTTCCCGCGAAAACCCGAAAGCTAAAATCCTAACGTCGTTCCCGCCACAATGGGTCACCTCGGCCCGCCAAATCCCTAACCCTAATAAGAGGAAGCCCTGGCCCCAAGGAAGAATAGGCGAAGGAGATCGGAGCGAGGAAAAGAGATCGCCATGAAAGCTCGATCCGTGAAGCTCAAGGAGGCGCACAAAGGCAGCAGCTCAGCTTCCCACTGCTCGATCCTGTGGGACTTCGACGGCCGCCACCTCGTCACCGCTTCCGCCTCCGATCCCTCCGTCTCGATCCATGATGTCTCCCAGCCGTCGAAGCCCGCCAAGTTCCTCCACGACCACAGGGATGGGGTCACGTCCCTCGCTCTCAGTGCTAACACCAGCTCCCTTGCGACTGGCTCCATCGATCACTCCGTCAAGCTCTATAGCTTTCCAGGTATACTATTTCCTTCTTCCGAGCAAATCACATCTTCTTAGTCGTTTGGTTATGAAAGGTCGTGTTATTAGAGCCTTCCATTTTAGCTGTTTGTTTCCAAAAAAATGTGGTTTTCTATGGTCATCAGGGATTAACTAGGGCTATTTGCTACGTTTTTTTTTTTGGTTATTCGAGATGAAAGATTTGTAACATTTCCAATTTTGTATTCTTCTTTGATGATCATCTTTAGTGTCATCATTTGTTTGCATTGCAATAATTCTGCGAGTCTTATAAGTTAGCAGCTGGCTTTGATCTGTTAGAATGAATGCGTGATTGAAAGTTCTATGCGTTCTCTTTAATCTGGGGGAAAGGATCAGGATTTAGTTATCAATCTAGCAGTTTGTGTTGGAATTCTTATTTCTTACTGAAATTTTATGTCTTTGAGCTAGGATCAATTTTCTGATAGCTAGAAGTTTTAAGATCAGGTCAATAGAAGAGGTATTTATTCTGTCAAAGAAATGATCTTTCTTTGATACGAATTTTTCTATCACCTAAGTGGTAGCCCACCGATCCATTCGAATGGATTGTTGTGTTTTTGTGCGGTAAATGGGTTGTAGAGGGTGGTATAGTTTTTGTGCTTTGTGTGAATAATGCAAACTAATTAGATATTGCACTTTTGTAAAACTAAACTGTTAATCTAACCTATCTTTTGTTCTAGGAGGTTGGGCTGATGATAATTGTAAATGGGTTTGCCTTGCTTTTTAATTTCACTGTTGTTTCACATTTTCATTGCTAACCTGCTTATTTTTAATCACACTAAGAACTATTATATTAAATTGTGTGTGTGTGTTTTCTTTTTCTTTGTTCAGATGGAGAGTTCCAGAGCAATGTCACTAGGTTCACCTTGCCCATAAGGTCCCTTGCCTTTAATAAATCAGGGAGCTTGTTGGCTGCTGCTGGAGATGATGATGGCATCAAGCTGATTGCTACCCTTGACAGCTCAATATCAAAGGTGCTGAAGGGCCACAAAGGATCAGTCACTGGCCTAGCCTTTGATCCAACCAATGAGTTCCTAGCATCTGTTGATGGGTTTGGCACTGTGATATATTGGGAGCTCTCATCAGGAAAAGCAGTACATACTCTGAAAGCTACAGCACCTAATTGCGATGCAGAAACCTCACTACTGAATGTACTGAGCTGGAGTCCTGATGGAGAAACCTTAGCCGTTCCAGGTCTGAGAAATGATGTTGTGATGTATGACAGAGATACAGCTGAGAAGTTGTTTACACTGAAAGGTGATCATGAACGGCCTGTCTCCTTTCTTTCTTGGTCTCCCAATGGGAAGTACATTGCAACTTCTGGGTTAGATAAGCAAGTTTTGATCTGGGATGTGGACCTGAGGCAGGATATTGAAAGGCAGAAGTTTGATGATAGGATATGTTGTTTATCCTGGAAGCCAAATGGGAATGCTTTGGCTGTAATCGATGTTATGGGTAAGTTTGGCATCTGGGAGCCTGCTGTTCCTATATGCATGAGGTCCCCTACAGAAGGCGCCCCTAATTTGCAAGTGAAAGATGCAAATGGACTTCATTTGTTTGATGAAGATGAAAAACCAAGCACTTCTGGAAGTCTAGATGATGCCATTGAAGACAGTCATGATGAGTCAACTCCACTCAGCCGCAAAAGGCTAAGGAAACAGTCAGTATATGATGACCACTCCAATGAAGATAGTGATGGAGAGGAGGGGTTGATGCGCCAGATTGAATCACGTAAGAGAAGGTCTATTAAACACAATGAGTGTGTGGGAGGTGCTAAAGAGGAGGGCATGAGTTCATCAAAGTCTTCAAAATCAAAAATGCAGGAGGCTTTTCAGCCAGGCTCCACTCCTGCACAGTTCGGGAAGCGTCGTTTTCTTGCCTACAACATGCTTGGAACTATAACTACCATTGAAAATGAAGGATATTCCCACATTGAGGTGATGAGAAATACTACCAAATCTTTCATTATATGATGATAATTAATTGATTGAGTATCACCATAGTGTTAGCAAAATAAACTGCTATTTGTTGAATTAATTAGAAGCACAATGATGAGTGTTTAACTTAAATTAAAATTTTAATGCTTACACTATATTTATGCTTCTGATTTGCATTTAGAGGAATGGAATGATCTCGAGGGAATATCTATTTCGATATTTATCCTTGTGGTTCTTTACTCATATGCATCTCTGTTTACAGGTTGATTTTCATGACACTGGAAGAGGTCCCAGGGTTCCTTCTATGACTGACTACTTTGGTTTTACAATGGCTTCATTGAATGAAAATGGAAGTGTCTTTGCAAACCCATGCAAGGGTGAAAAAAACATGAGCACACTAATGTATCGTCCTTTTGGTAGCTGGGCTAATAACAGTGAGGTATACTCTTTTTGAGCCTTGTAAATATTGGCATCCATGTTAGCATGCAGCCAACAAATTGTTTGAACCTTTCATTGTTGTTCATATTCTCATGTCAACCTAGTGGTCAATGCGGCTTGAAGGAGAGGAAGTGAAGGCTGTGGCCCTTGGTGCAGGCTGGGTGGCAGCAGTTACGAGTTTTAATTTTCTTCGCATCTTCACAGAGGGTGGTTTGCAGGTTTGTGATCCAAAAGCATGCTCTATTGTTATTGCTATGTTTGTAGAGCCAAGGGTGTCAGAAAGTAAACAATAATGATCTGAAATTTCAATAATACAAGGGTAATATGATAAAATTAACTACTAGTAATAGTTCATTAAACTAAAGTTAGGATAGGACTAAAATCTATGGCTTATTGATTTTGATGATAATGTTGTGTTGTTCTTGGTGATGATGATCATGCTTTGTATTACATTATCCATAGATGACATTAGATTTAATGATGTCAAAATGAGATTGTGTTGTTCCAAGTCTTTGCTCTTCTACAAGGTTTTTCACGTTATTTTTAAGCTGAAGTATCACTTGTCTTGTTGAACTGTCTTATTCTTGTCTTGTTTTCAAATACTTAGTTTCATAGTTGATTTTAGATTCACTAGAGCAAAAGCTTAAGTCCTGCTTGACTTGTCTTTGCCTCCAAATTATGCACATCAGATTCTCTTTAATTGTAAGTAAATCAATTATCTTCTAAAGCCATTCTAAAATTTAATTATGGTGGATTTTATATTGCTTTATTTATAAAGAATCTGCCTAAAAACATATCGCATCATGGTTTCTTAATCATTTATCATTTTCCCTTATTATTGGCTGGATCAGCTATTAGAGCAAGCCCTTTTGCATTGAACCTAACTTCTCCAGACTCTTTTTTCTTGAAATAACCAATTGGATTTTTTTTATTGACATATGTATTTCCTTTCATTAGTCCATGTTGCATTCACTGATCATATATTTGTGCAACATTGACTGATTATGGGCCACAAAGCAAGATGATGAAGTACTGTGGTCTTCACTTGATGTGCATAACACTTTAATATCACCAAAGTTAACTGATTTACTTTGCATTTTCTTGCAATGCATTATTAGAAGCAAGTGCAGTGGTGTATAATGGGTTTTTTTTTTGGATCTCCCAGTAATTGCTTCTCATCAATCCTCTCCCATGGCTGTTAAACTGCATAACAAGAATTTCACCATCTTTTGAATGAGTGCTTAATTTGTGGACATGTTCCCCAGTTTCCCAAGCTTGCATCTTAGTTCTTTTTGGATAAAGCATTCTGGAATTTTTAGTTTCTTAATTTGTCTGTGTGCTCAAAGAAAAGGGGGACTAAGGTGGCCCATTCTTTGAGGGAGAAAACATCTTCTAGACTATTCCATTAGTAAGGTACTTCTACATGCCAGAAATATTGATTCCTGGCCTCTTGTTCGTGCCAAAGACAAGACTCTCAAGACTATATGATTGTAAAAGATGTTTAAATACTTTCATGAATTTAGGCATTTACTGGACAATATGCTTTTGTTTCATGTGGTATGCTGCATGTTTGCATGTTGATGATATTACAGCTAGGAGGGATTGATCATTATCACAACATCCGCAGTGTTTCTGAGCAGCAAAAAACACCAATATACAAGCATGCATACGTTCATACTTATATTCACACAAATTCTGTATATCCATTTTAAACTTTGATGAAGTTTAATGCTAATTTCATCAGTAGCTGACGGATACCATATCATTTAAATTTATTTTCGCATGTATTTCGATCCTCATATGTTTGCAACCAACATTTTCTTCTGCTAATATAGTAGTTTATTCCTTCTTAATTGTCAATCATAAATAGGTGCCATTTTTTGTCTGATTTTATGGATTGGTTATTACTGCAGAGACATATCCTCGGTCTTAATGGTCCAGTGGTGACTGCAGCAGGTTTTAACAATTTACTGGCAGTTGTCACGCATGCTTCCAACAGTCTTCCCTCAGGAGATCAGGTACGTTTGCCATTTGTCATGGCTGAAGTATTTCAAAGCTATCTGGCTGTAAAAGAAATAAATAAAAGAGTAAAGTAAAATCAAAGTATCATGCCATATGTCCAGCACTATGTTGTCCTCAGCTGTTAGGGTTGCCGAGGGAAAAAGCTACCAGATAAGTGGCATGTGCCTGCATGTATATTTTTTATTTTTCTGAATTTCTTGCTTGAATATTCTTTTCATCTTAAACATAGTTCCATCTTTGCTCCATGTAACTTCAGAATATTTTTGTTTAATTGGTAGATTCTAGAGGTTAAAGTATTCAATATATCTGAGGGAACACAACCAATTGGATGTCGTCTTCCCTTGACTCCATGTTCTTATTTGACATGGTTTGGCTTTAGTGAAGAAGGCCAACTAAGTTCATATGATTCCAAGGTGAGCCAGACTGAAAGTCAAATTGTGTGTGTGTGTGTGTAATTTCCTTTTTTTCTTCTAAAGTTTATAACCTTGTCCGCTGAACTGTGTAGGGTGTGCTGAGAGTGTTCTCTAACCAATATGGGGGCTGTTGGCTTCCAGTCTTCAGGTATTTTATGATTTGATACTCTAAGTGATATTTTAAGATCATAAGGTAGAAGCTATATGAGGCATGTAAACATCATCACAAATGCAGTTCTAGTAAAGCAAGAAAGTCTGAAGATGAAAACTATTGGATTGTGGGCTTAAATGCAAGCAAGCTGTTCTGTATTATATGCAAGTCCCCTGATACTTTCCCCTCGGTACGATGCTTTGCTGTCTTTTTCTCCTTGTTAATCTCTGTCCATTATTAGTGCCTCAATGTTTCTTGTTGCCAGGTGATGCCCAAGCCTGTGCTTACACTACTCAGCCTCTCATTTCCTCTTGCGTCTTCTGACCTTGGTGCTGATGATCTTGAAAATGAGTTTATGATGAGCAACCTGCATCTCTCACAGGTTCATCACTTCCCCTCCCAAACCACCTCAAAAAATGTTGCTCATATTTTGCTGTTGGTCTTTTGCTGAATCCTTTTATGTTTCCTTGCTTAATCCTTCTACATGTTTAAACTTTAGACCCAAAAGAAAATCGAAGAATTTGCAGCAGCAGGTCTAGAAACTACTGAGCTTGATGATGAAGCCTTTAACACAGAAGCTGCTCTTGATCGATGCATATTAAGGCTCATTGCCAGTTGTTGCAACAGTAAGGAGTTACAATTTAGGGATCTTGTTATTTTGAGGTATTAGATTTTTTTTTACCACCAATTGACCATGTGATCAATTTCTTTGATGGCTATTGAAGGTGACAAACTTACCAGAGCTGCTGAGCTTGTTAAATTGTTGTCATTGGAGAAGTCAGTCAAGGGTGCATAAAGCTTGTCACTGCTCTGAAGCTTCCTATATTGGCAGAGCGGTTCAACACTATACTAGAGGTGAACTCTTTTATTTTTCTACTGAGTTGGTTAGATAATTATTTGGATGTCTTGATAAGCTATTATTTTGACTCCTTGATCGATTCCTGAAATGACTATGCTTGCAGGAAAGATTATTAAATGAATCCAAAGTGACAGCTGCAGCGCCAAATTCAGCCACCAATGGTGCCATCACAGGCAATGCATCACTACTGAGGGCTTTAAAGGCACCTGAAATCACTAAAGTTGTGGAAACTGTGAGTACATCACTGTCACCAACATTGCCTCAATCACACTTTTCGAGGCAAGAGAAAACTGAGAAAGCTAATAATATGGAGGGAGGGACGGAACCTTGCAAAGACTCAAAGAGTGAAACTGAAAAGATTGTATTTAATCAGATGAAATCCCATCAGCCAATGATTCCAGTTGCAAAGCAATCAAATAACCATGAGAAAATTGAAGAAAAAGTTAAAAGGGGAAGAGCCATGGAAAGCTGCAGGAACACAAGCACAGGGAGTCCAATGGAAGGTCCCAATCAGGTACCTTCCAAAGCTATGAGCAGAGGGAATTCAAATGAAGAGTCTGTTCAAAGACAATCTCATGGGCCTGTTAATCCATTTGCAAAAGCATCAAGCAACCAGGAAAAATCGTCATTCCTAGATTCCATCAAGAAGATGAAAAAGGCTGATCATGAGAAGGATGAAAAAGTTAATAACAAAAAAGCAAGGGCTAAAATAAAGTGAAAAAATATAAGTAATTTTTACCTTTTGCTAGTTTCAGAAGTAGAAGAGCCAGCAGGTTTGCACCTTAATATTTTTTCTTGCTTGACCTTTTCTGATGGTTTGACATCCCTTGCAATGATAGTGCTAACGAGTTCAGCATTGAAGCATCCGTTAGCAATATCTGAATGCTAATCCTTGATCACATTTTGCTTGTTTTTTTTGTACCATAAAATATAAATTGATATTTTAGCCTGATTTTAAAAAGTTCATGTAGAATTTTTTGAGATGTTAGTAAATTTTAAGGATTCATGCAGCTTCTTTCAACTAGTTTTAGATTAAGGTTTTGTTATTATTGTTACGGTAGTAAATTTTAACTACTTTATTTCTTCTATCTTTGAAAAAGTGTTTGGTGAAGGGTTAATTATTCAAGTGCTCATCTAATGTGGCAGTTGTTCATAATTACTGGTTTGGTGTATCATGAAGATCCCTTGAAAATTGGTCCATAGAAGGGAGGACACCATGCTGTCCACACACCAGTAATATCGTAATGGTCCTTGGTTACTCTACTTCCACTTGAGATTTTCTTCTCGAATCTCCAATTCTTTTTTTTATTTTTTAAAGAACATTCCAAGTAGTTGGTGAATGTATGACATCAGAGGTCTGAAATCTGAAGCGGGCGTGCTATGTATATCTTTTATTCAACATTATCTAATTAATTAGAATGAGTGACATCCAATAAAGGTGACACAGAAAATGCTAAATGACCATCTTATGGTTGAATCCTTTTCACAGTTAATGGCATAAACTTCCCCACAAGATGGTTATCTGGTACTCTCTGCGGTTCAAATCCTGAATGGAGTGCTGACAGTGTTGGGGTGTTGATGGACTCCATCCTTTCAATGATTTGGAAAGTTGATCAGTACGTGACATCTGAAATTAGTTTAAAGTCAAGATCAGCACATCACTTGAAGAGAGAAATGGAGAAGAATTAATGCTAATAAATTAGATTTTCTCTCAGATATTGAATGACGGGATCATGGGCAGTGATCGCATTTTCTTTTCAAATAAAATCCAGCATTTAGTAATTCCTCCAGGAGAATTTTACATTGTAAACAAACTATAAACGTTTTAAAATTTTAAGTTATATTACATACAATAATAGAATTTTATATTTTGAATCATGAGAATAGTTATATTTAATATTACAACGTAATTACAATAATAATAATAATAATAATATGTTAAATATTATAACTATATTATTATATTATTATTTAATACATTTAATTTTATTATATAATAACACAATATGATAAACATTATATTATAATTATTTTAGTACAAAGTAAGATAATATAAGAATATTAGAAAATGTAATATATTCATACCAAGATAATTATTTTATTATATTTCATTATAATATTATACTATTAGTATAATAATATATCATAATATTTTGATATTAAATTATATAATTAATTTATATTTTTTAAATAATATTATAATATAATTATTAAATAATAATAATAAAATATTTTAATAATATTATATAGTTCAAATATAGCTAAATTTAAATCTTATTATCTTTTTTACTCTTGAATTTACTTACGATTTTAAAGATAAAAAATAGACTGCTTAGGAATTGGTATGAATTTAAAGATACGAGAGATGATTGAATATTGAATTTAACTGCATTTGAATATAGTTAAATCTAGCTTATATTATATTATTAATTATTATTAATTAAAATATTATTATATTTTCTTATATTATAGTATAATACTATAATATACTATATTTTATTATTATAATATAAAATTATTATATTATTATAAAATTAATAAATTATGAATAACTTATAATAATAATTTTGGATAATATAAATGGTTAGATAATTAAAAGCATCAAGTAATATCTATTATTATTATTTATTTAAAAAGTATTCTTTTTGTTTGATTACCAAATAGATATTAAAACATTATGACATTTTAAAAAATATATATTTTTTAATGAAATAATATTTTATAAAGTTTCATCATCAAAAGTTTTATTGTAAAAAATTTGTTGTTAATAGCTTAGCCAAACCAGATTTAATAATCTAAAATTAAAATTTTAAAATTATTTTTTAATAAATAATATTTTTAAAAATAAAATCTCGTAATTAGTTAAAATTTTTGTGTATAAAACTTGTCTTGCCACGGAATTCAAAATATTTATGCTAAAATATACCATTGGTCCTTAACTTTCCGTGAAAATTCATTTTGTCCAGATTGTTACACGGGAAATATATTTTCACCAAATATTTAATTAAAAGATCAATATTTTTTCTAAAAATGCGTTACACGTGTCGTTTATTAATACTTATTCTTTCAACGTCTTAAAATAGTCGCACGCTTGCACTTGCACGTGCACCCTGCTCCAATATATCCCCGAGAAAAGCCAGAGCCCTCTCAAACACAGAACCAGAAGTCACCCCGCACCGGAAACGGAAAGCAAGCCCGACCCTCTCCTCGTTCCTCTTTGTCCATCCGTCGATGGCGAAGCTCTACCTCCTCCCCTTCGAGGAAGTCTTAGAAGCCGAAGGCGAAGACGAAGACGAAGACGAAGACGAAGACAAAGACGAAGATGACGATGTAGAAGACTACCACCCTGAAACCCTTGACCTCCCCCCGTTCTTCTCCTTCGATCTCGCCCCCTCCACTCCACCCCCTACCTTCGAAACCCCCGCCTTCTCCCTCCCCTCCTCCCCCCCTTCTCCCCTCCTCGATCTCTCTCTCCCCCTCGCCCCGCGGCCGCGGCGAAAACCTAGACCGCGCCGACTTCGGCGTTCTTGATGGGGCCGAGGACATGGGCTCCGATTACCTCGGCCTGGGCCCGGAGCCAGGGTTCGACGACGACGACCAAGAAATCCGCGGCGGCGGAGAGTTCTTTGCCGACTGCCACCACAGATCCGTCGCCGACCACGACGGGGTGGGCCTGCGGATCGTCGGGTTCGAATCCGAATCGGACTCCGAAGACGAGCAGATCGCGGCTGGCGGCTCGAATTCTGATGCTGGCGGCGACCGATCGGAGGATCTGCCGCACCCCCTTTGCTGGGACTGCCTCCGGATCGAGGAGGACCTGGATGAGGATTTCGAGTGGGAGGAGGTCGACGGCCGTCTCGACGAGAGGGAGGTTCTTAGCATGATGGTCGGCTCGGACGACGAGTTATCGGGATCCGATCAAAGAGAGGAGGAGTTATTCGACGTCGAGCTCGACGAACAGGAGTCGAGGAACCTCAACTGGGAGGTTCTTTTGGCCGTCAACAGCATCTACGGAGACCCGTCGATGGAACCGGAGGATGCCGAGGCTTATATCGGGGACGAGCACGACGATGCCATCAACCCCTCGGAGTACGAGATCTTGTTCGGGCAATTCACCGAACAGAACGGCTCGTTCAGGGGTAGCCCGCCGGCGGCCAAATCTGTGATTGAAAGCCTTCCTTCGGCTGTCGTAACCGCAGAGGATGTGACCAAGAACAACACCTTTTGCGCGGTTTGCAAAGATGAGGTTTCTTTGGGGGAAACGGTGAAGCGGCTGCCTTGCTCGCACCACTACCATGGGGGTTGCATCGTGCCATGGCTTGGGATCCGGAACACGTGCCCCGTGTGCCGCTATGAGCTGCCGACCGATGATCCTGAGTATGAGAATCGGATGGCTCGAAGGGCCACTGGTGCTGGATCGGAGTTGTCGAGGGCTGGGTCTGAGTTTGAAATGTTCCCTGAAGCTTAAAACTTGTATGCAAAACAACCTCTTCCTTTGATGATGACGATCCAGGTAATTTTCTGATGCTGTTGTATTCTGGTAATGGAGAAAAGCGTTGAACCTTTGTTGTTTTCTTTATTTTTAGCAGAAAAATACAGTGTTAGCTAGGCTTTTGTCTTAAGATTCTATGTTTGGTCATTTGAGAATTGGTTGATGAAGATGTTTACATGGTTTGTAATTTTGTACACAAATCTTTTTTGAATAATTGTAAATCATTATTATTACTATTATGTCTCCTGTTGCTCTGAGTTGGTTGTTTCTTTCTCTGTACTTCTTATCCATTCAACCATGACAATAGTTTGTGAGAGTATCTCCTGTTAAGGCCATTTTGCATTTCTGAAGAAGATTCTTAGTAGGGCATATTTCTTAGTAGGTTTTATTATAGGTTGTGGAAATCATCACTAAGCTTAAATTACTACTTGTCAACATTTCAACTATGGATTGTCATATTTGAAGGGTTGAAATCAGATTGTCTCACGTCCAATGCTTCGGCATGTTATGAGCTTCTTGCAAAAGTTGTGCCTGCCTTTTCTTTTCCATTATTTTTATCAACATTTTTGTGGCTTGCTTTCAGTATTTTTCATATCTATCCATGTCTTGTATAGTTACTTGGAAATAGGTTCTGGCAATGGGAGAGAGCCTTCCTCTATTTTGCCATTCAATCATATTTAACAATCATTCTATTATGGTGCGTGTTTTCCATGTTATGATGGTACATGTTATTAAAGCAGGATGGATTAAGTGGAGGAGTGCTTTGGGAGTATTGTATGATCGACGCATTCCATTAAAATTGAAAGAAAAATTCTATAAAACCGCTATTCGGCCACTTATGCTATATGGAACAGAGTGTTGGACAATACTAAAATGACATGTGAATAAATTAAGTGTAACAGAAATGCATATGTTAAGATGGATATGTTGTAAAACTTTAAAAGATAAAATTAGAAATAAATATATACGAGAAATGATAGGAGTAACCTTAATTGAAGATAGAATGAGAAAAAATCGATTATGATGCTTTGGACATATACAACAAAAATCTTTAGATGCTCCAATTAGAAAGAGTGATCGTTTAACAATCCATAGCAAGGATGGAGATAGAGGTAGACCTAAACTAATATGATAAAAATAATTAAAAAAGATATAATTATTTATAATTTGAGTATCGATTTAGTCCTGAATAGAGCAGAGTGAGGGAAGCAGATTCATGTAGCCAACCCCATGCAGTTGGGAAAGGTTTAGATGAGTTGAGTTGAGTTGAGTTGAGTTTTCCATGTTATGAAATGGAGAATGATTGTTCAGTTTTCTCTTTTGAATATGATCATGATTGCTAGGAGATGAACCATCTATTAGAATTGTGCCTTTACAAAAGACTGAATTCATTGTTGATGCAAAGGAATCTTCCAAAGACATTTCATAGGACCTTTCGTCTGATTTTTAGGGTTGATGCCTTAGATTTCTTTTATAAATATGGTTTTTTTTTCAGGGTTTTGATGTGTGAGATTTTCACATGGAAGGATGTACAGTGCCCTGGGGACAAATTTTGAGCCTTGAACTCATATTAACTCACCAAAAGCCAAAGGGGAAAAAAGAAAGGATAAAGATGATTAGGATGGGATTGGCGCACAGCTTTTTCCTTCCTTTTCCCTCTTTTTTAAACTGGTGACACCGTGAAGGTAGCTTGCTGCTTTTTGCTGAGGTGGACAACTTATTAGGCCCCTCACAACCGATGAAGTCTAAATCTTTCTCAGGTACAAGAAAATTTGAGCGATGTATTGCTTAAGGTTGAAGTGATTTTAGAAGATTCCTGCTACTTTCAATCACTTTTTTGGTTGTTGAAGTATGCTTGCTTTTAAGTGGATGCATCTCTCTTTGCTTAATCTTTCTCAAGAAGAAAGTGGATGCCTTTAATTGCTGCTAAAGGCAAACATTCTCTTTTTAAGTGGATTGATTTTGGGTTCAATTCTTCTTCAAGCAGCGGACCATGTTATCATCCTCTTCTTTGCAATTAGCTTAACAGTAACGTTTTTTTTACGAAAAGTTCTTTGAGTTGGATTTCAGTTGCTTACGTTATCTCGTGGTGCTATCTACCTGGAAAAAGCAAGGCAGGGTGATGTTATTTGAACAGTATCTGTTCTATAGGCTTGTACAACCGTCTTCGTATCGTTTCTTTGGTAAGTAGATTGACAAATATTTCATTCAATTTAGAACGAAAAGGTAGAGGGGTAGATATGGCGATATACCAACTTGATACGCTAGACAAACAGATTATCGACTATGTTTGAATGTTAAATAGGTTCTGGCACTCAACCTTCCAACCTATTTTCATGGCTACATTTAGGAGATATGAACTTGGCATGATACTCCGGTTTTAGTTAAAATTCACGGTTTCCAAGTTGCTACAGAACAAATATATCAATCGAAAGTGAAAATATATTCATTAGTTTATATGATTAAAGAAAATAAATGTCTGGAGGATCAAAAAGCAGTTTGTATTTCACCTTATAATCATAACGCATTCATATTCAAGATTTAAGAATACTTTGTTACGGGACTTAAAAAGGATTTGGTTCCATCCCCTGTTATTTTGACTCCAATTGGAGTAATCCACAAAGGTAGGATGTTTACAAGTAGGGCACGAATTATGCTTTACCTTGAGCTTAGCTTGATTTTTTTTAAAAAGAACTCAATGGAACCTAGATCTAAAATTGTTTCAGAAACCAAGTCCGAGTCTGACTTGAACCTAGGTCCAAATTCGATCTCCAACCCAATCGGACCAACACACAGCAGCCTGAACCGGAAGCCAAAAATTAGGCTGACAGAATAATTTTTAGGTTTTAAGTACAACTCAACTCATCTAACAGAATAATTTTTTGGTTTTAAGTACAACTCAACTCATCTAAGCTTTTTCTTAAGGAGTTGCCAAACTCTGTTAAGATTGGTCCCAAACCGGATAAAGGAGGAGGATTACATTAGATAACTAGCAGCCAGTATAAAATTTCATTAAATTTCTTAAAACATTAATTTTTAGCTTTTAAATACTCATGTAAAAATAAAGCAACATTTAAAATATTTACACTTAATCACTTAAAATAATTTGCTAATGTAGACAACTATTCTGATATAGTTAATAAAAAATTAATATAAATTTAAGAGGCTCACTATATTTTAAGATTTTAGAATTAAATTTGGGTTAGGTATGAATTAAGTTTAAGCCTATTTGTCACGCCTCAGTCCCAAAATTTGAGATAGGGTGACAATCCACTGCATGCAAAGCGTCTCGAACTTCATCACATAAATCAATATAAAGCAAGAATTCAAATCCATGATTTATTACAAACCATAATTATCAGTCTTGGGCTATCTGCCCTACAAACAAGCAATACTGAACTATATCAATATAATGGAACTAAGTTTATTTAATAGAACTATATCAATATAATGGAACTAAGTTTATTTAATAGAAGCTCCGTCTATCCCAAATATCCTTCTTCATTCCTGAGGCTCTGAAAAAATATTGTGAGAATTCTATGAGCTCACACTCAATAAGTAAGCCTAATACAATTTCAAATTACATTTATCATGCTATCAGCATATTCATGTCATCAGATCAAAATAATTTGGAAGCTTAATTAAATAATAAATACTAGAATATGCAATGTAAACCAAACACTGTTTATACTGTCATTATTTTTCTTTAGTGTCCCACGGCCCTACAACACTCATCTTGTATATCACTCTTAAATGTCCCTAAGAGGAAGGGTCCTGGTACCAGTGTAATGCCATATCATAATCTGTCATCAGAACACATCCTACGGATGTGTGTCCTCACATATCTTCCCCTGTGAAGGTGGATTACGTATCACTTGGCATTTCCAGTCATATGAGAACCGCGACGACACATATATTAAATATCACTGTCATCATTATGATTGCATACTATCATCTCGATAGTACCAACATAATTTACAAAATTAACATAATTACATTTTTACATATACTCAGATAAGTCATATCATAACAAATACTTATTTATAAATTCATGGTACTATACATTAATTTAGAATAAATGAAATTCATTTTTCACATTTCATAAACATGCATTTAATTATAAATTCATAATTATAAATTAAATAATCTATGAAATTATAATACTTGGCTTACTTACCTCAGTATGCAAATTCCAATTGATAACCCAAGCTATTTGGATACCTGGGCACCTACAGTATCATTTTACATTATTAAATTTCTAAAATCTGAATAATAAAATGATTCTTAAAACTTTACCCAGACCACTTCACGGGCCCAACTTTGGGCTCAAATATCTTAATGTATACACCCAAATAGGGAAACAAAATTATCCCAAAAACTAGAATCAATCTTGATTCGGGCCATAATTTTATTTTACCATTTTTGGCCCATTACAGGGCCCAAACAGCGGCTCAAAAATGGCTCTGGAACTGGCCCAACAGGCCCAAAATCGGCTTAGCCCATCCGGCCCAACCTTTTCTTTTTTTTTTTTTCCTGTTACTGTTGCTCCCCTGTTCAACCAAAACAGGGGCTATCCGTGCCGATGGCCAGGACCGCCGCCGACCAAATTAGGAGCGGCCCGGCCGCCGATGGCCGGGCCAGAGCCGACCGCCGCTGCGGCCGGCCCCCCTTCCCTCTCTCTCTCTCCAATTTTATTCCCGATTCCCTTTTTCTCTCTCTATCCGCGGCGGCTAGGATTCACGCCGGCGACATGGCCGGCCAAATTCGGGGCGGTCCGGCCACTGGTGGCCGGGCCAGAGCCGGCTGCCGCCGCGGTCGGCCTCTCCTCTCTCTCTCCCCTTAATTCCTCTCTTTCTTCCCCTTTCTTCCCTCACGATTTTCCACGGCACATTACTGTGCCGACGGCACGGCCGCCTCCACCGGACGCCTGTCCGGTGTCGGTGGGGGTCTCCGACCGGAGCTCAGGCTCGGTGAGGCGACGGGCATGCTGCCGGGCCCGAACCGGCGGATCAAACTGGCTACAAGCTCTCTCTCTCGTCTTTAATCCCTTCTCTCTCTCCAGGCATGGATAGGGGACTTATCAGGAGCAGATGCGTGCACGATGATGATGTGAAGGAGGCGTTCGAGGATGATGGGAAGGAGGGTTCGCGTGATCTTTAAAGGCGACGAAGACTCCTCAAACCAAGGGATCTGGGATTCCGTTAGTTACGTGATATTTGAAAATACCATCGTCAGGCGTTGTGCATTCCAGGAATATCGCGATTAAGTTTCGCGATCAGATAATCATATCCGGGGTTTGAAATTCAAACACCTCATACAACTACAGGAGTCCCTGGAATCAATCGTTCTGATCTCACGATCAATTCTCACGAGCAGTTAACAAAATCCGGGGATTACACTATTTGAGGCCCATTCTTCTTGGAGCTCAGGCTTCAATTCCGGGCCAAGTAACTATTAAGTTTGATTCAAAATTTTTTGGCTATAATTTTAACTCTAGACCCGCCTGTAACTCCGTTTGAAGTTAGGCTAGCTAAGTGAGCCAGCCTAAGCCTACTTCCAGCGTTAGTTATAATTTAGAAAAAGAGGTTAAAATAGGTATAAGATGGAAAAATTATGGATTGACTCCTCTTCTTGCAAATGTTATGTTCAACTTGATATATATATATATATATATATATCTTAATGGATATATATATATAATAAAAAATTTAAAAAGTAAATTCACAAAAAATATTAAAAATAGCAAAATGAGATGGGAAAATGAGTAAGAGATAGATGATTTTTTTTTTAAAAAAAAAAGAAATACAGTTCGGTTGATTGGAGGCATATTGGAGAAATAATAAAAATAAGAATAGAGATAAACATGAATTATATATCTAACTTATTAATGGATGAATTAGGATATTCTAATTGTACAATTTAATATATAAAATTGAAAATTATATATATATATATATATATATATAAAATAATAATAATAATAATAATAATAATAATAATAATAAATATATATATTATTTGTTATTATTATTGTTAAGATAATTGCTTTTAAATTAAAATTCTAATACTGGTAGAATTATGTTCGACCTACTTCTCAATGTAATGATCTACTTTTCCCGGTCTATCTTGAAAACGATATTATGATGATTTAAATTTTAAAAAATACTTAAAAAAATTATTCTTACGCTTACAAATAGTGTACAATGATAATACACCACACTTGCTGAATGGCATTTTGAATTATTCAATTTTTTTTAAAAAAAATCTGAACCTTAATAGTTAATAGCATGGATCGCATTTAAAAGCTTATTCAGATAATTAATAATAATATTTTATTTGAAATCTTAGAAAAATAAATTAGAAAAACATCAATATTTTGATTCCAATGTTAATTTATATTTACATCATATGGCTAACTACTTCATGCGGACAAAGCTCAGAAAGTCCAATATCTATTATTTTCATAATAGCCTCCACCATCCAACCGCACAAAAGATTGTCCTGCCACTTGGCAGGAGAGCGGTTTGCCCAGAGGCGGCGATCGTCCATTTAACTTCATCCATTGCATTGTAAGTCGAGTCAAATTTTATATTCAATAAAACGATTAGATTTAGATTGAATTTCCAATCTGTTTGAAAATTAGGTGAGACTTGAAAATTTTCATTTTGATTAGCTATCGTGCTTAGAGCCATCTTTGATTAGCTAACGTGCTTAGAGCCAATCAGTCTTTATGTCAATCGACTGATCGTGGAAAAACCACCGGACATTAAAAAATTAATAAGTCAAAGTCGTTTTCCTCTGCTTCCATGAGACTGTAGGATTCTGAGTGCTTTAAGATTTGTGTTCTTGGCATGATTGTGCTCGATCTCCGGCGGTCATCGCCGCTGACTTTCTACTCCCAGTTGGATGATGGGTCTTCATCGAATGCCACTCCTGTGATCTCGAATGAAGGTACGATGGAGGGTAGACCATGGAACCGTGCTCTAGGTAGCCGCTTCGAATGGGTGTCACCTTCTTCGTCTCCGGTGGTTGTCTCGGCACTTGAACAGCGCTTTCCAACGTGGTTCAGGTCTCAACTCAAGCTTTGGAGGAGGAAACCTTGGATTGGGTGAATAAGGCGGTTATCGCCAAAAGTCTCTTGCGCTGGGTTCCATCAGAAGCCATTATTCAGGAGCTCCGTCGAGCTGGTGCCTCCGGTGTCATCGATGCTGTCACATTGGCCCATCGCCACTACTTGCTCCGATTCTCTGATCCTGAAGCTAAACTTCTAGCGTTGGGAAGTCCCTGGGTTGTCAATGGGCAGTTGATAGCCATGGAGAACTGGCGGCCGGAGTTTGTTCCATCGGAAGCTTCCTTATCCTCTGCCTTCTTTGGATCCGATTTCCTTATCTTCCGATGGAGTTATGGTCTGAATCTATTTTGAGCTTCATTCTCTCTGTGGCTGGGGGTTTCATCTTCCTAGATTCTGCAACCAAGGAGAGGAAGTGAGTTGGGTATGCTCGCGCCTGCATCCGGGTAGATCTGAGGAAGCCCCTAAGACTGGGGGTGAGGGTGCGAGGCACTGGCGCCCCATTCTGGCAACAATTCATCTACGAGCATCTTGAGGGCATCTGTGCTTCTTGTGGCGCTTTGCACCCAGCTGGCGGTTGCGTCTCTCCACCAGAGGTTGTCACTAACTTGGTAAGCCCACTATTCGAGCCTTGGATGGCTGCTGTTCGGGGCTGGAGAACTCCCCAATCTCAGGTCATGGAAAATGGTTTGAAGCTCCAGAAGTTGGCTATGACCCCCTCTGCTTCTTCTGACGGATGGCAGACTCCGAAGAAGACTGCTCGTAGGCAATCGGGGACGATGACTGGTGAGAAGGGGGCTAGTGCCACTTCTTCTGTCAAGCTGGATGGTACGGTGAAGGCCAAGGGGGGCTCTCAGGTGGTGACTATGGGAATCAAGCAGCGCTTGAGCTTTCAAAGGCTGAGATGGCTGCGTGCCAATCCTTGGTCTCCGTGCCAGTTCAGGCTGAGGGCTTAGGTCTACCTGAACCCCGATTGCAGGAAACTCACTTAATATTTCTGCCAATCCCTTTGCCCTGTTGGGTTCTGATAAATGGGCAGGTAGGCCGAAGTCCCGGAAGGAAGCTAATCCGGGCCTCTCAAGCGGGCCCGGCCCGTGGAACCTTTGGCCCCTAGGGTAGGGCCCAAAACATCGAAAGGAAAGGGGAAACTCTCTGCTACTGGAAAAGTTGATGTGCAACCCACTTTCACCTTTTCAGCATCGTTGGAGGTGCCGAAGGGGCATGGGACCTTGGCTGCTCAAGGGTCTGAGATGCTCCAGGCTGCGGAGGTGCATTCCCCAGGTGTCATCTCTGAGGCCTCCCAGTTGATTTCCCCGAAGTATCATTCTCACGATTTCGTTGTCTATCTGCTTAAGAAGGCTATCTAGGTAGAGGCGGCAGGTGAAGCTATGGATAGTCAGACCAGGGGACCTCGGCTGGTGGCCCATTGGATTGTGCTCCTCCTGATACTGAGATGCTAGGGGATCGGGTGGGCCCCCCTACCTGAATGAAGGTTCTTATATGGAATGTGTTGGCCCATATGGCAACCCAAGAGGGGGGGGGGGAATTGGGTTCTAAAAATTTTAACCTTTTTAAAACTATTGGCTTTGAAATAATTAAGTGCAGAATAAGTTTCAATCACAAATGAAGAGATAGAGAAGAGAGAAATTAAAGCACGGCAAACACAAGAATTTATAGTGGTTCGGTGTATCCAACACCTACATCCACTCCCAAGTTCCACTTGGGTCCACACTATAATCAACTCGATTACAACCGAGTTGTTTTACAAGATCACAACTCAAAACTTGTTGTTTCCCAGGGATCACAACGATCCCAGCTGGTTTTCCGGGCTCACCAGCACAAAAACCCAAACACAAGCTAATCTAGCTTGTCCGAGGTATATTACCTCCACTAATTCAATCCCCCTGATTGAACTAGCAAAAACAAGAAGGAATAATGTTTACAATATCACACAGCTCCTTAAATGAGCAAATATTCAAAGTAAATAAACAAGTTTAGAAAAGCCTGATTTGAAGATGATTGGATTTGAGCTTTTCTTCTTTTCCTCTTCTCCTTTGAGATGTTGAATCAAGCCTCAGCTCCGATTCTTCAAGATGTTGCAGATGAGAAGTTGGAAAATCACAAAAACAGAGCTTTTGGAAAATCCTCCGATTTTTCAAGTTGAACGCCTTGGATTTCTCTTTGAGCTTTTTGGAGTGGAAGAATTTGAACGTGGATTCTTTTCTCTTGATTTCTTGCTCAAGACTTCTCAGATTTTTTCAATATGATTTCTCTATTTTTTCGTTTTTCTCTCTTTTTTCTATTTTCAAACGAACGCACTTCCCCCTTTTTATAGATTCCATTTAATCCGTTTTTGGGTGTGAAACTAGCCGTTGGAATGTACCTAGAAAGTTTTTCCATACATGAAATATAGCCGTTAGGGGTTAGGTAAAGAAAATATTACCATTTGAGCTGATCTGGCAATTTAAAAATTCGTTTCTGACAGGTTGGAGTCGGCTCCAACTTTTCAGGTGTCGGCTCCAAGTTTTGTATCCAAAAATAGAAAGTTCTGAGCTCGTTGAGGAGTCGGCTCCGAAAAAGTAAAGTGTCGGCTCGCCATGTTCAGGTGTGGCTCCAAGAGACTGTAAGTGTCGGCTCCAAGGTAGTCAAAAATACGTTCTGTCCCCGTGTTGGAGTCGGCTCCAGACACTATAAGTGTCGACTCCGAAACTCTGGGTGTCGGCTTCGAAACTCTGGGTGTCGGCTCCGGACCGTATCAAAAATCAGAAAGACATTTGATTGGCCATGGGGTCGGCTCCAGACTTTCTAGGTGTCGACTCCAGGCTCTGAATTTTGAGACTTACCTTTGGCACTTGATTCAAAACGCGTTTCTTGATGCCTTTTGATTAAACAAATATTTTTAAGCCCTGAAACACTTGTTAAATTTATTAGTAACATAATGAATATACTCAATTCCTTTATTAATCATCAAAATCAATAATTGGGTCAACAATCTCCCCTTTTTTGATGATTATAAAAACATTGAGTATATGCATAGGATTCTCAAATCAAAGTTTTCAAAGATGTGATCCTCACAGGTAAGCTCCCCCTGAATAAGGTAGCTCCCCCTATGAAGTTCAATTTAACAATTGTTCTTCCTTTTGCTTCTAAAATTCAGTTATATCAATTTTCACTTAAGCTTGCATATCCAAAATATGCAATCGTTCCTTTTGCTTCTAAAATTCAGTTATATCAATTTTCAAAATAATTTAATACCAATCAAATACCAATCAAAGCATAACTAATCAATGCATATACGACATAACTTTCTCCCCCTTTTTTGTAATCAACAAAAAGATTAAGAAGAGTAAAATGATAATATTGATAGATCAAAAGATAATTTCATTACATCAAAAAGTCAGGTATTACAAAGTGAAACTGAACTTTGTCAAACATCAAACTATACATCATTACATTAAGATTTCAAGATAAAACATCATTACAAAGCTTACACTTATTGAATCAAAAAACTAACTTATTACATATAGTCATATTAGTTCTAATAATCCTTGTAAACGTTCTAAAATCTTTCCCATCCCATCACTCTGAGTTGCTACAAATTCTTTCAATCTTCTATCAACAAAAGAGCATGCAGTCATGATTTTATCTTGAAGTTCAGCATTGCATCTTGAGTAGGTTTCAGAGTCTCCACAAATATCCTTAAGTTCTTCAAATATATTCTTTAGATCAGTCTTAAGGATTCAGCAGATGAGCTAAGAGTGGACTCAATCTTACTAATGCGATCATCTAAAGAATAAAGTGTCTCTTTTAAATTCATAAAGTGACTGTCAAACTCAGTCTTCATTTCATCCTTCTGAGCAGCAAGTAGACTTTTAAGTTGCTCCAATTGAATGTCTGAAAATCCGATTGATGAAGTAGATGGAGGTACCGGAACTGGAGCAGGAGCAGGAGCAGGACTGTCAGGCTGTGGAGAAGGAATCCTCACAGATGGACCAGCCTCAAAAGGTGCTGAAGACCTCAATTCAGTGGCTCTCACATCCAAACTGCCTTTCCTCTCCCATTGTCCATTGATCTTCACAAATCCCATCCGATGAACTGTAGCCAAACTATAGTAGTCAGTATGCCTAAGGTTCTTGGAAGGCTCATTATCCAAAATCACAACTCCTTGGCTCCTGAAAACCATAGTCAAAATCATGCCGTAGGTAGGGAAGATCTCCTTTTTCCTCCAGCCTCGGCCATATAGAAAATCATCATTGCAGCAAGGTTTATGGGTTGACCAGTCAACACACTATCCATCACCACTATGTCTCGCTCCGAGACATACTCAAATCGTCCGGTCTTAGGAAATAAAATTCTGCTGCAAATATTATGAAGTAATCTCAACTCCAAGGGCAATTGGTTAGCCCTAACCTCTTCAAATTCTGTTACTTCTCTCCCTAACATTCTTGACAGAGCATGACCTCTCACTGTGAACATCTGCTGCTAATCCAATGATAGGAATGCTTAGAAGATTTTCTAATTTCTGAAAAGTAAGGTGGATTCTTTTACCTCTAACAGAGCTTACGATCCCACCATCACCTCTTGACAAATTGAAGTAGAACTCCTTGACAAGGGCCGGATAGGTAGGAACATCTAATGAGCACACTTTATCCCAACCTAGCTCTTGATTTGATTTCCAATCGAAAAACCATCGGACTCAAAGAACTCAAAATCGACCTTTCTACCCATGGTAATCACTCTCCGGCTAAGGTGTCTACCTGAGGAGAAGAAGGGCCTGGACTGTCCGATTGGGTCATGGAATCCTCGCTCGGAGACGGCTCGACGGGTCGCCTCGCCGAATGCTTCCCAGTCGTCACGGGCGCTCCAAGTACGGATCCTCTCCTCTTAGGTGCCATTTAGATCCTTAGGAAAGTTCGAATAGAGTGGAATTTGAGTTGGGGAGGTTTTGAGAGAATTTTGGAAGAGTTTGGTTAAGGATTTGAAAACGAATGAAATGACGAAGTGTCGACTCTGCCCTAATAAAGTCGATTTGGGACCCCCAGTCGGGTGTCGACTCCAAATCGCTAACACAGTCACGCTCGAACTGGAGTCGGCTCACTTATACGGGTGTCGGCTCCAAGGTCAGGGACCGAGAGCGACACAGACGAGGTGTCGACTCCTCAAACTGAGGTGTCGACTCCACTGACAGTTTCAGAGAAAAACAACTGAGATTCAAACATCTGAAACTTGTCAAAATAGGTTCAATAAATTTTTTTAAAAAATTTTGGAATATGAAGAATCAAATTGCTCAGATGACTAGATAATTTGTCCTTAAAATTTGAAATGAATATCAAGATATTAATAGAAATCTAGATAGTCATTCCTTAGAGTTTCAAAATCATTCCAAAGGGTCACAAATCCCTAATTCACCTCTAAGATAACAAAATCTCTCTTCACTTAAAGGTATTGTAAATATATCAGCTAATTGTTCTTCAGTATTAACATAATCAAGACAAATTTCATTATTAGCTACATGTTCTCTTATAAAGTGATATCTAATTTCAATGTGTTTTGTTCTTGAATGTTGAATTGGATTTTTTGTTAAATTATTGCACTCGTATATCACATCTAATAGGAGTTTTATCAAGTGTTATGCCATAATCTTCAAGTTGTCTCTTAATCCAAAGGATTTGAGCACAGCAACTTCCAGCTGCAACATATTCTGCTTCAGCAGTTGATAATGCAACCGAATTTTGCTTTTTGCTAAACCAAGAGATTAAGTTACTTCCTAAAAATTGACATGCACCACTTGTGCTTTTTCTATCTAGTTTGCATCCAGCATAGTCAGAATCAGAATATGCAATCAAGTTTAATGTTGAGTCTCTAGAGTACCATAAACCTACATTTTTAGTTCACTTAAATATCTTAAGATTCTTTTCATAGCAATTAAGTGAGATTCTTTAGGTTCAGATTGAAATCTAGCACATAAATAAACAGCAAACATGATATCTGGTCTACTAGTTGTTAAGTAAAGCAGAGATCCGATCATACCTCTATAATGTTTTTGATCTACTTTCTTACCATCTTCATCTTTGTCCAATTTGCATGAAGGACTCATAGGTGTTCCAAGTGGTTTGATTGACTCCATTCCAAACTTCTTGAGAAGTTCTTTTGTGTATTTTGCTTGATTGATGAAAATCCCCTCTTTGCTTTGCTTGATTTGAAGTCCTAGGAAGAAGTTGAGTTCTCCCATCATGCTCATTTCGAATTCACCCTGCATTAACTTAGCAAATTCTTGACACAAAAGATTGTTAGTAGCACCGAATACAATATCATCAACATATATTTGTACTACTAATAAATCCTTGTCTTTTCTTTTCAAAAATAGTGTTTTATCAACATTTCCTCTTGTAAAATCATTTTCAATCAGAAATTTACTTAATCTTTCATACCAAGCTCTAGGTGCTTGTTTTAAACCATATAGTGCTTTGTGCAATCTAAAAACATGATTTGAAAATTCATGATCTCAAAACCAGGTGGTTGTTCAATAAAAACTTTTTCATTTATAAATCCATTTAAAAATGCACTTTTAACATCCATTTGAAATAAATTGATATGCATATGACATGCAAATGCGAGTAATAATCTAATTGCTTCTAATCTAGCTACATGTGCAAAAGTTTCATCAAAATCAATTCCTTCTTCTTGATTATATCCTTTTGCGACTAATCTAGCTTTGTTTCTAATTACTATGCCATTTTCATCCAATTTATTTCTAAATACCCATTTTGATCCTATAACAGAATGATCTTTAGGTCTATCTACAAGGGTCCAGACATTATTTCTAGTAAATTGATTTAATTCTCTTGCATAGCTAACATCCAATTATTATCTTTTTCAGCCTCTTCAATAGTTTTAGGTTCAATTTGAGATACAAATGCAAGATGATTATTGATGTTTCTCATTGATGATCTAGTTCTTACTCCTTGAGATGGATCACCTATAATTAATTCTTTTGGATGACCATAGGCATATCTCAATCTCTAGGAAGATCTATATCATTATGATTTGCATCAACAACATCAACACTAGGAGAATCATCATCTTTAACTTCTTGTTCATGATCTGAAGATACATTTATATTCAATTTTTCAATGTCTCTTTCTAATATGTTTGTATCTTCCTCATCATCAATCTTTCCTGAACTCGATGCTAAAGATTCATCAAAAATTACATGAATAGATTCTTCTACAATTAAGTTTCTCTTGTTAAACACTCTATAGGCTTTACTAGATGTTGAATATCCTAAGAAAATGCCTTCATCAGATTTTGCATCAAATTTTTCTAGATTATCTTTACCATTATTATGAATGAAACATTTACAGCCAAATGCATGAAAGTAACTTATGTTTGGTTTTCTATTGTTCATAGTTCATAAGGAGTTTTCTTAATGATTGGCCTAATTAAAGCTCTATTAAGAATGTAGCATGCCGTGTTTATAGCTTCCGCCCAAAAGTATTTTGGTAGGTTGCTTTCACATAGCATGGTACGGGCCATGTCTTCTAAAGTTCTATTTTTTTTTTCTACAACTCCATTTTGTTGTAGTGTTCTAGGTGCTGAAAAATTATGATGGATGCCATTTTCAATGCAAAAGTTTTCAAATAAATGATTTTTAAATTTAGTGCCATGATCACTTCTAAGAGACACTATGGTGTTGTTTTTCTCATTGTGACCTTCTTGAAGAATTTCAAAAATAATGGAAAGGTCTCATCTTTATGAGCTAAAAATAATACCCAAGTGTATCTAGAATAATCATCTACAATCACAAGACCATATTTCTTTCCTCCTAGACTAGTGGTTCTAGTAGGTCCAAAAAGATCCATGTGAAGTAGTTCAAGTGGCCTAGAAGTGGAAACAATTTTTAGTTTTGAAAGAGTTTCTAGTTTGCTTTCCAAATTGACACGCATCGCAAATTTTGTTATTTTCAAAATCTAGTTGTGGAAGACCTTTTACTAAATCCATTCTAATTAATTTTGAAATTAGGTGTGTGCTTGCATGACCTAATCTACGATGCCATAACCAACCAATCTCATTCATATTAACATTATTAGCAACTAAGCAATGATTACTAGTAGACAAATTGTCTAAATCAATCAAATATACATTGCCATTTCTATTTCTAGTAAAAATAATGCTATTATCAATGGGATTAGAAACAGTGTAGATAGATGCTTCAAATGATACTTTAAAACCTTTATCACATAATTAACTAATACTAATTAGATTATGTTTTAAACCATTGACATATAAAACATTTTAATATATGTGGAGGGAGTTATTTGAATTTTACCAAACCCCATGATTTGGCCTTTGCCATTGTCACCAAACGTAACAACTCCTCTTTTGCTTTCAAGGGTGATGAATTGATCCTTGTCATCCGTCATGTGTCTTGAGCAGCCACTATCGAGATACCACTTTCGCTTTACTCTTTTGGCCGCAAGACACTCCTGCAAAAATGATCAAGTCTTATATTTAGGTACCCAAGCCTTCTTGGGTCCTTCATGGTTAGTAGCATAAAAGATTATTCCTTTGGGAACCCATATTTTCTTTCCTTTACTACTTAAATTCTTGTTACTATTTCTTGCCTTACATTCATAGGATTTATGGCCTTTCTTGTTACAATAATGACATGTAACATCATCTTTATTTGGTTCTTTTCTGAAAAAGTTTTTGATAAACTTTTGTTTTATGTTAGGCCTATACCCTAATCCAGCCTTATCAAATATAGCTCTTTGATTACTCAATAATAAATTAAGTTTTTCAGAACTATTAGTGAATTTATCAACAATATTTTTATATTTATCAACTTCCTTCTTTAATTTATCATTTTCATTGGAGATTGATTCTCTTTCTTTTGTTAAATTATCATTTTAGATTTCAGCATCTCAATCTCATGAGTAAGATTATCTTTTTCTTTAATGAGAATTGAATTATCATTTTTCAAAAATTTATTTTTTTAAGGCTTTAAAATCATCAACTAGTTCATTAAAAGCTTCAAACAATTCATCAAATGCGAATCATTACAAGGGTTTTCAGAACTTACCTCGTTGTCATCGTTTGCCATAAAGCAAATGTTTGCAACTTCTTTTTATTCTTCCTCTGAAGAGGATTCATCACTGTCGCTCCAAGTTGCAACATACGCCTTCTTTTTCTTCTTGTAGGCTTTCTTCGTTGAGGACAATCATATCTAAAATGCCATGGTTTCTTACACTCATAACAAATTAAGGCTCCTTTTCTTTTTCTTTGTCCTTCTCTTTCTCCTTTTCTCCTTCCATTTTTGTTCCAGATTTCTTCTTGTGGAAGGGTCTCCTTCTTTGCATGAATTTCTTAAATTTTCTTGCAAGGAGTGCATCTCTTCATCATCATCATCATCACTACAGCTCTCCTCACTTTCTGCAGCTTTAAGAGCAATTGTCTTCTTTTTCTTGACTTCCTCCTCTTGATGTTGTTTCATGTTAGCTCGTGAGTCATCAAGGATCCAAGTAGCTCTTCCAAAGGTAACACATTTAAGTCCTTTGCTTCTTGGATGGCAGTCACCTTCGCTTCCCACGATCTTGGAAGTGACCTAAGAATTTATGCACAAGTTCAGAATTAGTATAGGTCTTACCTAGACTTTTCAAACCATTTACAATATCAGTGAATCTTGTGTACATGCATGTGATGGTTTCAGTTTGTTCCATGCTAAACAATTCATATTTATGCACTAAAATATTTATCTTTGATTCTTTAACTTGATTTGTACCCTCATGGGTAACCTCTAATCTATCCCAAATTTCTTTCGCGGAAATACATGTAGAAATTCGATTAAATTCATTTGCATCTAGTGAACAATATAAAACATTCATAGCCTTGGCATTAAGTTGTGCCAACTTTTTGTCATGTTCATCCCATTCCGTTTTCGGCTTAGGAATCACCATGTTATCTACTCTAATTATGGGTGTATGTGGACCATTAACTATGATACCTCATAAGTCATAGTCAAGTGCTTGAATAAAAATTTTCATCCTAGCTTTCCAATAACCATAATTAGTTCATTAAACAAAGGAGGTCGATTAGTGGATTGACCTTCTAAGTAAGATGAACTAGCTTGAGCTGCCATTTGGATCTTTAGCTCTTGATCGTTAGACCAAATTCAAATGAGCACTAGCTCTGATACCAATTGTTGGCCCAGATGGCAACCCAAGAGGGGGGGTGAATTGGGTTCTAAAAATTTTAACCTTTTTAAAACTATTGGCTTTGAAATAATTAAGTGCAGAATAAGTTTCAATCACAAATGAAGAGATAGAGAGAGAGACAATTAAAGCACGACAAACACAAGAATTTATAGTGGTTCGGTGTATCCAACACCTACGTCCACTCCCAAGTTCCACTTGGGTCACACTATAATCAACTCGATTACAGCCGAGTTGTTTTACAAGATCACAACTCAAAACTTGTTATTTCCCAGGGATCACAACGAACCCAGCTGGTTTTCCGGGCTCACCAGCACAAAAACCCAAACACAAGCTAATCTAGCTTGTCCGAGGTATACCACCTCCACTAATTCAATCCTCCTGATTGAACTAGCAAAAACAAGAAGGAATAATGTTTACAATATCACACAGCTCCTTAAATGAGCAAATATTCAAAGTAAATAAACAAGTTTAGAAAAGCCTGATTTGAAGATGATTGGATTTGAGCTTTTCTTCTTTTTTTCTTTTCCTCTTCTCCTTTGAGATGTTGAATCAAGCCTCAGCTCCGATTCTTCACAGATGTTGCAGATGAGAAGTTGGGAAATCACAAAAACAGAGCTTTTGGAAAATCCTCCGATTTTTCAAGTTGAACGCATTGGATTTCTCTTTGAGCTTTTTGGAGTGGAAGAATTTGAACATGGATTCTTTTCTCTTGATTTCTTGCTCAAGACTTCTCAGATTTTTTCAATATGATTTCTTTATTTTTTCGTTTTTCCTCTTTTTTCTATTTCCAAACGAACGCACTTCCCCTTTTTATAGATTCCATTTAATCCATTTTGGGTGTGAAACTACCGTTGGAATGTACCTGGAAAGTTTTTTCATACATGAAATATAGCCGTTAGGGTTAGGTAAAGAAAATATTACCGTTTGAGCTGATCTGGCAATTTAAAAATTCGTTTCTGACAGGTTGGAGTCGGCTCCAACTTTTCAGGTGTTGGCTCCAAGTTGTGTATCCAAAAATAGAAAGTTCTGAGCTATTTGAGGAGTCGGCTCCGAAAAAGTAAAGTATCGGCTCACCATGTTCAGGTGTCGGCTCCAAGAGACTGTAAGTGTCGGCTCCAAGTAGTCAAAAATCACGCGTTCTGTCCCATGTTGGAGTCGGCTCCAGACACTGTAAGTGTCGACTCCGAAACTCTGGGTGTCGGCTCCGAAACTCTGGGTGTCGGCTCCGGACCGTATCAAAATCAGAAAGATATTTGATTGGCCATGGGGTCGGCTCCAGACTTTCTAGGTGTCGACTCCAGGCTCTGAATTTTGAGACTTACCTTTAGCACTTGATTCAAAACGCGTTTCTTGATGCCTTTTGATTAAACAAATATTTTTAAGCCTGAAACACTTGTTAAATTTATTAGTAACATAATGAATATACTCAATTCCTTTATTAATCATCAAAATCAATAATTGGGTCAACAGAATGTGAGAGGAGCTCTGAAATCATCGTTTCGCTCCTCTTTTGGGAGGCTTATGCAACTTCATAAATGTGATATTTGTGTTTGTTGGAGACTCGCTTGTATGGAAGAGTTTGGCTAATGTTAGGAGACAGATATCCAAAACTTGGTCTTCTTATGCTATTGAGTCTGATGGTTTATCTGGAGGCATCTTGGCCTTATGGCGACTGCTGATATTAGAGTGGAGGGTTTTCACCACTGTGGACAGCAGGTTGCTCTGGTCATTTCTGAAGGAACATCGGACCCTTGGCTTCTTTCTGGAATCTATGCTAGCACCGACTTTCGGGTTCGTCGTATTCTTTGGGATGAGATTTTGTCCTTGCTTTCCCAGGGTATCCTTCCCTGGTTGCTGGGGACTTTAATTGTATTGTGGGCGCTAATGAGAAAAGAGGTGGTAGGAAGTATGTGGAGTCTATGGGCATATCTAAATTTCGATCCTTCATAGCCACCGCTAATCTTTTGGATTTGGGTTTTCAGGGAGCCCAATTCACTTGGTGCAATAACCGTCAGGGCTCTGCTAGAGTTTGGGACAGACTGGACATGGCTTTGGTCACTGCTAAATGGCTTCAGCTTTTTCCCTCTACCACTGTCACTCATCTGTCCAGGATTGCCTCTGATCATTGTCCTATCCTTATCTCTAATGTGGATGCTCAGCATAGGGGTCAGTTTAAGTTTGAGAAATTCTTGACATCTTACTATGCTGCCAGGTCCTTAATTTCTCAGGTTTGGCATCTTCCTATCAGAGGTAATGCCACCTATCGTTTGTCTCGGTGTCTGGAGCTTGTGAGGCATAGACTTTCCAGATGGAATAGGGAGGAGGTGGGTGACATTCTAGGCAAGTTGAGGAGGTGGAGAATGTTATTGCTTTTCTCCAGGACAAGGAAGATCGGCTTGGCTGTCTTCAGGATTCTGACTTATCTTCTCTTCGATCCAGTCTCGCTCTCCACCACTCCCTTCTTCGTCAGCAGGAGACCTATTGGAGGCAAAGATCCCGGATTCAGTGGATCAAGGAAGGTGATCAAATATTAGATTTTTTCATCAGATCACCTTAAAGCGCAGTGCGGCGAATCAGATTCGGTGGCTCAGTGATGAGGCGGGAATGTCCAGGAGAATATTCATGTCATCAGGGATCAGCTATTTCATTTCTTCCATTCTCGTTGGACTGAGGTTTCTGGGGATGGATCCTCTGTGTTTCCTGTGGCGTCTCCCCTTAAGGTCACTGCTGTGGAAAATGACATTCTTACTAGACCGATTACTTCTGAGGAGATTCGATTGGTTCTCTGGAACCTCGGCCCGGATAAGGCCCCAGGGCCTGATGGGTTCCCTCCTTTCTTCTTTCGCCACTATTGGGCTATTGTGTCTCAGGATGTGGTACATGCCATCTAGTCAGTTTTTATGACCAGATCTATCCCTTCCGACTGGAACAGGACTCTTGTTACCCTGGTGCCGAAACGGCCTGATGCTTCTATGCCGCACCACTTCGGCCTATCAGCCTATACACTACCTTATATAAGGCTTGCGCTCATCTTTTGGCTTCTCGGCTGAGGCTGGTGGTTCCTCGCATTATCACTCTTGAGCAGGGTGCTTTCCTCGTAGGACGGTGTATCTCCGATAATGTCCTGTTAGCTCAAGAGGTTATGCATGATATTCACAGAGCCCCTACTCGTCAGTGTATGATGGCTATTAAGCTGGACATGGAGAGAGCTTATGACATAGTGAGATGGGATTTCCTTTTCCGCTCTATGCAAGAGTTTGGGTTTGATGAGCTCTTTATTGCCTGGATCAAGGCCTATGTTCATTGGCCATCTTTCTCTATCATTATTAACGGCGGTCAGACATACTACTTCCATTCTGCTGTGGGGTTAAGGTAGAGTTGCCCCCTCTCTCCTTTCTTATTTATTCTCTCTGCTGATGCTTTATCTAGAGCTCTTCATCAAGTCCAGCACGCTTTTGATTTAGTTCCTTATAGCGCGGGTCCCTAAGGGCCCTCGATATCTCACCTGTTATTTGCTGATGATTGTATCCTGTTGGGGAGGGCCACTATCAATAATGCTTCTGCTTTTGCTTCAGTGCTCTAGTCTTATTGCAGGGCATCTAGTCAAAAAGTTAATACTAATAAATCCATGATCAGTTTCAGTCCGAAGACCAAAGTTTCTATGCGGGAGACCATCATGCAAATACTGGGTATTTCTGCTCAGGTTGATCGCCTCTCTTATGTAGGAGTCCCTATTACGGGAAGGTGGCCGCGCTGCTCTGACTTTAGTTATCTGGAGCGTCGTGTTCGTGATCGATTGGATGGCTAGCAAGTATAGGGTTATCCATGATGGCTAGGCTTACCCTTATCCGATCAGTGCTCACTGCTCTTCCTCTCTATATCCTATCTAATGCAGCCATTCCGGTGACTTGTTTGAGGAGGATGGAGAGGTGGTTCAGAGACTTCCTCTGTGCTCTACGCAGGATGGTCATGGGATCCACTTGCTAGCCTAGGACTCTGTGTGTATGCCGATCTCGGAGGGGGGGCTTGGGATTCAATCCCTCATTGCGAGAAGGGAGGCGCTAATTGCTAGGCATGCAACGAGATTCTTGCTTGACCCTGAATATCTATGGAGCTTGTTTATGCGTGCTAAATACGGAGACTGGTCCTCCCACACTCCTCCCCAATCTGTCCGTGGCTACTCTTTCATCTGGAAAGAGGTTTTTCGTTACGCTCCAGCTGTTCTTTCCGTACATCATGGATGATTGGTGATGGAACTTTAGTTGATGTCCTCAGGGATACGTGGCTGACTGATCTTCCGTTGATTCGATGGCCCACCTTTGTCAGCTCTGACATCCCTAGTGGTATGAGAGTCTCTGAACTAATTGTTCAGGATCACAATGCCTGACATATTTCCCGTGTTGCCACTCTTTTTGGTGCGGAGCTCTACCAGCGCATTCTCTCCATTCCTCTTCTTCCGAATCACACCTCTGACATTAGATTATGCAAGAGGTCCTGTTTGACACGTGCTCCGATCAGGGATCTTATGCAGGATTATAGATTACAGACGAGGTACACGCTGGATGGGTCTTGGATTTGGAGGCTTCCCATTTATCCTAGAGTTCGCCTATTGGGTTGCTGCCCGAGTTGCCTATCACTCCGGACTGTGGTGTTGGCTGTCGGATGATTCATGTCTGATTGTGCTTTCTCAAATTCTGTACTATGATATTTTGAGCTTGACTCAATCAAGATGATGTGATCGCCCGATTTATAAAAAAAAAAATCAAAATCGAATGGGATGGGAATGAGGAGAGGCCAATCAGCGATTAAAGTTAGAGCAGAAGAGATAATCCTCATCAGAAACAAAAGCTCCAAACTTCTGTTCTGAATCCCATCCTTATGGACGCAACGGTTGTCCTTCCCTAAAAATTATTTTAATCAAACAAAGATTTAATTTTTAAATAGGGGTCGCCGTCTCGGACAACAATGATGTACCAAGCTGTTCGCTGTTTTGGACCAATCAGCTAACCGGCCCTCCCGTCGTCCGCTCGTTCAAGGGGATCGGACGCGGAGCGGCAGAGGGGCGATCGGGACCGAGAAGACCGAGAGGGAGAGCGAGAAGGGCGAGCGGCGGCGGAGATGGGGAGGGAAGTGGCGTATAGCTGCGTGAGCAGCGTGATCACTGAGATGGTGTCGGCTTACTGCAACCGCTTCTACTCCTCCAAGCCCGAGCTCGCCGCCCGCCGGATCGAGGCCATCGGCTTCCAGGTCGGCCAACAGCTTTCCGAAAGGTATACTCTCTTCTTCTTTCTTGCTTTCCTTGGCCCTTTCTCTTATCCTTCTTTCTCTCCTCTCGAACCGTGCACTTCGTTTCTCATACAATCGATCAATTTCTAACAAAATCGATTTATTTCCTCAAAGCACGTTGGAAATTAACGTTTGGGCAGACAAATTTTACTTCTTTTACGGCGAATTTTTATGGGCACTTGTAATTTCTTCTTGAGTGCTAGGGTATATTTCAAGTTGTGACATAAAGTCAGTATTTTTCTTTTTGTTTCTTGGGTACTTTTATCAAAAAAATTAGGTTCATTATCCTTGTGTGAAAATTACATTGGGGTAGAGAGAGAGAGAGAGAGAGAGAGAGAGAGAGAGAGAGAGAGATAAAATTGCACTTATTTATGATATGTTTCTCGTGGGTATGTGTATTTTTTTTATTGGGTTTTCGCGTGAAATTGTTGGCGTGGCATCAAGATAGAATTTTTGAAACTTAAAATTATCAGACTGTATATATTGGCGATCGATAGCTTATAATTATATTATAGTTTATGATACATGGTGAGCTCCCTTTCTTGTGTTGAATGGAACGGGTATGGAGATCGTAGGAGGGGTGGACAAGGTGTCTCCATATCAAAGATGTATCCTTTTATTTTAACTCTAGATATGGGGATCTTTACTAGGATGTGGAATAGGTGAAAGTGGGCAGGGCCTGTTGCAAACTTTGATCTGTACAACATCATTTGTTTTCTGGATTTCTCTGATCTTGACTAGCCTTGTTATGAATTTGACAAATAACTTGTCCTTCCTATGATGTCAAAGCATAAAGTCATGGATAGTGTGGAGGTTGGTTCCTTTTTTTTTTTCTTCTGATTTATGTTAGAGGAAGAAGTTTATCCATTCTACTACATAACACAAACTCTTCTAATTGAGTGCTTGAGATATGTCTGACCATCTTCATTTCCTATCTTGCATTGTGCTTCTTCACATTCACATTTCAGTCAAACATGGATGGTAACTTGAGTGCGGTTTTAAACAACAAGGTCAAAGGTTCAAATGATTCCTTCAGCATTATTATTTTTTATTTCAATATATTCCTTAAAAAAAAATACAAAAACGCAAATGCCATATTTAGTTGACTAAAAGAATACTTCTTTATTGGAACCTCATAGTTATTCTTGCTAATGCTATGTGTTAAAGAAGCTCGTGCTAGTGAAGCTAGTATGAAGGATGGAATTTATTGTTGTTTAACAACTGGATGTTTGGGTTGTCGATATAAGTATTGGATGGCGATATCTATTCATCACATTATTCAAGGATACTTTCAAGATATTCAACAACCATATCTTAGCTGTCTCTAGCTTCCTTATGGAGTTTAACTTCACAAGCACATCCCGGATCAAATAATGTTCTTGTAAATACTAATACTAGTAGAGAAGCAGGGAATCAAGTAAATATTATTTTTGTTTTTGATTTTTGATTAAACTTTATTCCCTGCAATGCAAAATAGCAAATATATCTGGACATTTTAGATTTTAGAGTTACCAAAGCAGCTCTCTTGAGTAGTGTTAGCAGATGAAGTTCCTCTAATACTTGATCATGCATATATAGACTTATAAAATTCAAGTCTACTGAATTCATTACTTGACCTCAATACATGCTCTCTTTTTTTTTTCTGCACTATTGCTGACCCCACATTTGGTAGAAGAAGTCTCGGATAATCATGTAATTATATATCTGCTACACACTCACACACTATATGCACGTATTTTTCTCTCAAATGAAAATGTTGATGTCTGGTGTTATATCTCTCAAATGCAAATGTTGATGTCTAGTGTTATATCATGTTTAGTAATGTACTGAAGTAGCTAAATTGAGTATAAATGAGTGGTGTGAATTAACTTAATTTATACATTTGAAGACATTGTAAATGTGCCTCCATTAAACCACATGTCTTGGAACAATGGTGAAGAAGGATTGATATGCTCAGAAACAAGGTTGATGATGAAGGCTTGCTGAAAATGTTTTTAGTTAAGATATCTTTTGCTGAAAGGTAAGATTAATATATCATAATGATAAATTAATGTGTGATGTATAGCTTATCTGTTGAATCGTACCCACGACAAAAAAGCAGGAAATCTTTGCATGTAATTGCTCTTATACATGAACTATTTATTTCTGATGATCTCAGCAGCTTCACTTGATGCCTTTTGAAATCCTTTATATCAAATATGACATGTTCATGCATCCATTTTCTTTGCCTTAAATTGTTTTTAACACTGCTTCCCGCACTCATTTTTAGTTCTAGAACATATTGTGCTAACCTTTATGTGGAAAGAAGCTCAGGCTAGGATAAACAACAAATCATAAAAAACCTGTTTGCTTGAATTTCTGTACTTGCTTTAAGAACACTTCAGACTATCACCCCATTTCTAGATGCTTACTTACCTAAGCATGTTAGGAGCTCAATTTTCCTAGTAATATGCCCAAATCTAAACCCACATGTTCTTGCCATCAAGACAATAAAGTTCTTGAACATTGAATGACTATGCATTTGCAGGTGCCCTTTGGCTTGTTCATGTTTTTAATTTCCTTTTTAAATATGCACCTAGATTCGTGGCTTATGTTTTCTGTTCCTGGAGAGTGAATGCATCCTATAGTTGAAATTTAGACCGTCACATCCTGTTATGTTCTCTTGCTTCTGGCCAGATATACAATGGAGCGTCCAAGGTTCAATGATCATTTGGAGGTCATCAAGTTCATCTGCAAGGATTTCTGGTCAGAGCTATTCAAGAAGCAAATTGATAACTTGAGAACTAATCACAAAGTAACTCCAAAAGCAGATTGATAGCTTCAGATACATATACATTTACAGATACATATATACACATATACATATATCTGTGTGTATGTATGTATTTAAATAAATTTATGCATAGTTATGTGATGGTATTTTGCACTCTGCAGGGTACTTTTGTGCTGCAAGATAATCAATTTCAGTGGCTTACTCACATATCAATTGATGCGTCACCAGACAATGTGGATGCATCTCAGCAGGACTCTTCGTTGCCAGCGCCTGAAAACAAAGCAGCCCAAGCCGCTGCCATGTATCTCTGCTTCCCTTGTGGAATCATAAGGGGAGCACTTACCAACTTTGGAATTCGATGTGCTGTTTCTGCTGACATATCCAGCCTTCCTGCATGTGAGTTACCAGGATCACATCTCAGTTATGGGTTTTTGACTTCTACGACCATTGTTAACGATAAATCATCATTCATCCTATTAGAAAATTATTATCCTGGGTGTTAATCTCAGCAAACTGGTGAATAATAGCTTGCTGAAGAGTTGGTTACTGAATTCTCAAGCAGATCAGCTTGCTAACCTGTATCACAATCTGGGTCTTTCCAAGAAAGTGCCGAACAGGCAACCATGTATTCTGTCAAACATGTGATGACATCAGCACCGACTGGTGTGGACCTCTGTTGAGAGGTGGGTGGATGTTAGGTTCCAAATGAACAGCCTGACATCTTTGTGATTCTGGTGGAGCAGCTGATCCGCTCGATGGTTTTTTGTGTAGACCATTGCAAGATAATATTCATTTTCTAATTTTTAGGATACTTGAATGCTTTGTGCTAATGTATTCCAGGTTTCTAACTGATCAACAGGTTCATTTGTTGTACGCATTAAAGCTTAACTGGCGCTTTGTTTGAAGCAGATATGAATGGCAGCTCCAAGGCATTCAGAGGAAATAAATGTCAAAAAATTCTCCATTTAAATCATTAGTCCTGGGTCCATGTAATTTGTCTCGTTTCTTGAAATTTAAATCATTTCTTGTTATTTTTATTTTCTTTGGTATCAGCAATGTGTTGTTTTGGTTTGAAAATTGTAACATTAGCTTCATGATACATTATAAACGGAGATGCATGTTCTTGACTCTATGGAGGCAAATGCTGAACTGTCAGCCATTGAGGTTTCCCCTCGCTTGGTTTCTTAATGACCTCTTCTTACCATATGGAAGCAGCTATGAGTAATACTAGGATAATATGCGAGCTTTTACAGGTGTGTATTTAGTTTCATACTGATTGTATATTAAGTAAAGCTTGAGTATTTCTGCAGGCCAAAATAAGGTTATGTTGTTATAAGTTGTACTAAGCAAACTTTGGTCCATGGTCTATTTGGGCTTGGAGATACCATAATATGGGCATTTCTTGAACTTACCACAGGTTGATCATGTCATTTCTATTTACATTTCAACCTTTAGCTTAGTGTGGATGTCAAGGGTCTAAATGGGTAAATGGCAGAGCATGTGAGCATGTATTACTTTCACATTAGTTGTGCACCAAGTAAATTTTGGATAATAATATAGGACTATGATGGGAAGGAGTTAATTGCTTGATTCTTCCTTTAATTGCATCAAGTAGTAGTTATTGCATCCAAGTTCAGAGACCATGATGATGAGGGAGCCATCAACCATGGAAGAAGAATCCAAAAATGATGGTTGCCAAGAGAATAAGAGCTTTTTTTTTGATAACAAGTTTTTTAGCCTCCCTGGCAAATGTTGAGAAAGTTGGCAGGGCATGTACTTCTAAGGATAGGTAAAACCATGATAAAAGGTAAAGATAAATTAAATTGATTGATATATTGAAAGTTCTTTTTAAGTAGTTTTTACATATATTTGTATAATTAAATTATAATCACATTTTTAACCATTCTAAACATGCTTATAATTATGCTTCAACAATATATTTTATTCTAGAGCAATTCCGATGGTATTGCTCTTCCACTTCTTCATGACTCGGCCAAATATTTTTTAAATATTTCATAAATTGCTTGTTTTACAAATTATATTCCATGAGCTATCTTCACCAACTAGCTCATAATAAAATTTTATTATTATCATTCATTTTAGAGTTTTGACAAGCCATCAAAGTTTCTAATTGGTTACTCTTAGTCCCAGTCAATCACAAGGTTTCTACCGCAGTTTGTAAGGCTTAAAGGATCTTCAAAAGAATTTAAAGGATTGATTTCGAGATGTACCCCTCTAGTATGACCAACAAGTATAATGCAATAAAGGCCAAACCTCAGTCTTTATGCCTCTCTATGAATGGGGTTGCCAATTTAACAGGCCTCAAGGATATTAATAATAAATTTATTTAAATAACTTAATTCATCGGACGTGATACTTTCAAAATAAGATATAAAAAAATTATATGATTTCAAAACTCTTTAACCTAATGCAAAATTTTCAGTCATTCGACATAGGAACGACGTAAAAGTTGACGCCAGGTGAGACGTACGTGGCTCTATCTATATATGATCTCGCCCTCGATCTCATTCCCCTATAAAAACCCCAATTTGAAAAGTGATATAGAGGGAGAGAGGGAGGCCTCCTTCTCTGCAGTCCACCTTAGTGCTTCAGATTTTGCTCCCCGTTTCGCGTCCTCCACCTCTCCATCGATAGGGACCCAGGGTTTCGATGGTCTTTCTGTAGCTCAAGATATTTCGATTGGAGGTGATCCAGTCTCATTTTTCTTTATCGTAGTTTGTCTGAAGACAAGAAACTCCCTGTGATTTTTTTGTCTTTCACTTTTTGATCGTTCTGTTCGATTTTTATGCCCAAATTAGCATTCTTTTCTGTTATTCATTGATTTTTCGGTTCCTCTATTCTTGAGCATGGTTTGATTTGTCGTTCTTTTCTCTTTGAGGCTTGGGTAGGATTTGAAATGCCAAATTAGGTTTGCTTTCATGAATCTGTAGCCATAGAATTGTATGTTTTCGGTTGATCTCGTAACCTAGCCGTAAATTCGGGATTCAACGTCTAGCTTTCTTTATCTTTTTTGTTTTCTTTTATATTTTATCCTGGGATCACAATTTCTGTTACTTGGGAGAGGGTTGGAGGTGGTAGATAGCGATAAGCGATGTGTTTTTGACTGATGAGTTTTTGAGTTGATTCTTTGGTCTTCTTTTGAAAGAGTGTTATAGTGAAGGTTTAGTGTTGTGTATTGTGCTCATGCTCACCATTTGATGTCATCTTGTATCATTAAAGATTAGGTTGTTATCATCCTGCACAGTAAAAGATCAGACTTTTTTTGAGAAGAGGCTAAAGATCAAACAGGAGGGTAAGGGAGGGGTAGAGCTAAAGGATGCTTAGGGTTAATGACATTTGTATGCTTTCTATCCAAAAATCAGGTGTGGCTGGATCGAGGAAGGGATGCTCAAGATTAGAGAAAAAATAATAGTTAGGACATCTCAACAGGGTCGCTAAGGACTTGATTAAGAGGAACATGAAAAGTTATAAGTCTGGGTTTACAGGGAAAAGTGATGCTTCTGTGAATTTCAGGAAATTGTTGAAGACTTTCTTGTACGTTTTATCAAGTAGAAAAGAGAAAAAACTAGAAGATAGATTTCGGATTAAATATTATTTTTTCTAAGGTTAGGTTTGAAGGGAATAAGGCTAGGCAACCCCAGTCTAATCCAGTCATGTTTTTCCGGGTTTTGTTCTCTAATTTGTGGTGCTAGACTAAATAATATATTGCCCAGTCAAAGGGAACAGAAGAGAAAGGAATAGGGAAGAAGTGGTCAAATAGGCCTGAATTTAAAAATTCCATACACATGTGAACATAAAATTTATCTCTTAGTTTAGATGACTAGCTTGGTTTGCTATGTTGAGTCCTTCTTATAGTCCTAGACTTTGCAAACTTTAACATTATTTTAAAATAAAAGAATAAAATTATCCTTACTGGCCATCGAGGATAAATTGAGGACATTTGAGGGAAGAATGATTTAGAGAGTTTGAATATTTGCAATGTGGACTTAGCAATGTAATGTCACGAAGGAATAATTTGATATATGTAAAAAGAAAAAGAAGTAGAGGTAGATCAAAAATTATATGAGAGGAAGTGATAAAGAAAGATTCAATATCTTTGCATCTTATAGAAAACATGACTATAAACTGAGTAAAATAGAGAAATTTTTTTTATGTAACTGGCCTCAACTAGTTTAGGATTAAGGCTAGTTATTTTTATTATTGTTTATATAAAAAATAGATTCACCATTGTAGCATGATAAGAGTTAAGGTTAGTCAAAACAATGACATGATTCATCACGTGCTAATCAACCTAGTCAAATGTAGGAGTAAAAAGTGATAACAAAATCATGTTGTTAATAATTGAACCTAAAAAATAAAAATTTGATAACCCTATCCAAAAAAATTAAAGCTTTTAATTCATAATTGAAATCTCCTATTCACATTTGAAGAAAAAAGATGCAAGTAGGAAAAAAAATAAAAAAGAAAAAATTAACAAAAACATGGGTGAAAAGGAATGGAAATGAAGAAGAGAAGAAAATATCTTTCAAATGAGAAGGGAAAGAGGAAAAGTAATATGACAAGAGAGGTGGAAAAGTTAAAAAAAAGAAGAGAGTAAGTATGGAAAAAAATTAAAATAAAATTTTAGGGGTCTTTGGACTTGCAATAATTATTGACAACCTCTTGAAGTGGCTGTTGAGTTGAGAGTCTTGGGTTGATGATGCATATGCAAGTGGGTAGATGGCAGCTAGTAGGGAATATTTTTATTGTCCTAGCGTTGATAGAAATGAGGTGTCGAGTTGGGAGAGATGGGGAAAGGAGCGAGCAAATTGAAAACAAATCTTAAATTTTGTTAATTTCTCTTCTAGCTTAAGTAAAGTAGTTTTGTTTTAGTTAAAGCAAGAAAGTACAAAGCAAAAGAATGGAGTTTGTGCATCCTTTAATACGATAAGAGCACCTAGTCAGTCACTCCCAGGCAATCTAGGCTCTTTAAGCACCTAGGAGCCTCGGCGGTGCTTTAATTTTGACGACATTGTATAGCCATGCAGGGCTACACAAATGTGGGTGATGTGTTAACTTAGCCATCTAATGAGTCCAATGTATACCAAGGTTATTGGAATTTTTCTTCCGTTGGTCACCATGGACCAAACTTCTCCACCATAAATGGTGTTCGGAGAATGTATGTTGGGCTCTACTCTTATTATCTTGTGGTTCTTTAGGAAGAGCTAGCTGGACCAACAGGTTATCTCCTCCCATGTGTTGTATAGAGAGTGCCCAATGAGAATTTCTTTTTTATCCTAGGGTTTCTTTTAAGTAAATTTTATGACTTGTGGCTTTTGTGACTCTTTCTTGTAGTACTTTATCCCAGCTGCATAAAAATTTAACCTGGTCATCATTCGTTTGTGGGCTTTTGCATACTTTTTGCAGTCATCCATTTGCACACTTGATCTGCCAAATAATCGCACATCTTCACGCATGCTTTAAACATAATGCAAATGTTAATAAGTGGGCCTCTGCCATCCACACAGACTACAAATTAAGGACTCCATATTGTTGTTTCTCAGTATCTCATCTGTTCATATGGTAGCTGAATCTTAGTATGTAGACAAAAAGCTAAGATCGTCCAAGAGAACATTGATGCTTTTGAGAAACTAAGATGGTCCTTTTATAGTTCCCTACTGCATAATCATAGGAGGCTTAGATCCTGTAATATTGGCATTTAATTAGTAACTGTTAAATAGGAATAAATGTCATCAAATTATCCTTATGTTTACCATTTGACAACATATGAATAGTGGCATGATTGTATACCATCCATCTTTTTGTTTTCTCATTGGAGTTGATGTCCCTATAATCTGTGTTTAGTAAAGAAGCATTAACAATTTTATTTGGAAGCATCTAGATTTGACATCTGAATTTTACTTGATTTTAGTTCAGATACAGATTTGCGTCAATACTTGCTTGATTGCCTAAGAAATCTAGTTATTAGTAATTGAAATAAGTTACTGCCCATTTTTTTATGAATTTTGGAGGATTTTAAGTGTTTAAAGTCACACGCAGTTGTTATCTGATTGACTGGCAATTGCATGGAAAATACATGTTTATCCATTTATCCTTGCTATAAACTTGTCAATGGGTAATGGGTAATTGGCTCAAGTCATTTACTGTTTGTGAAAGTTGATGTTCTGAGTATTAGGAGTTCTCTAATTAGGTCTTTTAGGTGTGAAGATTTTGGATTGTTATTAGCAAGTCCATCAACAGTGCTATTATTTTTGGGATGCCTTTTTTTCCCCCTCAATAAAGGAATTCTTCTGAGTGATAACTGAATTAGGTTGGGAAGTTGGACTTTCTTGCACTTCTGATTCTTTTTGCATCAATTGGCTACCCGTATATGTTCTATAAAACAGCTAAGGGCATTATCTCACAGCTCCTTGAGGATTTGGGTTCTATATAAATCATCCAGAAGAGGACTTTGTTGTCCACTTTTTCAGGTCATTACTTTTAGGGCAATCAATTGTTATTTTTGATAAGGAATTATTTAAATTCCATAAGGAAAGGAGTTTTCTGTTTCATTGGAGAAGTCATTAGTTCTTTCTTTACCTTATCTGAGAAGATGTGAGAGTTAATGCATGGGTAACTTGGGAAATCAATTAATATAAAGAAAGTGGTTCCTTCATCGTTTATATGTTACTATTGTTGTCAAAATAAATTTCCTTATAGCAGACTTTTAAACATATTTGTGGCTGAAACCTAAAAGCAGCAGCTAGTTTCTCAACTGGCATGGTATTATTGCATTTCCTTCTTTTATCTTCTTTTCTATCTTATGTTGTTTCTTGTGGCTGAATACTACTGCAATTATTTTGCTATTGTTCCTTGTCAAAATGGTGGAATAATGGTTTCTTGCTAGTATTTTGTTCAGATCTCATGCATAGATGACTAGCATTGTTAGATGCTTGCCCACCAAGTAGTGAAGTTAGTGTGGTGTATCAGAGTTTGGACATTGATGGAGATTCAGATCTCATGTTTGCTTAACATTTTTCCTGGGTAGAAGAAAGCTTATGACAAGTTGAAGGGTTTCGCTTTGTTTGACTAATATCTTTTCTCATCATAGTTAATTTCTGTTTCTTTCCCTTTTAATTTGTTCTTTGGACTATTACAGTTTTTATTTTATGTTTTCCTTTTATTCTAAGCATGGTTCGCCATTTTGGTATTGGGGAGCATGCCCTTAAGATTCTAACATAGTGTTGGTATGCTCGGTATGGTGGCATAGTGATTGGTATGGCATGCTATGATTCTAGGTTATGCATGAATTATTCACATGAAATTGAAACATTGTGCACAAGTTGTGGACCTTATATTTAAATAGATAAGAGGTTGGGATTAAGAAAGGAAAGGTCTTTTGTGATATTAGGGCGATTGTAGCGATCTTCATGATATTTAGTTTGTGCTGTGCTATACTCTATGCAGTCCGTGGCCAATTGGACCAACATAATTCAATGCCTATAGTTTTTAATGCATTAGAGCTCTTGTGTGGAAAAGTAAATATTGGCTCTATAAAGGTACAAATAGAAGGATGTATCATAAAATTTCATCTAATTGATGTTAATTTTTAACTTATAGCATGTAATTGACGTAGCGCTATAAAGGTGAGGGTGCATCATATGTTTGTGCTCTTGTGATGGAGTGGTTTGCGATCATTGTGAAATTGGATAAATTAGGTACTGTGTTGTGGAACATAACATAGGAGTGACAGTAAGAATTATGTGAAGTTTTATGGTATAGTTTTGTCCTATGAGCATGTAAAATTGTGGCATGTATGAGCATTTCCTAGACTTGATCCGTTACCACCTTAGGGGCATAGTCATCAGTGGTATTGATCTTTAGGTAAGACTTGCTAGATAGAGCCGTAGTATGGTGTTTAATAGGTAAGACAGTTTTTAACATGATTTCTATCTCAAGGCCATGATTTGCACATTAATATTGCAAAGACTGTAATTTATGTTATTAGTTGCAAGGAAGTAACTCCCATCTCCAGTAGGGCCTATCAACCTGCTGGTTAAGCTAATATTAATGTGGTGGAAGCATGATCAAGCTGCTTACAAGCCTAGTTGAATGACATGCTAAAAGCCATTATTTTATCACAAGGCTTTTATTATTTTGTCACGAAAAATGTTGAACCAACCTGCAAACAGACTATCTTGAACACATCCAAATCACATACTTCATAGGCCTTAAGGAGGATGAGCCAAAATATATACAATGGGATTGTACACCGTGTTTGTTGAGGAAAGCACCACAATATATGGAAATTTTTGAAGAAGTTAATGAATTTGAGAGTTGATGAAGTGCTTGGTAAGAAGAAGAACATGATGAGCTAATGATCTCTAGTAAAGTGAAAATCAAGCTTGTTGTGCAAAGCATTATTATGAAACAATGGATTGTCCATGATATGTGATGTGGCTGATCCAACGCCGTTAGAGAACCGTGAAGGAAGCTGACAGAGCCCCGCTTCGACCTCCAAGGCCCATCTCGACCTCCGCGTCGGCAGCGGCCCATATCCATCTCGGCGTCGACTCCGGCCCACCCTGACCTCCGGGTCCGTCGCGGCCCATTTTCATCTCGGCGTCGGCTCCGGCCCACCTCGACCTTCGTGTCGGTCAGCATCCTACCCCCGAGACCCCCCGTCGGTCTCGAGGTGTGCTCACAGCAGCCTACCCCGAGACCCCCCGTCGGTCTCGGGGTGCGCTCCACAGCATCCTACCCCGAGACCCCCCGTCGGTCTCGGGGTGCGCTCACAGCATCCTACCCCGAGACCCCCGCCGGTCTCGGGGTGCATCCACAGCGTCCTACCCCGAGACCCCCCGTCGGTCTCGGGGTGCGCTCACAGCGTCCTACCCCGAGGGCCCCCGTCGGTCTCAGGGTGCGGTCACAACATCCTACCCCGAGACCCCCCGCCAGTCTCGGGGTCCATCCACAGCATCCTACCCCGAGACCCCCCGTCGGTCTCGGGGTGCGCTCACAGCGTCCTACCCCGAGGCCCCCCGTCGGTCTCGGGTGCGGTCACAACATCCTACCCCGAGACCCCCCGCCAGTCTCGGGGTCCATCCACAGCATCCTACCCCGAGAGCCCCCGTCGGTCTCGGGGTGCGCTTCACAACATCCTACCCCGAGATCCGAGACCCCTTTCAGGCTCGGACATTGAACAGTGCCGGTGAACAGTACCATGCAAGTATTCACCCACAGCTTTCTCTGGAGCTCATTCAAGGGCATGAACAGTGCCATGCGAGCACTCTATGATCAAATGCTCTACGACGGATAGACAACCAAAAAGGGGGACACGCCTGGCGAGCGCTGTAACGATCGGCCATGCCCTGCAGCCACCAACTCTGACAGCACATGGAGGTAAGCTCCGTCGTACTGTCATCAATTAATGCTCTGACAAGAGATCACGTCCCAAGCCGACGGATTCCAGGCATCGATAAAAAGGGTAAGAGGGACCTCGACCAGGTAACACGCTCATGACACCCCTTAACACTCACAACGAGAGATCTCTCTTTCGGAGCCATCTCTCTCTTTCTTTTTCGAGCTTCCTCAAGCTCACGGCTGATGCCCAGACCACTGACTTGAGTGTCAAAGGGTCCCCGCCGGAATCTCCGGCCCCCGGGACTTGCTTGCAGGCGCGAGGAGCTCACTGGAGGAGACGACCGCACGCTCGAGGCCGGTGATTTGGCGTCATCAATATGTGAAAAACTCCATTATCACCTAGTTGGAAGCTTTGGTTATAATTGTTGATGTTTCAGCTGAAATAGATCTGTTTTGACTGCAACTGATTCAAAATTGCTTGATCTTCAAGTTTTTGTTTGATGATGAAGCACATGGATGTTTGGTTGCAATAAATTTCAGGTGAAGTTGATCTAATTTAGCTATTAGTTATTTCAGCATTTCAAAATTGTGGAATCTAAGCAAGTTCATGTAAACTCTTGCTTAAATTTTATAAAGCATGGAAGCTTACCTGAGAATCTTGTGTATAAATTTCTTAGCAAACAATAAACTTTTTAAAAATGGTATGTTTATGTCTGTTGTAATTCAAAAATTAAATGGTGAAATTTGAAAGAAAAAAACTAGAATTATTTAAAGAAAAGTTAGTAAGAGTAATGACTATGAATATAGATAGCGATCCCAACTTAATATGGAAAAAAGTAACTAAATGCATAAGAAACATAGCAAAAGAAGTTATAGGAGAATCAAAAGTAGGACTAGTAGAAAAGAAAACTTGGTGGTGGAACGAGAAAGTTCAAGCTGCCATTAAGCTTGAAAGAACAAACTATAAAATTTGACAAAAGGTTAGGGATAAAGAAAATCTTAAAAAGTATAAGGATGCAAAGAAAGAAGCTAAAAAAATGGTAAGTAATGCCAAACTTAAAGCCTATAATGATTTATATAATAGGCTAGATACGAAAAAAAGGTGAAAAGACTATATATAAATTAGCAAAACTAAGAGAAAAGAAAACAAAAGATCTTGACTATATTAAATGTATTAAGGATGAATATAAAAGAGTTTTAGTAAAAAAAAAAAGAGATAAAAGAATTATGAAAAAAATATTTTAAAAAATTATTAAATAAAAATAATTTGATAAATTTAAGGATAGAAGGATGTGATAACCTACGAGTAACAAATGAGCATAAATTTTTTTATAGATTTAGCATGCTTGAGGTTAAAAAAGCTTTAAGTAAATTACTAAAAAATGCAAAGGTATTAGGACCGGATGTGATCCCTATTAAAGTTTGGAAAGGCTCAGGAAAAATTGGAGTCATGCTATTAACCAATTTATTTAACAGGATTGTAGCAACTAAAAGAATACTGGATGATTGGAGAAAAGCATATTAATATTCGTATACAAAAATAAAGGAGATATTCAAAACTGTGCAAATTATAGAGGGGTTAAGCTAATGAGTCATATAATAAAATTATGAGAGAGAGTAATAAAAAATCGATTAAGAGCTGAAACTTTGGTGTTAAATAATCAATTTGGATTTATGCTTGGAAGATCGATTATGAAATTTATTTATTAAGAAGATTGATGAAGAGATATAAAGAAAAGAAAAAGGACCTTCATATGGTCTTTATTGATTTAGAGAAAGCATATGATAGAGTACCTAGAGAAATAATATGGTGGGTTTTAGAGAAAAAAGAGTTACCAAAAGGTACATAGAATTGATAAAAGATATGTATGATAGAGAAATAACTATTGTTAAAACAATAATAAGAGAAACTAGTGAGTTTTTAATTATTGTAGGTTTACATCAAGGATCTGCCTTAAGCTCATATCTTTTTGTATTAGTTATCGATGAATTAGCCAAACATATTCAAAATGATATCCCATGGTGTATGTTATTTGGGATCAATTATCCAGCAAGAAGGTAAAATATGTGAAGATGTGAATCATAGAGTTAAAGCAGGATGGATTAAGTGGAGGAGTACTTTGAGAGTATTGTATGATCGATGCATCCCATTAAAATTGAAAGAAAAATTCTATAAAACTGCTATTAGGCCAGCTATGCTATATGGAACAGAGTGTTGGGCAATATTGAAACAACATGTTAATAATTAAGTGTAACAGAAATGCGTATGTTAAGATGGATATGTGGTAAAACTTTAAAAGATAGAATTAGAAATAAACATATAAGAGAAATGTTAGGAGTAGCCCCAATTGAAGATAAAATGAGAAAAAATCGATTACGGTGGTTTGGACATATACAACGTAGACCTTTAGATGCTCCAGTTAGAAAGAGTGATCTTTTAACAATTCATGGTAAGGATAGAGGTAGAGGTAGACCTAAACTAACATGGGTAAATAATTAAAAAAGTATAACTTTTTGTAATTTAAATATCGACTTGGTCCTGAATAAAGCAGAGTGGAGGAAGTAGATTCATGTAGTCGACCCCCTGTAGTTGGGAAAAGGCTTAGATGAGTTGAGTTGAGAGTTGAGTATGTTTATGTCTGTTGTAATCTCTCTCTCTCTTTTAATGAATTGTTTGGGTTTTTCCTTTCTTTTGTTCAAAAAAGGTGTTTAATATGTATTTTAGTGAGTAGTATAATTTTTTTAATTCTCTCAGTTTTTTAAATGATCATTACTCTTGTTAAGCTTTCAGATTTCTAAATCTATATGTACTACACTTTAATGTTCCAAATAGTAGAACAGACTAAAATGGCATATGTTATATTTGTTGACTTTTTTCTTTATTTTCTAATTTTTCGTTCTAAATTATTTTCTTGTCTTAATTTCAAAAACTCAAATTGAATTTGCCAAAACTGTAGGTGTTGGTAGTTTGAAAGTCATTTGTGGCTCATTTGAAACGGTAGCCAAAACTAATATTCTGAACCTTGCATCATATTTTCATTTATAAGGTTTTTGCAAATCTTCTTAGGTTGCATCTGTGTGGGAGGATTGCAAATAACAAAGAATGGATCACGGTTGACAAGATTCAATGGGGTGATTAGTACCTCCAAAACAGTCTTCACACTGCAAAACTGATCTTGAAGCACACAGCTGGAAGCAGAACTTTTGTAACTGTTTGTTTAATTTTATTTCATGGGTTTGGCCTTTTCGGATAATATAGCTTAAGCAGGTATTTTATGTTATGTTTCTGTTTTCTAGTTGTTGATATCGTTGTCCCATTGCTGCCAACCAGTTGGTATTGCTTTCCATTTGTGCAACCTCCAAACGATGGATTAACCAAACTTACCATCAAATTATGTTGAGATAGTAATCATGAAGCAGAAAATTATAAAAAATATCATCCTGCTCATTTGTTATGCCTTTTTTGTTAATTGTGTTTACCTTTTTTGGGTGATTTTTTTTGTGATATCCTTTCTTTTCCCCTAACTTTTTTAGTATTGGAATATAAAAAAGGTAATGGCTACATTTGAGTTATATCGGAGGTCCACAATTGGCATGTGCTTGACAGAAACCCTAGATGAGATGGTCTCTAGTGGGACTTTTAAGTCCAGAGCTTGCCATCCAAGTACTGGTGCAGTTTGATAAGGTTAGACTTGAAAGTGTTAGAGCTGGTATTTTCCCTGAAAAATTTGAATCCTAATTATGTAGTTTCTTTCCTCAAATTCTTCTAGTCAATGACAGAGGCCTTGGAAACTCAAGTGAAGAGCAAGGTTACTGTCAAGGTAAGGATCTGTAATATTTCTGTCTTACGTCCCATATACATTGCACTACTTTGTGTTCCAGCCTCTTTATTCTATAATCGATTCTTGATCAGACACTGATTGAACAACTAATTTTTAAGTTTTATTTTTTCAATTACAAAATGACACTGAGAGAACCTACAATAACATAACACCATGACAATGTTGTAATAGGTTGATTTTTAATCCAATTGGCCGCTGCAGTTTGTTTTTTTTTTTTTTTTATTCTGTTAGATGATTTCCAGGATCTTTTCTGATGCTTATTTTAGAAAATGTTTGTTCGTACTGCAGTTGCTTCCTTTGGAAGATCAATTGGAACGTGCCTTTTAAACTTCATTGGTATATAAATAGATTTGGACTTGCATGCATGACACTTAATCACTTTGCTTAATTTTGGTGAAGGAATAAATGCTGAAGACTAATAGGGTAGTAATACCTTTTTCTTTTTTAAAAAAATTCTGAACAAGACACTGCATAGATGGTTTAAAATAAAGGAGATAAGTACACTTGCATTAGCTGGTCATCAAGCAACCAAATCAAAGCTCCCAAGAATGGAGGCATCAAACTAAAACTGCACAGAAGGAAGATCTCTTGTGAGGTTCATTCTAGCCTTCCACATGAGTAGATTGTCATGCTGTGATCCACTTTTATTGGCATGGCATTAAATTTGTATCCTGTTTGAATGATACATTCATCGAGTAGCAATACAATTGCGCTGTGATCTAAAAATCATCATTGATAATATATGACTTGTGCCATGGATCATGGCTCTGGTTGAACTGAGGGGGATGTTGCTCAAACATTATTTTTTTGAATTATTAGTACTAAAGCATATATTTCTTATCAATTTTTTGACAAAATATGTTTAGTTGATTAAAACAGTATTATAGCAAGAGGAATGCCTCAGAATTACAAAACAATATCCATGGAACTTCTCTTTCCCTATTCATCTTCCCACTATTACTCTCTTTAGGAAACCTATCGCAAGCATTCATCAAAATGTATTACCACCATTTTCTTTACTTTCTCAAATATCTTAACTCAACTCAACTCATCTAAGCCTTTTCCAACTACATGGGGTTGGCTACATTAATATGCTTCCTCCACTCTGCTTTATTAAGGACTAAGTCGATACTCAAATTACAAATAGTTATATCTTTTTTAATTATTTTTATTCATATTAGTTTAGGCTTACCTCTATCTCTATCATTACCATAGATTATTAAAAGATCATTCTTTCTAACTGGAGTATCTAAATATTTCGTTGTTTATATCCAAACTATCGTAATCGATTTTCTCTCATTTTATTTTCAATTGGGGCTACTTCTATCATTTTTTGTATATGTTTATTTCTAATTCTATTTTTTAAAATTTTACCATATATCCATCGTAACATGTGTATTTCTGTTACACTTAATTTATTTTAACATGAACAAAAATAATTAAAACGATATAACTATTTATAATTTGGATGTCGACTTAGACCTGAATAGAGGAGAGTGGAGGAAGCAGAACCCCATGTAGTTGGAAAAAGGCTTAGATGAGTTAAGTTGATTTGAGTTGAGTTATTGTTTTAGTATTGCTCAACACTCTATTTCATATAATATAGATGGCCTAATAGCGGTTTTATAATTTTTTTTTAATTTTAATGGGATGCGTCAATCATACAATACTTCCGTAGCATTCCTCCATTTAAACCATCTTGCTTTAACTCTATGATTCACATCTTCACCTATTTTTTCTTATTGCTGGATAATGATCCCAAATACCTAAATTTATCACTCTTTGGTATCTCTTGGCTTGCAAGCTTCATTGTCTCTTTATTTTTATTTCTACTTCCACTAAAATTATATTTCATGTATTCAGTTTTAGTTCTACTAATCTTGAAACCCTTAGATTCTAAAGCCTCTCTCCAAATATGTAACTTAGCATTTACTTCAAATTTAGTTTCATCAATCAGCATTATATCATCTGCAAATAACATACACCATGAGATATCATCTTGAATATTTTGGTTAATTCATTCATAACTAATACAAAAAGATACAGACTTAAGGCAAATCCTTGATGTAAACCTACAGTAATTGAAAACTTACTAGTTTCTTCTATTGTTGTTTTAATAATAGTTATTGCTCTATCACACATATCTTTTATTAATTCATGTCCCTTTTGGTAACTCCTTTTTTCTCTAAAATTCATCATATTATTTTCTAAGTACTCTCATATACCTTCTCTAAATCAATAAAAATAATATAAAATTCTTTTTTTCCTTTTTATATACCTCTCCATCAATCTTCTTAATAAATAAATATCTTCTATGGTCGATCTTCCAGGCATAAATCCAAATTGATTATTTGATACCAAAGTTTCAGCTCTTACTCGATTTTCTATTACTTTCTCCATAATTTCATTATATGACTCATCAACTTAATCCCTCTATAATTTGTATATTTTTGAATATCTTTTTTATTTTTGTATAGGTATTACTATGCTTTTTCTTCAATCATCCAACATTTTTTTAGTCTATATTTTGTTAAATAAATTGGTAAACCATATGACTTTAATTTCTTCTAAGCCTTTTCAAACCTAAATAGGGATCGCATCTGGCCCTAATGCCTTTGTATTTTTTATTTACTCAAAACCTTTTTAAACTCTCACGCATACTAAATTTACAAAAAAAATTATTTTCATTTGTTACTCCTATATTATCATGTCATTCTATCCTTAAATTTACTAAATTATTTTTATTTAATAAATTTTAAAATAACTTTTTCATCATTCTTTTATCTCTCTTCTTTTACTAAGACTCTTTCATCTTCATCCTTACTACATTTATTATAGTCAAGATCGTTTGTTTTTTTTCTCTTAGTTTTGTTGATTTATATATATTCTTTTTATCTTCTTTCGTTTTAGTCTATTATATAAATCATTATAAGCTTTAAGTTTGATATTACATACCATTTTTTTAGCTTCTTTCTTTGCATCCTATACTTTTTAAAACTTTCTTCATCCCTAGCTTTAAGTTTTGCTCTCTCAAATATCTATTTGTCAAAAAATCTAAAGTAGTTTGTGAACCAATTGGGGCTCTGCTCACCAAACCACATTTTTCTGGCAAGCTAATAATAAACTCATCATAGTTCCTTTTAGTAACTTTATGTCTGTAATGATATATAGCCGACCCCAACTAGTTTGGGATTAAGGCTTTATTGTTGTAGTTGTTATTATTGGATGTCTACAACCACTTTGAGAGAGCTGTAGCATGAAGAATAGAGTGAATCAGACTGCCACAAAATTAGAGCCAATATATTATTTTGGATAAAATACTTGAAAGAATCCATTCAAATAATGAATGAGTATGAAATACTTTTGGAAAGATGCAACATAAGTGAAGAGTCTATAATTTTGTTGGCAGCTTTGTCTCTCTACATCTATCATCCATCTTTCAAATCCTGGCACTTATCCTTTCACCATCTGAGCCATCAACTAGAGATTTTCTTGTTAGTGTTTTTCTTTTCTTCACTTATTTTTAAAAATTGTAGACCGCAAATGGGCAGTTGGGGGCTGCCTTTATTCTTGGCACTAAGCACCTAAATGGGAGGCAATAGAGGTCAAACCAGCTCTTGAAAAATAAATTCAAAAAATAATAATATATAAGTAGAAGAGTAGCAAAATATTTATTATCCAAAGAATGAAATAGGGTATAACAAAAAAAAAAGGCATTGGAAGTGTTTACTCACAACCATTATAAATCTATACCATCACATTCAAACACAATGTAAAACAATTAAGGCAAATGCTTGGGTGGCCTCGCCTAAGTTGTGTTTAGGCAGGTGAAGTGATTGCCTTTTAGGACATTAGTTTTTTTGTTGTATGGAGAGTACTTTCATGGTGGCTCTCACTTGACATACATTATCATGCTTCACTTGAGTAAAGCACTTGGGTGGATCAATGTATAAATCACATTTGATCTTATGGGATGCATCTAGTCTCATCAACACACTTTTGTGCACTGTTATTCTAGCCAGGTATCTAGTTTCCCATGAGGGAAAGATTCAAGTTGTTATCTTTTTTCATATTCCAATCTCTCCTTTATTTCTTCATAATTTCTCTCTCTCCCTCTCTCTCTCTCTCTCTCTTTTTGGGAGGGGGGGTTGTTTGGTAATCCAAATAGGATCACCATTATGATTTTAGACCACTGGTTATCATTCATTATATTGGAGTGATTTGATCCTTAGTAATCTAAGATTAGTAAGTTTGTTATACCATATCCTAACCATTAAAGATCCTCGAATATACATGATTAATTTGTTTAGTATGCCATGGGAATCTAATATCATTGACAATATAATGCCAAATCCACTCTTGATAAATTTTACAATTACTATAATAATTATTCTTATTTTATATTATCTATTATATAATAATATTATATATAGTATTATAATATTATATTATACTATATTATAATTAAATTATAATATAGTTATAATATGTAATATCATAATAATATATATTATAATTATACTATTATGATATTGTAATATTAAATATATTATATTAATATGAAAATAGTATTAAGTGTCCTTTGTTCTATAGATGAGGGGCCTTTTTTTCCCTAAATCTCAATACAAGATCATTATCCTAAGGTGATCTTGGATACCCATCCTTAAGGATGGGTATAAGATTAATATGTTTGGTGATGATTCTAGAGGTAAGGTGTTCTATAATTACTACCATGTAAGATCACCAAGGTGCAATCAAACACGATGATCCCATCACTTCTACCTACATCACTGATGGTATTAGATAGATCACTTAATACCAAATGCCCCCTTAAGATTTGATCATATGGAACCCCCCACCAAATTTTCTTGCTAATGCGCACAAGGTTGGAGGCATGATAAAGGGCCCTCCTATGCTACGATATCTGTTTTGGGCTATCATGTGACTTTGATAGCAAAAAGAGTAGTTACATTCCATTCTCATTTATGCAATCAAGAATGAAAAGCAATCAATTTACTTATCTTGGACTTGTTCCAGCACAATTAGCAGAGGGTGTGGAATTATTGGTTTATGCTCTATAGAAAATGAGTTAGAATGCTAGATGTTGAATTGATGCTGGGATAATATCCTCTTAGAGCATGCAACGCTTGGAACTATTAGCATAATGACTTGGTGAGATTCATTGAAATTCTGGAGATGCAGGCAATCCATAAGAATGATGATTTAGAATGAAATCCACCAGAGTAGATGATTAGATTAGAAGGATTGGGGGAGATGATTGAGGGTTTTTTGGGGGTGTTGGCGGTGCAGGACATTGATATTGGAAAATTGTAATGCCACTAAAAGTGAGATGATGACACTCAAACTTCCCAAGTCCAGTAAATAGCTGAGTTTGTACTGCCTTCGACACTACCTACAAAATAGGTGGGAAGTTTTGCTTTATTGTAATTCATCCAGGATTGCCATGATTTTTTTCCTGGCAGAATGTGGTTCAAGGCTGAAAGGTAAACTGGATATATGGAACTGCATCGACTAGAACTCAAGTTGAATTTCATCTCAAGTCATAATGTTAACGTAATTTCTTCATTGGTGAATCAATCAAGTTTTCATGTGCTGTGGTGTTGCTTCCTATTAGATTCTTGATATCTTTCTACATTGTCTGTCAGTACAACTAAAGGGCCTTATATGATGTGGAGTAGGATCCACACTTAATGTGAGATCGCTTGAAACTATAGAGACCCTTGAAAGGATGTGCCAAAGCTGCTAAGAACTGCCATGTTTGTGGCGGTTCTTTCGTAATAGTTGAGTTTGTGAAAGCTTGTAAAGAGCTGTCCTGTTCCTTAAAAGCAGGAAGAGGTCAAGGCTCTCTCGCTCTGTGCGTTTTGGTGTAGAGCTTTTGGACGGTTTTCTACCTTTTAGGAGTTATGCCACTTGTATATTCATCATCCCAAACCTGATGTATGAGCAATCTTTAAGGAAATTGTAACAACCTCGGCCCGCAGGCCTACAGCATCCATGAACCCGTTTCGTTATAAGAAAGCAAGATGGACAAGGTCTACACCAACTTGGGCCACCACAGCCATCTAAGTACTTGTCCATCTTCCTTAAATGGTTATAAACCATATAACCAAACTTTCAATTTTTCGATGTGGGACTATTAGGAGGGACATCACAATCTGCCTCTCTTACAGAAGCGACGTTCTCGTCCTCAAGGGCACATGATCGCAACCACCAGGCAGGCATGATTATAGAGGTGGCCCCTATAGATTCAAGAGGTGGCTCCCATCCCCCATGGATATAATAATTTGTCATGTGTGGCACTTAGTTCCTGCACTTCTGGCTGGTGCATGGTTATGATATCATATTTTAACGATCCGAGCCTGCAAGCCTATAGCATCCACGAACCCGTTTCATTACAAGAAAGCAAACGAACAAGGTTCACACCAACTTAGGCCATCACAGTCCAAAAAAGGATCCAATTGGTACTGGTTATAAATCATATAACTAACTCTCAATTTTTCGTTGTGAGACTATTGGGAGAGGCATCATAGAAATCATATATGTTGGTTTGGAAATCTATTTTAGATCGAATCAATTATGCTCCATATGATTTTTTGCATGATCCCTGGTGTTGATGTTTCTTGTGATCTGATGGGCGAGCCACCTCACTGGATAATATTTTCTACAGGGACACCTGCACACCTACAGGTTCTGTGACAATGTCTGGACCTTCATCTTACAGGATGCAACATTCAAGAATGAGGAATCCAGTGAACAAGTTGGGAGAGTGAAGATTGTAGCCTGTGACTCCAAGTTGCTTACTCAATGAGTGTCCCTAGGTGTCACCTTCCCACCTTTTAGAGCATGGATGGTAAACCTTTCTTGCTTTCGGATTCACCATTACAATCCTGCAGCTAAACTGATATACTTGGGGCCTGTTTGTTACATGCGCTTGACATGGATATTTGCAGGAATTCAAGTAATTGTACTGCCTTTTGAATGCAACTTTTACATATTACTTGATGCATTGGTGCCCTGCCCTATCTAGGCATCCAACACCAATCAGTTGAAAACATGCTTGGAGATAGAGGAGTTGGTTCATGTCAAATGGTTCGTTGAAGTCAAATGTCAAATGCTTTAAGTATTAGCCAATACCCAATGGTTGTAACTGGACCAGTTCTCCATTGGCGAGCTAATGAATAACAAAAATTAATTAAGATCGTATCTAGGCTATTTTTCCCATTTCTTGGGTTATTTAGATCTCTTTAAATTTGGTTCCATGTAGTTTTATTTGTTGGTTTATCAATGAGTCTCTAGAGAAAAATTGAAATACTCGTTCAATTAGTTATATGAGAGAATGGAAATTAGTTTATTCCATAAATCAGTGGTTTCAGCAAGTTGTATTCAGGCTGGATTTTTGGCAAGATATACCCAAACATGGTAACTTAAAATTTGGTCAGTTTTGTGTTTGCATTTTAATAATAAGATTCAATTTTCATATTGTTAGTGGGCTAGATTTTAAAAATTATTATCTTCAAAAAAAATTTAGATGATATTTATTTCTGTAATATATATCTAGTTTCGCAACGAAGCAACCTCTCTTTTTTTTTTCTTTTTTTTTTTTGATGCAGACGGGCAGTCACACCACTCGAACGCGAGGACAGCCCATACTGTCAAGATAGAGATAAATATGAAGAGAGGGTGGAATCCTATCACCCTGAGATCAGGTCCAGTCGATGGAATGCTGTGCAGCATAGGAGGCCACCAATCCGCCACAGAGTTTGCCTTCCGATACACATGACGGGCTACAGTTACCGTTGGGTCCTGTAGTAGTTGCCAACAACCACAAAGCAGCGGATGCACATCCTCGCGAGCCGTCTACCCTAGATCCAAGCAATGATGGTAGCAGAGTCCCTCTCAATGAGGATCCTCTGAGCCCGTAACTGCTGGGTCGCACTGACAATACCCGCCCATGCAGCTCTGAGCTCAGCTTCTAGAACAGAGTAGTCCTGAAGGAAGATCCCACCAGCCGCCAGAAGACTCTCATCCGCAGAACGAATAACATACCCTGGTCCACCAACGGTGCTGTGAACGCTGCCATCAAAATTTACCTTGACAAACCCAAGAGGGGGGGCTCCCAGGATATAGAAATTGTCCGTTGGGCTGCTGCTGGAGCAGCAAGGGATGCCCAGGATCCTGGGGTAGTCAGGTGAATGGTAGCATCAAATCGTCGGTACTCGGACAGTAAACATCTGGCACGAAGAATAATACGATGGATCGGGGTATCCTCTGCCTCAAAGATCAGTGCATTCCTAGCCAACCAGACCTGATATGCAATATAGCAGCTAAATAGGCATCATGATCCAAACTCAGGTGGATGAACCGGAGAAAGGAATGCAGCTCGGCATTACCATCATCATCCCAAGGCCAGCTCCCAGCAGTCCTCCAAATCTGTCTCGCCCTAGGGCAGCTCAGAATAGAATGCTCAGTCGTCTCTTGATAAGCCCCACAAAAAGGGCAAGATCCCTCAATGTCCATGCCTCTCCGACTGAGTAGAGCCTTTGTCGGGAGACGGTTCCAAGCCATTTTCACAAGAAGAGTACCCTCGGATGGATCAGGAGTCTCCAAATCCATGCTGCCCCAAAGGTGGTGTCAGAGTGTCCCCTACATAGGTTATATAGGGAGCACGAAGGTGGTTTGGGAGAGCACGAGGGACCCCAAAACCTAAGATCACGCTCCCGACGAAGAGGAATTGGAACAGCGAGGATCCGAGCAATCAGCTAGGACCGAAACAGTCGAGAGAGATCATGAGTTCTCTAGGTCCTACCATCTTCCCTTAACAGATCATGGACTCTGAGGTTGTCAGCAGCTTCAACATTAACATAGGTCGGCCACCTTGATAAGGGGATCGCGAGATCCAGGCATCCCAAATAACATCAATAGTGTACCGTCACCAACTAAGCATCTGACATGGGCCATCGCAATAGGAGCACGGGCATAGATTTCCTTCCAGATGAAGGAGCAATCCCTGATCAACTGAATTTGAGCACCCTGACTTCAAACATCGTACCGTGACCTCATCAATCTGCTCCACAAACAGCTGGGCTGAAGAATATATCTCGCAGCATGCTTGACAATTAGTGCTTCCCTCCTTGCAACAAGGGATTGGATCCCAAGACCCCTCTCTGGTAGGGCGATAAATAGTATCCTAGTCCAGAAGATGGACACCATGTCTATCCTGTATGTGCCTCCATAAAAAATTACGGAATATATGTTCCAACTTCCTTAGGCAAGATCTGGGAATCATGGTATTAGCTAGAAGGTAGATAGGAATAGAGCTGAGCACAGACCTGATAAGAATGACCTGCCCATCATAGATAGTGTGGTAGCCTGATATCCCTTAAGGTGATCACGGACTCTTTGTACCAAGCAACCTCTCTTCACCGAGGGATTAGTTTAACAACTCGGCCATATTTGTTATATATCATTTGGATTTTCATGTAACCCACTTTAACCAAAGCTACCTTTTTCATTCAAATTGATATCCTAAATTTAATGATGTTTTTTCCAATCCAGTGGAAATAGTTGTAATAAATTGAAATTGGGATGCCAATGGAATTTCTGTATGATGATGACTTGCACATGATAGATATTAATTATTTGATTTTATGTAGATAAGGATCATATTAAAGACTAATTATTTATTAGGTTTATTTTTAGGGTTTAAACTCAATTATTTTCTGATAGTGGGACCTGGTTTAGCAGGTTATTAGCTAATTCTCCATCCAAAATATTACAGGTTGTCATGGTCATGGACCAAAATTTAAACTCTAGGTGTGTTTAGTTTGGGGTTAATGTAATTTTTCATTTCTTTTGAGGACATTGATATGGTCTAAATTTTTTAGGAATATACTGTAACGAGGTACCGTGACCATGCACAGTGACAAAGATACAATGGATCATACGCCGTTATGAGGCATGGCCACCTTCTGCCACGGATGTGCGGTGGATTATGTGAGCACGCCAGGTGGCCCAGAATAACCTGACCATGTGCCGGGGATTGAGATGCCATTTGTGTGCCCTGAGACTGAGTAGGAGGTCCCTGGGGGTTAATATATTTTTCATGCGCCCCGAGACCGAGAGGTAGGTCTCGGGGGTTGAGATACTGTTCATGTGCCCCGAGACCGAGAGGTAGGTCTCGGGGGTTGAGACCGAGACCGAGGTAGGTCTCGGGGGTTGAGATACTGTTCATGTTCCCTGAGACCCTCGATAGTTCACCTGAGACCGAGGGTAGGTCTCGGGGGTTGAGATATGTTCATGTGCCCCGAGACCGAGGGGTAGGTCTCGGGGGTTGAGATACTGTTCATGTGCCCCGAGACCGAGAGGATAGGTCTCGGGGGTTGAGATAGCTCCCGTCAGTTGCCGCTATCTTTGCCGTTCATTCTAACGGCGTAGGATCAACCATATCAGATGCCCCTCACCTCTGAGACGGAGTGGGCTCGCCCCAGTAAAGTGAAAGGGGTGTCACCTCCCAAATGGCTGATCCCCACCTTTTGCGAACCGCCCCCAGACACGTGTCTATAGCGCTGCAACGACTTTATGCGGGCAGTACAGGGATGTGATAGGGCGGCCAATGCTGTCCACCCGATTTGCGGCGATCATTCTCGAAGCAGGGTTTATCCGTGGAGTCGTGAGGAAAGTCGTGCCATCATTATCCATCATAACGGCGACGTCATCGATGTCTTACCATTGGTTGGGAGTGAATCGTATCCTGCGCTCAGCGATTACCTAGGCAATCCAGCTTGCAGTGGGAGCTCGCGCGGCAGTCGAAGCGCGGCGGGACAATTTGAAACTGAATAAAACCTGAACAGAGGGTCGAAAGCGGTCATTCTACTCCTGTCATCGTCGTCTTCTTCCCCTGCCTTCTGATTTTCCGCTTCTTGGTTCCCTCTGCAACTCGAGAGCTCGCGTTCGTCACCTTCCTTCCTAGGTTAGCTCTTTGTTCCTCCTAGGTTTCTTCAATCTTTCGTCTTGCAATGAGTTCCCAGTCTTGGTCTGCGGAGGACGATTCGGAGAATCGTTCCTCACTCGAGAGGCCTCAAGCTTCTCCCTCTCCTCCTTCTCCCCTTGAGTGGTCCTCCGATCCGGAGGATCACGTCCCTCTAGCCCACGGCGGGTCGCCTGGGAGGCTCCCGCGGGGAGGCGCCCGACGGCGGTTGGCTGGAATCCGTCGAGAGGTCGCCAGGCGAGGGCCGGCACCTCCTCGAGTGTGGGGGCAGAATCCCCGGAAGGGGCCGCCTCCACGGTAACGGGCAACGATTTGGCAAACATCCGGGCCCGTTACCAAATTCCTCGGGATATTGAGCTCTACCTCCCGACCCCTGATGACAGGGTGATCTCATCCCGATCGGGCCGGGTGGCCATCTATGAGATTTCCTTGAGGGTGGGCCTCCGCTTACCCTTTCATCCTTTTTTCGTTAATCTCCTTGACTATTATTCCTTAACTCCTTCCCAGTTGGTCCCAAATTCTTTACGTGTCATTTGTGCCTTCGTTATCCTTTGCCATCACCTCCACATCACCCCGCGAGTCTCTCTCTTCCGTTCCTTTTATATCCTTCGATCTCAAAAAGGTTGGTGGCTGTTCCAGCCCAGGCCCCACCGCGTCCTTAAACTCCTCCCTTCCTCCGTTAAAGGCTGGAAATCCCGATTTTTCTTCGCCAACATCGGCCAAGTAAAGTCCCGTGGGGAGACCCTGACCCCCGAGGTAACGCAAATTCCACCATCCACGCTGGAGATAGAGAGGCGCTAGGGCAGCTGTTGTCCACCGAAATCCCTCGGTACAGCCTGCTCCTGACGGAGGAAAACCTCCGGTCGGCGGGCTTATCTCCAGTTTGGTAAGTCTCCCGCCAAAGCTTGCCCTTGCTCTCGCTCATTGTTTTTTCCTTTTCTCTTTTCTCTTTTTTTTTTTTTGCTGACCTCGGTCGATACTGCGCAGCTATGAAAATCCCAGCACGCCGACTCATGAAGGCGCCGCTAAAAGGAAGGCCCGAGAGGGGCCGAGCGAGGGGCGGCGTGCACCAGATGCAAAATGCCCGACAGCGCGGGCGCCCGAGCCATCCGCGCCGCAAGAGCCTCCGGTCGCCCCGGAGATAGACCTGACGACCGACACCCCACCTGAAAGGGCCGCGAGTGATGGAGCGGCCACTGAGACACCGGCCGCGGGGGAGCCGACGATCACGGGGAGTCGGCCATGGAGGCGGAGCCGGCCATGGAAGAGCCGGCCGCAGAGGAGCCAACGGTGGTGGGGGGGTCTCCTGCACCCTGCGAACCAGCCCCCACCGAAGCTGCAAGGGACTGGGGCGAGGGCCATCGCAGACAGCAGGCCCACCCCCAGAGAGGACGCCAGTGAGCAGCCCTCCACGCGCCGAACCCGAGGTCGCCGGAGCTGCCGGTGGGAGTAGGGCTAAGCGGGGGCTGTCTCGGGACTTCGTCCTAGACGATGGGCGCCGGGTGGAGCGACTCATCTCGTCAATCCTCATATCGGAGGTTCAGGAGGAGCTCAGCCACCTGAAGGTGACTACCTTCTTCCGCGAATCCTACGCGGCCTTAGTCAAGGTAGTCAGACTATCCGCTCTCTGCCTTCGAATTTCTCTTTGCTCTTCCTTTTCCTTTTTTGACATGGAGTTTGCATGTAGGTTGCCAACTCCCTGGCTATCGCCAGGGAGGTTATCCACGGTGAGAAGACCATCGTGCGGGAGGCCCAAAAGAGGCCGAGGACGCTCGCGCTCGAGCAGAAACGACGGAGAAAGCCTTAGAATCAGCCAAGACCGCCCGGGCTGATGAAATAAAAGCGGCCGAGAACCGGCAGAGATTGAGTCCAACCGCCTGCGGGCGGCCCTCAACCAGCTCATGGAGGCCGAGAATGCCATCGCGGCCAGGGACCTGCACATCTCCGAATTGGTCGCAACCATCCAAGCGGCCGAGAGTCAGGTGAGTGAGGCCGAAGAAAAGGCAAGGACGGTGGAGGAGAAATTAAGGGAGGCCGAGGAAAGGGCTAGGGGAGCGGAGGAGGAAATGAGTGAGGCCAAAGAAAGGGCGAAGGGAGCGGAGGAGGAGAGGAATCTAGCCCTGGAGGCCGAGAGGATAGCAGTGGCAGCCCTGGCTGCTGAGAGAGGAGCTCTAGCGGCTGAGGTGGAGGCTGCCGTCGAAGTTAGGACCGCCAAAGTTATTGAAGAATTTCGGGCATCCGAGCACTTCATGGAGGAGCTGACCGAAGCTTCGACGGGGGCCTATCTTCAAGGGTTCCAGCGGGGGAAGGAAAAGGTGGCTAGGGACTTAAACTTTCCCCAGGCCCTTGAAGTGGAGCCGGACCGTCTCTCCGAGATGGGCTCTTCTGATGATGAAGACGCACCTGCGGGCCCATGAGCCCTATACTGTATTTTGTTTTTTTGTTGTTGTTGTTTTTTTTTGAACCCGACTTGGTCGGCATTTTGTAAGCACTTTCAAATTAATGAAATACACTCCTTTCAATGAGATTTGTCTCCGCTTGATTGCAACTGTCACTTCAAACTCTTTGGCAACCGACGTGGGACCCTTAGGGGCTTCGTCGGTGCCGAGCAATCTGTAACTTTCCCTTAGATAGCCTCGACTTAGCTTCGTAGGACCAATCTTGGGGTCGGAGGTACGAACTCCCAGCTCTCGACAAAGTATAGGACTCGGAAGGTCAAGATAAAATTGAGCCTCCCGAGCCGCTTGCACGCTTTGCCAACGGTACACAGGGTTTTGTGCCTGGCTAACCCAGGGCTGTAGTGCCGACTGAGGTCGGACTTAAGTTGCTGAGAGCCGGCAGCACGCCGCCCTGCCAGTGGTACACTGGGCTTTATGCCTGGCTGGCCCAGGGCTTTGGTGCCAAGGGTCGGACTTAAGTTGCTGAGAGCCGGCAGCATGCCGCTCTGCCAGTGGTACACTGGGCTTTGTGCCTGGCTGGCCCAGGGCTTTGGTGCCGACCGGGGTCGGGCTTAATTTGCTGAGAGCCGGCAGCACGCCGCTCTGCCAGTGGTACACTGGGCTTTGTGCCTGGCTGGCCCAGGGCTTTGGTGCCGACCGGGGTTGGGCTTAAGTTGCTGAGAGCCGGCAGCACGCCGCTCTGCCAGTGGTACACTGAGCTTGTGCCTGGCTGGCCCAGGGCTTTGTGCCGACCGGGTCGCTTAAGTTTGAGAGTCGGCAGCACACCGCTTGCCAGTGGTACACTGGCTTTGTGCCTGGCTGGCCCAGGGCTTTGTGCCGACCGGGGTCGGACTTAAGTTGCTGAGAGCCGACAGCACGTCGCTCTGCCAGTGGTACACTGGGCTTTGTGCCTGGCTGGCCCAGGGCTTTGTGCCGACCGGGGTCGGCTTAAGTTGCTGAGAGCCGGCAGCACACCGCTCTGCCAGTGGTACACTGGGCTTTGTGCCTGGCTGGCCCAGGGCTTTGTGCCGATCGGGGTCGGGCTTAAGTTGCTGAGAGCTGGCAGCACTGCTAGTGGTACACTGGCTTTATGCCTGGCTGGCCCAGGGCTTTAGTGCCGACCGGGGTCGAACTTAAATTGCTGAGAGCCGGCAGCATACCGCTTTGCCAGTGGTACACTGGGCTTTGTGCTGGCTGGCCCAGGGCTTTGGTGTCGACCGGGTCGGCTTAAGTTGCTGAGAGCCGGCAGCACGCCGCTCTGCAGTGGTACACTAGGCTTTGTGCCTGGCTGGCCCAGGGCTTTGGTGCCGACCAGGGTCGGGCTTAAGTTGCTGAGAGCCGGCAGCACGCCGCTCTGCCAGTGGTACACTGGCTTTGTGCCTGGCTGGCCCAGGGCTTTGGTGCCGACCGGGGTCGGCTTAAGTTGCTGAGAGCCGGCAGCACGCCGCTCTGCCAGTGGTACACTGGGCTTGTGCCTGGCTGGCCCAGGGCTTTGGTGCCGACCGGGGTCGGGCTTAAGTTGCTGAGAGCCGGCAGCACGTCGCTCTGCCAGTGGTACACTGGGCTTTGTGCCTGGCTGGCCCAGGGCTTTGGTGCCGACCGGGGTCGGGCTTAAGTTGCTGAGAGCCGGCAGCACGCCGTCTGCCAGTGGTACACTGGGCTTTGTGCCTGGCTGGCCCAGGGCTTTGGTGCCGACCGGGGTCGGGCTTAAGTTGCTGAGAGCCGCAGCACGCCGCTCTGCCAGTGGTACACTGGGCTTTGTGCCTGGCTGGCCCAGGGCTTTGGTGCCGACGGGGTCGGACTTAAGTTGCTGAGAGCCGGTAGCACGCCGCTCTGCCAGTGGTACACTGGGCTTTGTGCCTGGCTGGCCCAGGGCTTTGGTGCCGACCGGGGTCGGGCTTAAGTTGCTGAGAGCCGGCAGCACGCCGCTCTGCCAGTGGTACACTGGGCTTTGTGCCTGGCTGGCCCAGGGCTTTGGTGCCGGGGTCGGACTTAAGTTGCTGAGAGCCAGCACGTCGCTCTGCCAGTGGTACACTGGGCTTTGTGCCTGGCTGGCCCAGGGCTTTGGTGCCGACCGGGGTCGGGCTTAAGTTGCTGAGAGCCGGCAGCACGCCGCTCTGCCAGTGGTACACTGGCTTTGTGCCTGGCTGGCCCAGGGCTTTGGTGCCGACCGGGGTCGGACTTAAGTTGCTGAGAGCCGGCAGCACGCGCTCTGCCAGTGGTACACTGGGCTTTGTGCCTGGCTGGCCCAGGGCTTTGGTGCCGACCGGGGTCGGGCTTAAGTTGCTGAGAGCCGGCAGCACGCCGCTCTGCCAGTGGTACACTGGGCTTTGTGCCTGGCTGGCCCAGGGCTTTGGTGCCGACCGGGGTCGGGCTTAAGTTGCTGCGAGCCGGCAGCACGCCGCTCTGCCAGTGGTACACTGGGCTTTGTGCCTGGCTGGCCCAGGGCTTTGGTGCCGACCGGGGTCGGGCTTAAGTTGCTGCACTGATGTACTAGAACCCATATTCATTAATACGGAATGGCGGGTGAAGACCCAGAAGAATACAAACAAGATATTCAATGTAAGAAAGGGATGCACTACTGATAGTACCGACGGAGGTTGTCAGCGTTCCACGTCCGGGGAAGTGGTTTCCCATCCAGCTCTTCAATCTTGTATGCTCCATGGTGGAGCGTTTCGGTGATCCGGTAAGGCTCTTCCCAGTTCGGAGCTAGCTTACCTCCTTCCGTCGGCTTCGAGACTTCAGCTCGTCGAAGGATCAAGTCTCCCGGCAAGAAAGTCCTGGGACGCACACGGGCGTTGTAGTATTTGGCGGCCCGTTGCCGGTAGACCGCCATCCGAAGTCGCGCTCGGTCTCGCATTTCCTCCACCAGGTCGAGGTTGGCTTGCAGCCGGTCTGGGTTGTCTTCCTCGTTGTACGACTCCACCCGAGGGCTGGGGAGCCAACCTCCACCGGGATGACAGCTTCTGACCCGAAGACTAGGCTGAATGGGGTCTCACCGGTGGGGGCTCGTGGTGTTGTGTGGTAGGCCCACAGCACATTGGGGAGCTCCTCCACCCACCGTCCCTTACAGTCATCCAGCCGGGTTCTCAGTCCTTGGAGAATGATTCGATTAGTTACCTCGGCCGCCCCGTTGGTCTGGGGGTGCCCGACGGAAGTGAATTTTTGGCGGATGTCCAGTTCGGAGCAGAATTCCCGGAAGGCGTGTTGTCAAACTGCCGGCCATTGTCAGTGACCAGGGTGTGCGGCAGTCCGAATCGGCATATAATGGACTTCCAAAAGAAGGATCTCACCTTGCTTTCCGTGATCTTAGCAAGGGCCTCGGCTTCAATCCACTTGGTGAAGTGATCAACGGCCACCAGGAGGAACTTTCGCTGTCCGAAGGTCGGGGGAAATGGTCCCAAGATATCCATACCCCACTGGGCGAAGGGCCAGGGTGCCACCAAGGGGGTTAACTGAGACGTCGGCTGTCGCTGGATATTAGCATGGCGCTGACAGCTGTCGCATCTCTTAACGAGCTCGGTTGCGTCTTCCTTCATGGTCAGCCAAAAGTACCCCTATCGTAGGGCCTTGTAAGCTAGGGCTCTGCCCCCAGGTGACTTCCACAGATGCCTTCATGGATCTCCCGCAGGATGTAGTCTGATTCTGCTGGTCCCACGCATCTGAGGACCGGATATGAGAATGATCTTCGATAAAGCTTCCCATCCATCATCAAGAACCTCGGGGCCCTCCGCCTGAGTAGCTTGGCCTCAGCGGGGTTCTCTGGGAGAGTGCCGTTGGTCAAGTATCGGATGTAGGCATCCATCCAGGAGGGCTCTTGTTCAACCGGCAGCGCTTCATCCGCAACTTCAATGCTTGGGGTTTGGAGGTGCTCCACATATGTTCTTCCCAGCGTCCCGTCGGCTGAAGTGGCTAGACGGGATAGTGCGTCAGCCCTAGCATTCTCTACTCTGGGAATGTAGCTGACACGGAAGTAAGAGAACCGAGAGGCCTGGAGTTGCACCTTGCTCAAGGTAACGGGACATGGTCGGGTCTCTAGCTTCGTACTCCCCAGTGATCTGCCCAGAAATAAGCTGAGAGTCTGTGAAGGCCCTTAAACGTCCTGCGCCTAGCTCCTCGCCAACCTCATTCCCGCTAACAGGGCTTCATACTCCGCCTGGTTGTTAGTTGCCGGGAACTGGAATCTAAGAGCATACTCTACCACCTCCCCTTCGGGCTCGCAAGAATGAGTCCGGCTCCGCTTCCCTGAGAATTTTCTGCCCCATCTACATGCAAAATCCAGCCTTCTTTCGCCTCCTCAGTCGAGGGAGGGTCCACACACCCCTCCGGGCGTATTTCCTCCAAACCCTTCTCGGTCCAGGAACACTCAACCAAGAAATCAGCTATTACCTGAGACTTCATGGCCGACCTTGGTCGGATGGATAGGTCAAATTCACTCAGTTTGATGGCCCATTTGGCTAGCCGATCGGAGGTGTCAGGGCGAGACAAGATGGCCCGAAGAGGTTGGTCCGTGAGCACCACGATGGGATGAGCCTGAAAGTAGGGTCGGAAGCGTTGGGCAAAGACCACCAGGCAAAAATGATCTTCTCGGTTCTAGAGTATCTGGTCTCGGCATCATGAAGTATCTTGCTGGTGTAGTAGACCGGCCTCTGGACTCCATCAATATCCATGCGCACGAGCACAGAGCTGACAGCTTCTGGGGAGGCTGCGAGATACAGGAAGAGCTCCTCCCCACTCTCTGGCTTGGACAACAGCGGGGGAGTGGATAGGAATTGCTTCAACTCTTCGAAGGCGTCCTGACACTCCTTGTCCACTCGAAGCCTATTGACCTTGCGCAGCGCCTTAAAGAAGGGCAGGCACCTTTCTGCCGATCTTGACATGAAACGACTCAAAGCCGCCACCCTCCCGGTTAGGCGTTGCACCTCCTTCTTGTTAGTTGGGGGCCTCATATCCAGGATAGCCCTGATCTTGTCAGGGTTGGCTTCAATCCCTCGCTGGGTTACCATAAAGCCTAGAAACTTGCCTGCCGCCACTCCGAAGGCGCACTTGCAGGGGTTAAGCCTCATCCGGTACGGCATAGGTTGTTGGTCTCCTCGAGGTCAGCGACATGGTCAACAGCACTGGTGCTCTTGGTCAGCATATCATCCACGTACACCTCATGTTACGCCCGATCTGGTCCTCGAAGACCTTATTCATCAACCTTTGATAGGTGGCTCCGGCATTCTTCAGCCAAACGGCATCACCTTGTAGCAGTAAATCCCTTTTTTGTAACAAAAGAGGTGGCTTCTTCATCTACTGGGTTCATCCTGATCTGATTGTACCCCGAGAATGCATCCATGAAACTAAGGGACTCATGCCCGGACGTGGCGTCCACTAGCTGGTCGATCCGGGGTAACGGGAAGCTGTCTTTGGGGCACGCCTTGTTGAGGTCGGTGAAGTCCATGCACATCCTCCAGCTCCCACTAGCCTTGCAAACCATCACGACATTCGCCAGCCAGTTCGGGTAGTGCACCTCGCGGATATGACCGGCCGCCAGTAGCTTCCGCACCTCCTCATCCACGGCCCTTTGTCCATCGGGGCAAAACTCCTTTTCTTCTACCGGATAGGTCGGCACTCCGCCCTAATGTTAGTTGGTGGGTAATCACCTCTTCTGGAATTCCTGGCATATCGGATGCCGACCAGGCGAAGACATCTGCATTAGCTCGCAGAAAGGTGAGGAGTTGGTCACGAGCCTCCTCCGGGAGTAGGGCTCCAATCCGGATTGTTCTCGCTAGGTCCTCCCGAGGGGGAAAGTAAGCAGGTGCTCGGCCGGCTCCTCTTCTCTCCAGGTCTCGAGGATCCAGCGTCTCAGGTACCGACGCGGGTGCCGCCCCCTGCGGACTAGGGGCCATGTGGTAGCAAAGTGAAGGTGGATTCTGCTCTCCTCGCATCTTCCGACTCCTTTGCTGGTAGGAAACCTCACGAGGAGCCTCTTAGTGGATATGACAGCATCCAAAAGATTGAGCCCGGCCTCCCAAGGATCGCGTTGTAGCAAGGGGCACTCGAACCACCAAGAACTTCTTGAAAACCATACTTTGACACGGGGTTGTGCCAGCCGTCACAGGAGAGTGACCTCCCCCTCGACTTTCACAGAATCTCCAGTAAACCCCATCAGGGGCGTGACGACGGGCCGGAGTAGATCGGGCGACAGGTTCATGCGAACAAAAGCATCATAGTTCAAAACATCCACAGAGCTCCCACTATCAACTAGAATTCTCTTTACAGGATGTTTAGTGATCGTCATGGATACGACGATGCTGTCATCATTTTTGTTTACTACCTCCTCTAAGTCCTTTTTAAAGAAAGGAATTACAGAATCCAACTCCCCCTCCCCTCTCGGCCTCTTTGATGGCCTCCTGCTCCCCAGGAAATCATTGCCACCGTCTTCTCCATTGGGGCATTGTCGATCATCGGCGGCGGGGCGCTGACGGGCCAGGAGCTCCCGGGTTGTTCCTCTGGACGAACTTCCCCAGGTGGCCTCGTTGGATAAGGTCTTCTATAGCCTCTTTAGCTGGCGACAGTCGTCAGTATCATGGCCGTGATCCTAGTGATAGCGACAATAGAGGTTCTTGTTGCGAGGGATCTTCGGGTTTATTGGAGGAGGGCGCTGAAGATAAGACTCCCCTTCAATCTCGAGCAAGATCTGCGATATCGGGGCAAGCAATGGGGTGTAGGTCCATCTCTTGGTGCAGGGGCTCGGGGACGGTTGTCTGGCCGGCGAGGAGGCTCAGGTCTTCTGGGGCGAGCTTCGACAGGTTCCTCAGGTCGGTTTCTTGGAGACATTCCCGCCAGCCTCGCGCGGGAGAAGTCGGCCTCGTCAGCTCGAATGTACTTCTGGGCCCAGGTCAAGAGCTCGGCGTAGGAGCCGGGTGGCTTCTTGTCGAGGGAGTATGCGAAGCGAGAGGGGCGAAGCCCTCGCTTCAAGGCCAAAGTGGCCACTGAGTCTTCAAGATTGTAGACCTCCAGGGCCGCTTCCTTGAACCGAGCGACGTAATCCCGTAAGGACTCACCGCTCTTCTGCTGGACGGCGAAGAGGCTATCTACTACCCTTGGAATCTTTCGGCAGGCATCAAAATGGGCCAAGAAAGCTCTTTCCAACTGGCGGAAGGAATCAAGGCTCCGTGGTGGCAGACGGGAGTACCAAGCTCGGGCGGCCTTCTTCAGGGTGGCTGGGAAGGCGATGCACATGAGCGAATCGGTGGCCCCCTGGACTTGCATGAGAACTTTATAACTTTCCAAGTGGTCCAAGGGGTCTGTGGTCCCGTCATAAGGGTCTAGCTGGGAAGGCGAAACCGGGTGGAGATGGGCTCTTCCATGATGCGCGAGACAATGAGGCCGGCTGTCGTAGTCCATCTCCTGCAGGTGGGTGATCCGGCGGCTAAGTTCCTTCAACCTCTGGTTATACTCGTCGAGTCGATGCTCGGCTCGACGGGCCATCCGACCATCAAAAGAGCCCTCCCTAGAAGATTCAGAGATGGAGAACGGGGACGGCGAGTCGGCGGGGGCGTTCTGCCTTCTTCCCATGCCGCCGCTTAGGAGAGACACTAGCGTGGCGGGAAGGCATGAAAGGATCCCAAGCGAAGACCATGGCCTACACGGCCATGATGGGAGGATAAGTTGCGAGATGCGGCCCCAGTGACAGGCGGCAGCGCCACCGTGTAGGGCGGCGGACGGCGGCGAGATCAAGTGCATTATGGAGATATCTTCAGAGATTGATTTCCTTGTGGGGAGTGATTGAATAAATCATATCTTCTAGATTTAGGATGTTTCTCCTAAACTCTAGAAGGTGATTGAATAAATCATATCTTCTAGATTTAGGATGTTTCTCCTAAACTCTAGAAGTGATGAATAAATCATATCTTCTAGATTTAGGATGTTTCTCTAAACTCTAGAAGATTAGTTTCCCTTTCAGTTAAGTTGTTTTAGGCATGTATCGTCAAATCTCCTTGATTCTAGGAATTGTTTCAAATTGTTTCCTTAGAATCTTGAAGATTTGTTCTAGATTTGATTTGATTGGGTTGGTAGGATTTTGTAAGCTCCTGAGGATGCCTATATAAGCACTCCTCAGGAGCAATAGGGGAGGGAGTTATATTATGTAAGCTTAGAGAGCTTATGAATGTTGGCCAGGCATAGGCACGTTTATGCCAGTAAACTTGGGGGCTGATAACCTCTTAAGTTTGGGCGTGCTTGGGCTAATAACCCTTGTACGAGTGTTCTTGTGATCTGGTGGTTCGAAGGACTAATAATCCTGAGACCACGTTCTTCGTAATAACAGTGAGGCATTCTTCATTTCTTATGTGTTAGATCCTAATTACCACGCTCGTGTGTTACTGAAAATGGTTCGGGAGATCAATTGTGGTGTTGGAGCGGATCGCGGAGGAGTTGGTGAATGTTTTGGAGTCCTTGACCGGGGACCCTAACAAATTGGTGCTTTCATTGAGATGAGTTGCTTGAAGATCTCTACGCTTCAAGCGGGGTAATCACGAGCAAACCTTACTTTGATTCTCTTCGTTGAGATTGTTATAGTTAGAAGTTGTTTGTTCTTGTTGGAGTTATTATTTGAGTGGGGGTTCGATCTTCTTCTAGAGAGAACCCAAGGTCGGAAGTTGTCCATGCAAAGTTCTTCGTGGGAGGGGGTTCGATCTTCATTTTGGAGAGAACCCAAGGTTGGACTTGTTGTTGCAGCCCATATTCCAATGGAGGCCGGATTAAGTACTTTTCTATCCAACCGAGACCGCTTTGAAGCTTTGGAGTCATCCACTCTTTGGATGAAGGAGCAGATGGCGGAGACTACCACCAACATGACTCACATGCAAGGAGCCATCACTTCCGTCACTAATGCTACGGAGGAGAACATGAAGGCGGTGGAAGGCATGAGACGAGACTTGCAAGCAATATTGGCAAGACTTGGAGGAGGAGCGAATGGGGCCAACCGCGGACAAACCCCAAGGGTGGAAGAGGAGTAACTCATTGATGGGAGGGAAACTCACATTTCTAAGTCCACAAGGGAGAGCCTAGACCAAGGCAACCTCTTAGATTGGGCGGGCGTGTGGAGAATGAGCACGAGGTAGTGGAAAGGTGGCTGCAAGAGGAGGAGTCTGACCGTGATGTTGATAACCATGCAAGGATGGAGGAAAGACTCGGTGGAGTCGGTATGGGGAAGAAATGCCCTATGGCCGGATCCATGAAGATGCTAGAAGACATGAGAGACCGAGAAGAGACCACCACTATCATGATGAAGATGAAGGAAATCGGTTTAACCACCGAGGACCTAGAAGGCCACATTACCATGGAGGTGACTATGAAGATGATGATGGAAATCAGTTTAACAACCGAGGACCAAGGAGACCAAAAATTGACTTCCCTAAGTTCAATGGTGGTGACCCTCATGAGTGGCTCGATAAGGCGGACCACTATTTTCATATATATGAAGTACCAAGGACAGAGAGAGTAGCCACAACATGTTTCTTCCTTGATGGAAGGCAAGCAAATGGTGGAGATGGATACGGGCCCAATATGAGAAGGAAGGAAGAAGGCTCGGGTGGACGCATTCGAGAGGGAGCTGCTTATGCAATTTGGGCCTTCGCCCATTATCAACCATCATGGCCAGCTAGCTAAGCTCAAGCAAGATGGCAAGATGCATGCGTATGTGGAGGAATTTCGACAACTTTAAACCTTGGTGAGGGGTTGGTCTGAGGAGGCACTTATCGGCACTTTTGTGGATGGTCTAAAACCATGGATTGCCAAGGAGCTCAAGTTGAAGCAGCCCACAAGGCTGCAAGAAGCAATGAGGATGGCTGAAATCCTTGAAGAAACTCATCACTTCGAGAAAAGACACGTCAAGGACCAAGTGGCTAACAAGGTTTATAAACCCTTGTATGCCACGGGGTCTTGGAAAGGAAAGGAGGGGACTACGGGAGATTCAAGGAGCAAAGGAAGGAAGTCAAGAAGCTTAGTCGTGAGGAGCTTGATGAGTACATAAAGAAGGTCTTATGCTTCAAATGTGGTGAAAAGTGGGGCCGTGATCACCAATGCAAGAAAGACAAGGTCATGTGTATGATCGGGATAGAGGAGGAGCAATTGGGGGAGACAAGTGAGGAAGAGCATGGGCATGAGGAGTCCTCTAGCGATGAGGAAAGTGAGGAAGCCGAGTTGAGCCTCAATGCCATGTCCGGCGTACAAAAGCCCTCAACCATGCGACTTATGGTTTGGGTTGGCAAGCATGAAATGACATTATTGGTGGATAGTGGGTCTACCCATAACTTCATTAATTTCTGCGTCCTTTCTAAGGTGTGATTGCATGGGGAAGAAGTAGAGCCATTCGATGTGAAGGTGGCAAACGGGGAAAAGCTAAGGTGCGAGATGGTAGTGCGAACTGTGAAGATGAATGTCCAAGGCGTCCGTATAGCGGCTGATCTTCACGTACTCTCATTGGTGGGCTAGATGTTGTCTTGGGCAATGCATGGCTAAGAGGCATTGGCAATGTCATCACGACTATGAGAAGATGACTATGGAGTTCAAGCTTGGAGGGAAGAAGAGGACGTGGATAGCTCTAGCATCAAAGAGCCAAGGCCTTGCGAGGCCAATATGTTTGAGAAACTATGCAAGGGTGGGGCTCATTGCTTCGCCATAGTGATGGGCCAAAACCGAGGAGATGAAGGGCAAGAAGAGAAGCATAGTGATGAAAATGAGGAGCTGCCCCAAGGTGTGAAGACGGTTTTAGAAAGACACAAGGAAGTATTGGAGGTACCTACTTATTACCACCAAGTAGGGAATTTGATCACCGCATTATGCTGAAAGATGCGAGCAAACCGGTGAATGTGCCACCATACCGGTATGCTCACTTTCAAAAGGGTAAGATTGAAAGACAAGTGGAGGAGATGTTGGCTAGTGGCTTGATTCGACCAAGCACTAGTCCCTTTTCATCACCGGTGTTGCTTGTGAGGAAGAAGGATGGAAGTTGGCGTTTTTGCACCGACTACCGAGCATTGAATGAGGCAACAGTGAGGGATAGATTTCCCATACCAACAGTGGACGAGATGCTTGATGAGTTGCATGGGGCTCATATGTTCACCAAGCTGGATTTAAGAGCCGGATACCATCAAATCCGGATGAAAGAGGAAGATACCCACAAGATGGCATTTAGGACTCATTCCGGCCACTATGAGTACCTAGTGATGCCTTTTGGGCTGTGCAATGCCTCCTCAACTTTCCAAGTGGCTATGAATGTCATATTTAAGCTATTTTTGAGGAAGTTTGTATTAGTATTCTTCGATGACATCTTGGTGTACTCGAAGAATGTGGAGGAACACTTGGAGCAATTGGAGCGAGTATTGATGATCTTGAAGGAGCACCACTTCTTCATCAAGGCTTCCAAATGCGCCTTTATGCAAGAAGAGCTGGAGTACCTTGGCCACATCATATCGGGCCAAGGAGTAAAAGTGGACCAGCGGAAGGTGGAAGCTATGGTGGATTGGCCCTTACCCAAGGATGTGTCGGCTCTACGAGGATTCCTTGGTTTGACGGGCTACTATCGAAGGTTCGTACAAGGCTATGGATTGATAGCCAAGCCACTTACCTCCATGCTAAAAAAGGAGGGCTTCGAGTGGATCGAAGATGGAAGGAGAGCTTTTGAGAACTTGAAGAGAGCCATGACCAAGACACCCGTCTTGGCCTTGCCCGACTTCAAGAAACCATTTGAAGTATATACTGATGCAAGTGGAGAAGGGATTGGGGCGGTACTAGCTCAAGAAAGGAGGCCCATAGCTTATATCTCCAAGGCCTTAGGGCCAATGAAGAAAGCATGGAGCACTTATGCAAGAGAAATGTTGGCGGTTGTGCATGCAGTGAAGGTGTGGAGACCTTACCTCTTGGGAAAAAAGTTCACCATAGTGACCGATCAACAAGCATTAAGACACTTGCTAGAACAAAAGATCGTGACGCCAGAGCAACAGAAGTTTTTTGTGAAGCTTCTGGGATTCGAGTATGACATTATATATCAGCCCGGCAAGGAGAATAAGGTGGCTGATGCATTGTCAAGGAAGGAGGGAAGTCCAATGATGTGGACTTTGTATGAAGATGAGGCTGAACATATGGCCTTGAGTGGAGCTGAATGAAGGATATGGGACAAGCTTAGAGAGGCTGTGGAGTTGGATGCAAGGTCTCAAGAGATCATAGAGAAGCTTGAGAGTCCATATAATGGGGTGACCGGATTCAAATGGCGTGATGGGCTTATCTACTACAAGTCCTATGTCTATGTGCCCGACGTACCAAACCTGAGGAAGGAGATTCTCACTCATTTCCACCATAGCAAAGAAGGTGGTCATTCAGGATGGCTTAGGACCTATATGAGGATCAAGCATTTCTTCTATTGGGAGGGCCTAAAGAGAAGTGTGAAGAAGTGGATGGCGGAATGTGACGTGTGTCAAAAGACCAAACATGATACGAAGGCCCCTACCGGTCTCTTGCAGTCCTTACCCATACCGAAAGCTATATGGGAAGACTTGTCCATGGATTTTGTGGAGGGCTTGCCCGCAAGTCAAGGGTACGAAGTGATCTTGGTGGTCGTGGATCGCTTAAGTAAGTATGCTCACTTCATACCCCTTAAGCATCCATTTACAATGAAGAGTGTGGCTAAGGCCTTTGTGGACAATGTGGTAAAGCTCCATGGTTTCCCTAGAACCATTGTTACGGACCGGGATCGGGTGTTCATGAGCTCCTTTTGGAAGGAAGTGTTTGCACTGTAAGGGAGCAAAATGAAGACAAGTTCTTCATACCATCCGCAGACCGATGGCCAAACAGAGGTGGTCAACCGTACACTGGAACAATACTTGAGATGCTATTGCCATGATGAGTAAGCAAGGTGGATGGACTACATGTCATGGGCGGAATATTGGTATAATACAATATACCACTCTTCCATCACACTTAGCCCATTTGAAGTAGTGTATGGAAGGAAGCCTCCTACCTTGGTGGCTTATGAGAGGGGTACGACTAAGAATGCGGAAGTGGAGGAAGCCTTGATCACTAGAGACGAGATACTAGTCAAGGCAAAGAGGGAGCTTAAGAAGGCCCAATCGAGCATGAAGAAATATTATGATAAAAGGAGAAGGCTAGAAGGGTTTGAGCCCGGGGACTTTGTGTACTTGAAGCTTCAACCCTATGGCCAAAAGACAATGAAGAGAAAGGCAAGCTACAAGCTAGAGAAAAGGTACTATGGACCATTTAAAGTGGCTGCCCGTGTCGAAAAAGTTGCGCATCGGCTGGAATTACCACCAACCTCAAGACTTCATCCAGTGTTTCATGTGTCTCTCCTCAAGAGACGAGTTGGGGATCCTAGCTTGATTGTATAGGAATTACCTTCCTTCAATGAGGAAGGTAGAATGCTACTACAGCCCACAACGATTCTTGAATACAAAATAGTGCCACGTGAAAGGATTAGAAGGAAGATCTGGAGAGTATTGGTGCAATGGAGAGGGCTACCTAGAGAGGAAGCAACCTGGGAGGATTATGATGACATAGCCTTAAGGTTCCCATAATTTACCCTTGAGGACAAGGGTACACTTAATGGAAGGGGGAATGAAAGGATCCCAAGCGAAGACCATGGCCTACACGGCCACGATGGGGAGGATAAGTTGCGAGATGCGGCCCTAGTGACAGGCGGCAGCGCCACCGTGTAGGGCGGCGGACGGCGGCGAGATCAAGTGCATTATGGAGATATCTTCAGAGATTGATTTCCTTGTGGGAGTGATTGAATAAATCATATCTTCTAGATTTAGGATGTTTCTCCTAAACTCTAGAAGATTAGTTTCCCTTTCAGTTAAGTTATTTTAGGCATGTATCGTCAAATCTCCTTGATTCTAGGAATTGTTTCGAATTGTTTCCTTAGAATCTTGAAGATTTGATCTAGATTTGATTTGATTGGGAAGATTAGTTTCCTTTTCAGTTAAGTTGTTTTAGGCATGTATCGTCAAATCTTCTTGATTCTAGGAATTGTTTCGAATTGTTTCCTTAGAATCTTGAAGATTTGATCTAGATTTGATTTGATTGGGTTGGTAGGATTTTGTAAGCTCCTGAGGATGCTTATATAAGCACTCCTCAGAAGCAATAGGGGAGGGAGTTATATTGTGTAAGCTTAGAGAGCTTATGAATGTTGGTCAGGCATAGGCACGTTTATGCCAGTAAACTTGGGGGCTGATAACCTCTTAAGTTTGGGCGTGCTTGGGCTAATAACCCTTGTATGAGTGTTCTTGTGATCTGGTGGTTCGAAGGACTAATAATCCTGAGATCACGTTCTTCGTAATAACAGTGAGGCATTCTTCATTTCTTGTGTGTTAGATCCTAATTACCACGCTCGTGTGTTACTGGAAACAGTTTGGAAGGATCAATTGTGGTGTTGGAGCGGATCGCACGGAGGAGTTGGTGAATGTTTTGGAGTCCTTGACCAGGGACCCTAACAAGGCGACCAGTGTCTCTTAGAGGCTTTCCGGTGGTGAGGCTTGGGCGGAGCTTAATAGTGGTGATCCCCCGGCACCGGTGATCTCCTTCGGAAGGAATGCTGGCTGGGTTGCACCACCCCTGGGACTGATGGGTTTGGCTTCGGCTGCTGCGCGGCTGCCTGTTGGTGCTGCAAGCCTTGAACCGTCGCTGCCAGGGATTGGACCTGCGTGGCTAGGGCGGTGAATTGATCTTGGCTAGGGCGGTGAATCGATCTTCTTGGAATCGCTGCGGGGGAGGTGCAGGGACATCGGCCGGGATAGCGGTAGGTTCAGCCTCCTAGGGATGCAGCGGTGCCGGAACGCTGGCCGGGAGAGCCGAGGGGGCCTCTGCGAGTGGACCGGCTCCGCGGCGCTGCGGGTGGACTGGCTCCGCGGTGCTACCCCCCAGCGCAACTGGCAGAAACTCCCTTTGTTCGGGTCGTCACCATGGCTTCAAGAGCTTGAAGAGAGAGAGATTGCAGATTGCTAGTTCGATGTCTTCTTTTTGATGCCCCCCCTTCCTGGCGCGCCAATCTGATGACGCCAAGTCATCTTTTTCAAACGTCGGAAAGACGGACGTCCTTCTCTCCAGACCCCTGCAAGAAAAGTCCCCAGAGACGGATGCTCTGGTGGGGACCCTCCGATGCTTAAGTTAGTTACTTGGGATCAGACAAGAACTGCCCAGCCGACGGGAGCTGAAACAGTTAGGGTTTTAGCTAGTGAGAGGAAAACTAGAAAACTAGGGTCTAAGGATCCTTACAGGGGCGCGTGCTTTTATACATGTTCGAATGTCCCTCTTCTATTCCCACGATCACTGATTCTTAGGAGCTCAGTTCAATAACGGACAAAATACGGGGCCGACGATGACAAGTTGTACTGTTATCGTACACACCGGATGCATCATGAGTTTACCTGTCAGTGCGACCTTACAGATGTCTCGCGTCTGAGGTAGCGTCTGGTGTGTGTCACCGCTGTAACGGGCAGGTGATGATCCGCATACCGTAACGGGGTATGGCCATACACAGTGACAAAGATACAACAGATCATACGCTGTTTGAGGATGACCACCTTCTGCCACGGATGTGCGGTGGATTATGTGAGCACGCCAGGTGGCCCAGAATAACCTGACCATGCGCCGAGGATTGAGATGTCATTCGTGTGCCCTGAGACTGAGTAGGAGGTCCCGGGGGTTAATATACTGTCTATGCGCCCGAGACCGAGGGGTAGGTCTCGGGGGTTGAGATACTGTTCATGTGCCCGAGACCGAGAGGTAGGTCTCGGGGGTTGAGATAGCTCCCGTCAGTTGCCGCTATCTTTCTCGTTCATTCTAATGGCGTAGGATCAGCCATATCACAACCTAATTTTTTGCATCTTTAAAAGTTGCATTAAAAATATTACTCCTATACTTTGTACTTTGTTTCTTAAAAATATTATACCTTTAGTAAAAGATAAGGTTTAAAAACTAGAAGAAGATTTATGCTATGGCTAAAGGGCAGGGTTTAATTGAGGGGCATAAATATGACGGGTTGGTGGGGCTATTTATAGTGTTCGTAGACATCTGCTAGAGCTGACCTAATTGTTGGCAGGCTTTAGATTGTGGTCCAAACGCCTGACCTAAAGCTAAAGTAACGTTGATGGATCATAAAGGCATTGTCTAGGTTTGGCTGGCCGAGCCAAGAGCCAAGCATGATCTAGGCTCTCGGTATGTTGTTAGGCTTCGATCGGACCTGCTACTGAGCCCCAGAAAGGCAAAAGATCTCTCTCTCTCTCTCTCTCTCCTTTTCTTCTTTTATTGCCCATTTGCAAAGTTCAGCCTTTTCCCTAGTCCTCCTACATATTAGGGTTAAGCATTCATTCTCTCTGTTTTTCAAGTTTACGCTCAGATCAACATTAAAAAAAAAAAAAATTTCAAGGTTTAAAGTTAAAAAATGAATCATAATAATAATGCCGTCGAATACGTAACGATCAGATTTATGAAGCACTGAATTTTAGTGTCATGAAATCTAGCTGTATAACGTTAAATTATTTATGGTCACAGATCAAAAGCTGGACTCAAAGCGTAATTAGATACAAGACTAAAGTAAGATTAATGCATGTGTTCAGACCCTGTCCACTTAGATCGTCCCAGCACACCGGATCCTTCACGAGAGCTAGATGCTTGGCGATGAAGTACCTACAATTTGATGCTGTCACCCCCTGACTTTCCTTGGATACTGGGTTGCTCATGCTGCTTCGGCAGCAGCCCGTAGGATGATTTTTATTTCTTGAAAGCTTCTGGGGTTTGTTAAGATAAATTTTGATGGCAGCATCTACGGTACTGATTATAGTGCAGGATAAGTTATTCGGTCCGACGATGGAAGACTACTGGCAGCCGATGGGGCCTCCATTAAGGACTATTCTAGAAGTTGAACTTAGAGCAGCATGGTCTGGTATTATCAGGGTGACCGACAGCTGCGAGCTCAGAGAATCTTTATCGAGGGGGACTCCACCACCGTCACTGATTGTATTCAAGACAGATTGGAGCCAGATGATGCCCACTCGCTCCTTCGGGATATTTGATAGCTTTTGCAAGACCCGACAATTACCATTGTCCGACATGTTTACGGAAGGTAAACTGCGCTGCGAACTTGGTGGCCTTCTTTATTGCTTAGCATTCTGTTGATTGGATTTAGAATCAAGGTGACATGATTTCATCCTTCCTCTTGATGTATCTTTATTTTGATATTATGGGCTCTCGCAGTTCGTCCGTATAAAAAAAAATAATTAATTAAAATTAAAATAAAAATTTAAAAATAAAAAAATTCTCCCACCAGTGGTAAACAATAGGATCTCTCGTGTTTAAAAAATCAGAGATTAACAAAAACACGGCTTTGTTTGTTTTGCTTCAAATAATAATTTGTAAAATTCTGCAAAAAAATTACCAAATCTCAATGCTTGTTCGTAATAGCATTCAATAATCGATGAAGCAATAATCCATTATATTCAATGGCGTACAGTCCTTGCTTGCGACGACATAGCCCCACACTCTCAGAGGTCAAATCAGCCTCAAGAGTGCAAGCAAGCCATCGGCCGACGGGACAAAACGGGGGCATTGCAATGTGGCACATGCCCAATGCTTTTTATACCCGCTTTGTCTGATGACTTCCAAAAGACCATAAAGGACAACAGCTTCGCTATTTTGGATTCTATCCCCATGATGCCAAGTCCGTGCAATCTCTCTCTCTCTCTCTCTCTGCGATGCAAAGTAAAGGACGCTATTTATATGTGTAGTGAATGAAGATGGAAGTGATATCTTCATTCGAACTCAGTTGTTATCATATCAGACCAGAATCTACAGTTTCTTGATCCTTAAATTGAAGATGAATCTTAACTAAAGTCATTTGGATTTTAAATCTCCAAGTTGTTAGCATTATGCCTCATTTGGATTTTGGTAGACATATACGATGGAACCACCCTTCACAAAGAAGCTGAGAGTGCCAGCTGCCTGCAACAATGATTTGGTACTCTATGTCGACCAAAAACTTTTTTAGAGGTTAAAATTCCATGGCATGAATAACGTTGTGGGTTAGCTGTCTTCGGCTGAGTCTCTATTCCATCCTTCTCTTCTAGCCTAAGGCTATTGAGGCCCAATAAAGAAGCTAGCTAGGTGTTTTAAGTCTCAAGCCACATAGATGAACAAGAGAAAGAAACACTAATAGACCATGGTTCAATTTTCTTGGCAGAGTGTGAGAGACGTGGCCATATTGCTTTCGCAAATCATTTATAACACATGGCAATATGGTTTTGAGCATCATGAAGGGATGCTCTTTGAGAATTTATCAATGCATCCATCAAATTTATCATCAATGTGTAGATAAATAGCTTGGTCGGTCGAAAATGGTACTGCAAGCAACCAAGAATCTCTCAAGCTTAGCTTAAGAAGGAAATTAGCTTGTGATCCAACATCCCTTTATAGCCATTCCACATAGCCTCTTCAGAGAATGACACCTTTGGTAGACTCAATTAATCCCTCCTATTCAAAATGAGGCCTTGTGGAAAATGTGCACAAAGATAAGATGTGCTCTTTTCCCTTGAAAGGGAGGACCAACCTTTTTCATGAAAAGCTTGATGGTGAATTTCCTTGAAATGAAACCAAGATTTCCACACTGATGTGAGGAATCCTTTCCTGGTGTAAACTAATCAATGAGCTTGATGTTAGGTTTCTCTGCTTATGATCACCCTCAAGACAATGATTTTACACATGCATCCCTGGCATATTCCACATGTCTTCATGAATTACAAAATTAAAATCTGATAACTCTAGTGCACTCTCTGAGCTAAGGAGTGTTCACCATTTTGTTTTATGATGGTTTAATTTCCCGTGTGGAACATCTGATTCTTAACAGGGGACCTAACTGGTGATCTCAGGCTGAGATGGTGACTGTCATGCCCAAAACCTGCCATGAAGCATGACAACCTAATGCTGTTATTTGTAGGACCATTGATGCCATTTAACATAACAAGTCCAGATTTATGGTTTACAGATCTAGTGGTAATTAACTTGTCTTGATGATTAGGTCTGATAAAAAATAGTCCACTTCTTGGTTGTCCTCAGAGAAATGCTCAAGTAACTTAGAAAAAGTCAGTCAAAAAGTCACTCATCTGTTGTGGTGTATTGTCATCGATCACTTTGAATTGGGATCGTGAAGTGTGCCATTAGATGAAGCAAAGTGATGGTGCAAGGCACCTGAGTGACTCTTTTGAGTGATTTTTCTGAGTCAAGTTAGCATTACTCTTGTCGTAGTCCAGGCTGGCAACATTGTGGCAGCAATGAACCGTCACAGCACGCCACACCATGATCTCTTGATGACAGGCTTGCTGCAAAAGAGATAAGATTTGATGATTTCTGTGATATAAAGACAGGATTATAAGCTAGAGTCAAGATCTTCCATGGTCTAGTTGGAGAGATCCAGATCCACATAACTTTCATTTCATGGTTCATAGATAGCTGGTTATTTAATCGAACGTATTAGAGTGAATAGGGAGGATCCTGTTACTATTAAAAATATAAGAAGGATCCAGACTCAAAATGCAAAAAGACATGCAAAAGCAATCAACCCAACTCATGTTAACTGAGCAATTTGTATTTGAATGCAATTTGAGTTATTCTCTGGAAAATGAAAAAAAAAAAATTTGCCTTCAAAATTTTCAGTCTAAACACAATTTCAGTCTGTCCAAGATATGATGGGCTGGTTTAGATTTTAACTTAGGAAGGTAATTTTCTATCATAATTTGATCGAAAATTTATTGCGACAGAAAATTACATGGAAAGTAATGATAAAGAAAGATTTAGAATCTTGTATCTCGTAAAAAATATAACTCAAAGCCAAGCTGGATGGAGAAAAAAGGATTTCTGTAGCTAATTCCAACTAGTTTGGGATTAAAGCATTGCCGTTGTTATTATCATCATCATAATTTGAGTAGGTTTTGGTTGAGTTATATTGGAAACTCTATCATCAGAATTCTTTAGGTCTAAATAGGGAGTCCTATGATAGATAATTCAGGCCAAGATTTGTTTAGGTTATATTGGCAATTTTGTTTATTAAAATTTTTCTTGATCTAAAACCTCAAACCCAAACCTAGCCAAGTAGAATATACATTGGCAAACAAGTTTATAGCATAAAAAATATATTTGCTGCACTGCTCTATAAATTGGTCAGGACCTAGTTATTTCAAGCTCCTACCCCAGGTCCCCTCATCCCTTTTCTCAAATATGCACTTATGGCACTCAAATATTGAGATGTTCCTTCAGCTGCTTGCAAGAATTTTGTAATTGGATTTGTTGGATGTCTTGTAGAGATAAAGTTGGAGACAACTCAAGTAGCTTTTCAAATGCAAATGCAATTAGATACTAAAAACATGTTACCAAGTTGATTTCATTGCAGTCCTCACAATCAGGCTCTATTAAAGTGAACTTCCACAGCTTTACTCATCCTAATAAAGCAAAAGCTAGTGCTGTAGTTAATGGGATCATTTTAGAAAACCCTTAATCACAATAGCTATTTCTTTATCATCCATATATACCCAATGCCGAACTCATAGAGGCTAGGGTTTATTTTTATATTAAAATTTCTGTTTGTTCTCATGGGAGTAATCATTGAGCCCCATTTGATGATGCTGTGTATTGATGTTGTTAGAGCTGCTAGACTGCAGCTACTCTTACAAAAGGAAGCAGGCATTTACATTCATGAGGACCGATCACACGTAATTAGCTTATTTTATGATAACAAAATGCTTCAAAATCTAGGTTGTTAGTTAAGGGATGATGCTGACCATTGAATCTCTATTTTTGAGGCCAGTAGTTGAATAGATTCTATGTAATCTAATGTTCAGTCGACACGAGTGAGGACCACTGATCGTCGAAAGATGTTACTGTTTTCAAATTGACTAACACCCAGGCCTTATCGTCAATATCCTGCCAGCTTTTTGAGAGATATTAAGCCTATGACACCCAGCAGCAGTACTTCTTCAGTTGAGAGGCTATCAGTTGAAATCATCGCAGGAAAGAATCCTTTCCCTACTCTCGGACGCATAACGATGTAGTATGTAAATATAAACCCGTGAAGGTTGTACAATTTCTTAGACCGATGCCAATCATTTAGCGGTGGACCTTCATCAACAGAGGGTAGCATGATATCCCAATGCACATTGGGATTTGTTTTATTGTGGAGTAATATTTAAACCATCCAAATGCGTGGTGTTTGGAGTTTTGGGTGGTAGCATTTGTCTATTTGTTGAAAAAATGGTACAACGTCTTATCTTATCAAAATATTATATATATATATATATATATATATATATATATATATATAGGGTAAAATTGACTACATTTGAATATGGCTAGGTTTAAAATTTGATCATCTTCCTATCTTTAATCATATGAATTGCAAAGTTATTATTATTTTTTATTTTTTTTTTTCATCTTCAAAATTTATGAGCGATGTGAATCTAAATATATAAGAAATAATTATACTTAGATTGTAGCTCACAGCACCATGAATCGTGTCAATCAATGGATTGTGTTAATCCTCTCATTATTGATATGCTAAGTAAAAATATTAATTTTAATGCTAATAGTATCGGTACATGCTTTTTGTGTAACCAATAAATAAAAAATAGATACGAAATTACACTTTTCTTCTCAAACTTTCATTCAAAAATCGTTTCGTTTCTTCAACTTTCAATTGCTATGATTTAGCTTATTATGTGTTAAAAATATTATAGATTTGATGTTTTGTTATATAGGCTTAGTTAAAACCAATAGCTGACATATTATCTTATAAATCATTCACATATTTGCATTAGGATAAGGTATTAATTATTATTTTACCAATTTTAATGAATCCTATATATATGGGACATCAGGAATGTAGCATTGTAAAATATGAGAGATTAATTGGTAATAACTAAAAATTTGAGGATCAAAATGGATTTTGAGTGATGATTTATGGATCAAATTTATATTAATAATAATTTAACTAATATATGAAATTTAGCAACTTATTATGAAATGCTAGAGGTCTCAGTCCATGTCATGCAATATGCTTGACCATTTCTCATCTGCCTCTAGGATTGCGAGTGGATTTGGTTGGGTGGGAGTGTGAATTTAACTTTTTTTTTGGTACAAACGGTGATTACATCATCTTAGAGTATGTCACACCCATGTATCAAAGTACAATAACTAAGAAAGAATAATAGGGCAAGAATTACTTGCTTTCAGCTCCAAAAACAAAATGAGAGGCCATTCAGCAGCAATCCAATCAGCAGTAGCATTAGCTTCACGGTAGATATGCCGAATGTAGACATGACGAGCTTCCAGGAGAGTAGAGCGGATGTCGTACATTAAGGGAATAGAAGGCAAGTGGTACTGGACTGTCGGATCCACCGAACAACAGTAATAGAGTTCACCTTCAATGATAAGACTACGGGTGCCCAGGATCCGAATGGCATAGGAGATACCAACCCAAGCCGCGTACAGCTCGGCAAGAGGCACTGAGGAGTCAAGTAAGCCAAGCCCTCTCCCCGCCAACATCCTACCATCCGCGCCACGAATGACAAAGCCGAACCAGCACATCTACCACGTACACTCCCATCAAAGTTGATTTTAATAAATCCTAGAGGTGGGGCTCACAGGAGATAAAAATGTACATTGGTTCGCTACCGAAGCAGCAGGGGAGACCCAGTGGCCAGGGTTCGCAGAATCAAGAAAACCTTGATGGAAAGTATACTCAGCAGAAAGGGAAACAACCGTTCGGATAACCCTGCTGGAAAGAACCATCTCGTCAGAGAACAGGATCGATTCCGAATAACCAAATCTGATATGCAATGTAAACCCACAACTTTTTTTTTTTTTTTTTTTGAACCTATGCATGTTGGACTATTGTTGTGTCTGATCAAGTGGTGTCTAATTCTATTAGAGCTACGGACAGATTTACCATTAATTGAAAGATACTATGGGAATGCCATTAATAGGGTATGGAGCTCAATTTCCACTCAATGTAAGCACCAAGCATCAAAAGGAACCAAGCCTATGATGCTAATTGAGTTATTTTACTGTTCAATTATTCATTGCTTGCGTCTAGATATGTCAATTCAATTCAAATAAAGATCTACCTTGGCTCCAAGTCGATGATGTGTTTGGAAGAGTTGATTTTAGAGCCAATCTCTGATATCAAATGCCTCTTGTTAATCTAAGTACCGAAGAAAGTGACATTCATGAAGGAATATCCTATTAAGGATAAGCTAATTACTCTTCCAAGTAGTTGTACACTAAATAAGAAGGGTTCTAATCAAATTAGGATAGTTCAACAGTGACAAAGGAAAGTCTCTTTTATTAGGACTCTCTTTCTGCATTATTGTTCGACTCCACCGCATGTCAATGTCATTAGTCAGTCAAATCAGACTACATCACATAAATCAGATCTAAATCTGATCAAATTATTCTTCAGTAATATATTACTAATCAAAATTCATCATCTATCAGCAATTCCGCTTTTAGATTAAAAAGTAGACTTTTCGGCATTTAATTAGTTATAATTGTATTGTGGAGGAGTTCCATTACTTTTTACTAACTTTACTTCTCAGTTAAATTTTGAAAGTTGTATAAATTTACACATATACAAATGTTATTATTATTTTTGGTACAAACGGATGATCACATCATTTTAGAGTGAGTCAAATCCGAGATATCAAAGTACAAAATTTAGATTAGAATAAGAGAACATGGATTTCCAGTTTTCAGCTTCAAAAGTCAGAGTGATGGGCCATCCTGGCAGCGATCCAATATGCCATAGCATTGGCTTTCCTATAGATATGACGTATCTGGATGCAGTGGACGCCTTGAAGAAGAGATCGAATGTCATAGATCAAGGGATTAGTAGGCAGATGATTACAGTGATCCTGACAAAGCCAACGAATCAAAGTAAGAGCATCCTCTCAATAATAAGACTCCGGATGCCTAAGCTCCGAATAGCACAGAAAGTATCAGCCCAAACATACAGCTTTGCTTACGGCACCGAGAAGCCGAGAAGGCCACGAATGTTTTCTTTAAAAGGGCTTGAGTGAATTGAAACAAAGAGGCCCTCTCTCTCTCTCTCTCTCTCTCTCTCTCTCTCCGGTTGTTGCATTGTTGAATGGGAAACTAATAAGTATACAAAGGCAGGCTTGATAATTATCTCAGTTCCCCACCTTTCAAACTCTGATGCTTTAGATGAAGTGCTTGTTTAGTTGTTACTTTCACAAAAGAAGTGCCCTGCCAACCAAGCACATGCATGCTTAACCATTCTTTAGTAGTTGTTAGTGTGGCCCCCAAAATTCTGCATGACATTCCCCCACCCTACTGAAGAGGCCCTTTGGTAGAGAGACACAGATGCCACATGGAAGGAGGCAACTGGGGCATGAAGAATGGCTCAAACTATCAGATTGGCTAAAAGGGTGGCTGAGGAATCTGTCATCCTTTTTTAAACTTTTGAAGAAGGTTGTGCCTCATTGCCTTCTAGATTGGAATTTTTGTAAAGGATTAATTTCCAGAGCTTAAGGAAAGTAACAAAAAAAAAAAAAAGACCCTAAACAAATGCCTAGAGAAAGGGGACCAATTGAGTTTTATGGAGCAAAGGGGTGCGAGGGAGACCTCATTATTCTAACATTTGTTGTTAAGCATGGCTCAAGTCCCTATGATACCAATAATGGCATGTATTAGAGTATGTGAGAGAGAGAGAGAGAGAGAGAGAAAGAAGGTTTCATGGAGATGAATGAACCGCACTGCTCATCAAAAGTTACAAATTATCTTTTTCTTTTGCTAAATCTCTTGCCATGGTTGTCAAAGATGCATGCTAGCTCTATGTTAGGCCTTTTTTTTTTTTCACTGGTATTTTTAGATGGCAGACTTTTGGTTGCTTAGGGTAGGATGGCATCCTATTCAAAGACCAACTGAAAGAAATTTTCGATCAGTAAAAATGCATCAAAAGCAACACACAACTTTTGATCGACAAGCAGCCAATCAAATCGATCATATTCTAGAAATTGATGGGCTTCAGTGAGTTCTTAAACGTTGACTTGAGTCAACCTTAATTGATGCTGGATCTATATGAATTAATTCTGTTCAGATCTACTTTGATTTCAATCAATATTTAAACCAACAGCCCATATAATAGTTTTGGAAAGACTCCTGTTATATTATGTGCAATAACACCCCATATATATATATATATATATAAAGTGAGAACTATTATTCATCAAACGCAATCAATGGTTTATATTTTAATTTTTCATGATTCAACCCAATGATATATAATATTTTCTAAAATTTAAGTCTAAATAAAGCTCAGCAGTATAATTTTTTTCCGTTATTATTATTATTTTTTTAACAACGGTAGGTAAAGCATTTACGACATTCTATTATCAGAATTTTCGGCAACCACATCGATTCCCAACCGTTCGATCCTCAACAGGGACGATCCCAAATTCGTAACTTTGCATTTTAAGGTAGTGTTTGATAGCTTTTTAGCTATCTCTGGATAAATGTACATGATAGTATTTATTCAGGGGATAGCTGAGGGGATAAGCACCTTTTTAAAATTACCATTCTGCCATCAAGGGATAACTTTAGTTATTCCTGAATTCTCTAGGGAATAAGTCCTAAATTAAACATGTGTTATCCTGTTAAACTTTTTCAAAGATAACCCCTGTAACTATAACTTTTGAGGATAAGAGGGAATATCTGAGCCCATGTATCAAATACTCTCTCTCTCTCTCTCTCTCAACAAATTTCCCTTCATACCAAAATTAAGGGTTACGGCGTCGCGATCACTCGGCCTCCGCCGCGAAGTTCCGGAACCCAAAGCGGGGTGGTCGGTAGATCTGAGGGTCCACCCAACTGCAGCCGTCCGATCACTTGACCCCGATGATGGTGACTCCACACCGATGCCTCCGGTGTGGTAACTCACGCCGCCCCGATATCTTATCCCAACCCAGTGACCCTGCCCTTTTAAATCCTTCTAGAAGGAAGAAACAGACTACCGTTGGAACAGTCTAACGTCTCTTATTACAAGTCAATCTTGACCGTTAAAGCTCTAGACCTCCAACTCGTTACTTAGGAGAAAAAGAGGATGTGATTTATAAACAAAATTTATTCTCAAAAATCTAGAGGCATTTGTAATAATATATATATATATAAATATAACCGTAGGACATGTGGCAATCGATTTTTGGGTCCATCCTATTATATACCCATTCTATTCATTAATAAAATTATTTAGTTATTTTTATTGATATTCTTATTTACTAATTATATTGATGTTATCGTTAGTTATTGAAATTTAATTATATTTCATTAATATCAAAACTATATAACTTTTGTGTTTTGAAATTTTAAAATTTATTTCATTTAAAAGTTAGAAATTAACTATACTTCTTTAATACATAAAAATATATATATTTTTAAAAGAATATATGGCAGTATGGACTGGATAGAGGTAATTAGATTGATATAAATACCAATATTATATAATCTCATACAAAATTTTAAACTAATAATAATATAAAAAAAAAATATATATATATATATATATATATTTTTTGATATATAAATATAAATATATTTTTACATCAATGCTCTATATCATTGTTATCCCTATCTATCCTAATCCAAAGAACCTCAGCAAAACACCTTAAAATTTGTAATCTTTGCCCACTGAAATAGGGGCGGAGCAGCTAGAGATTATAAATAGTGATCTTATAAATAATATAATATATTATTATTTTCAGTGCAGTGTAGAAAATAGCTATTCTAGATATCTGTCTTACTTTTAAAAGATTATTTTGGATATCTATCATTTAGGGAGTGTTTGAAATAGGGGATAAAAAGGAATATTTCCTTGGATATCTCTCTTTATCCCCAAAAGCTATAACTAGAAGGAATATGTCTGAAAAATTTAACCATAGAGGATAACCCATGTTTAACTATGGATTATTCCTTGAACTTATTCAGAACCCAGGAATAACTAAAGTTATCCCTTAATGGCAGAGTTGTAATTTAAAAAAAGTTGCTTATTCCCTCAACTATCCTCTGTATAAATACTATTATGTACATTTATCCAGGAATAACTTTTGGGAAGTCAAACACTAGTAGTGTTTGATAGAAAAATAGCTATTCCTATATAAGTGTACATGATAAAATTTATTCAAGGAATAACTGAGAGAATAATCAGCTTTTTATAATAACAGTTTTGCCCTCAAGGAATAAGTTCAAAAAATAATAGTTATTTTTTCAGTCCCTAAAAATAAGTTCCAGGATTATTCTTCTGATTAAACTTTTTTTTTAACTATTCCTCGTAGTTATAATTTTAAAAATAAAAAAATATTTTTAAATATTTTTTTATTTTCTATTTCAAACACACCTTTAGCAACAATAATAAAAGACAAGGATCACAGGCCAGTGTAACAGTGAGATAAAGCTGTAACAGTGCCATTACGGCGTTATTGCAACTTGTAACATGGACACTTAGCAGGGGGATAAGGGTATAATATTTACAATTCTGTGAGAGTTACTCCAACTAAGCTCACTAAAAATTTCAGATACAGTGAAATGGAGGGCTGGCACTTGGGGTCACATCAGGGCACTGCTTCTGGCTCAAGGCTGTAATGTGGAGTAAAATAATAAAAAGCAATGCTAAAACAAAAGTTAATACAGTTTTACATGAACTAAAGAATTTAATGAACTGTGAAAAAGTTTTTTTTTTTTTTTTTTTGACCTTCTCCGTTTTTTTCCCTAAATGTATGTAGGCGTAGGGCAATGCTCATCATTCAATTGATCCTCTCTCTTTCTCTCTCTCTCTCTCTCTCTGTCGTGCAGTGGATGCAAACTCTCCTATTCCCCTCTCTCTCTCTCTCTCTCTCCAAACCGCACTGTTCTAAATCTCTTTTTCATCTATTGATGTACCTCTCTTCATTTAGACATAGGCCTGTAAAGGGGCCTCTGGGCAGGAGGCAGTGAAAAAGAAAAGCCCAAACAGGAGAAAGATCACATTTTTTCCAATTGCTTCAATGGGAAAAGGCTTTCAATGGAAGGCAGGGGAGTTAAAAGAGTGGAGGAATCTGAAGCTGGCGTCTTTCCTTTTCCCAATTTCCACTGTGTGGTTGGGGCGTGCTCTTGCGTTGGCTTTAGATCTTTGAGCGTGGAGAAGAGAAGGCAGTGGGTGAGGCTCTGGCTTGGAATGGTTTGGACTGAGATGCTCTGTTCTTCTCTGAAACCAATGCACTCTTGCTTCTCCTCAGGTTGCTGAGGGCAGAGGGGATTCTCTGATTGCCTTGTCTTTTCAACCCCTCTTGTAACCGGGTTTTTCTTGTCCTTGAAAGTTTTCTCTGTCTAATTCCTGGCGTTTTCTGGCGTTTGCCCACCCGCGCTATTAGAAATATTTGGCGTTCATGAACCAATCCCTGCTTTGACTGATGATCTTTGAAGTTATTTGTCAAAGATTTTTGCTATTAGTCTTGTTAGTGAACCGTGATCTTGAATTAGCATTGCTGGTTTTGTATCGTAAAAAAGCTTCCTTTTTTGCTGGGCTTTGCTCCTGCGATCAATAAAGCTGTCGGTATCTGGAATCAATGGCTTCTGATATCAGCTGGGGTCTATGTGACTTTTGAAGATTCCCTTCTGCCATTGATGGGTTTAGTGAACTGGGTCTTGGAAGAGGCTCTATGCTCTTGACTTATTTATCCATGTGCGCTCTTCTATCAGGTATCTTGGAATTATTCTTGTTAGATTATCTGACCCTAGTTATTCTTCTCTTTCTCTTTCTTCATTTCATAAATTATTGATCTCTGGAGTCTGTATGTTTCCAGTCAAGTGGTTGTCTTTCTTATTGGTTCCATTTAAATGGCCTTGTTCTATATCGTTTGATGTCAATCTTTATGTCAGTTATTTGGGTTTCTGTAGTTAGATTGGCATTGTTTTGGATCCCTGAGATCAAGCTTGAAAGAAAAGATCGAGTTTGAATTTTTCTTCTTCGACGCCAAAAGAAAAGATTTTGTTGTCAAGGGAAGGAGAGATGGAAATGAATGCAAACGATAAGTCTGAGATAGAGAAGAGGAGTGGGGATCATTTGAACCACCAGACTTGTGGTGTCTCTGCGGACTGGCAGTTTGGCACGCCGTCGACGGGTGCAGTTCCGGCCAACCCTCCCATTGCCATGTGCCAAGGTGTTTCGATGAATTTCTCCTCGTGTTCTTCAGTTCCTGTGGTGGACTCCTTTGGTCCTGGCCTCTGGTGTCACCCAGCGAATCCACAGAGCTTGGGTTTTAGTAGTGTTCAGGCCACCACAGGTACCTCCAGTAGCATACCAATTGGAAAACCAGTTGCAGTCTCTTCCAGAGGATTGCTCTTGCAAGCAGTCCCTGGAATTCTACCCCTAAGCCATTCTCATTTTCCTAATGATTCTGCTTTCATTGAGAGGGCTGCGAGGTTTTCGTGCTTTAATGGTGGTGATTTTAGTGGCATGATGGACCCTTTTGGTCCATCCGAATCTTTGGCTCTGGATTCTAATTCTTCGAGGGGTGTTGTTGGAGCTCAGATCCATAAGAGTGAATTAAACATGACTGAAATTCCCAAGGATATCACTGTGCCAATTGATCATGGACCCAGCAGTGGAAATCCATTGAAAAACCAAAGAGACAAGGGGAGCTTCCTTGTGGGGGGCCTGAGCACTGAGTCCCAGGAGGCCAATTTTACGGAGGGTGATCAAGAAAAGTCTCCTGAATTGGCTCGCACAGCTGGGAATTCTTCTCCCAGTGACCTTGGTTCAAACAAGAGAAAAAGATCAAATCAGGTAGATAATAGGAACTTTTTCTTCCAATAAGATTGTTTTGCTGTGGCTGTTTTCTTTTCCTTCTCTTCTGCATTGAACTGTAACCAAGATTTCTGAATGGATTTTTCCATGGTAGGATATGGAATCAGACCAAGTACAAAGAGGAACACAATTACCAACAGAAAACATAAGGGATAAAACTGAAACTAAGCAGAAAGAAGTAGAGCAGAACCGCTCGAAGCCATCTGGGAAGCAGGCCAAAGATAGCAAAGAAGGACCAAAGGAAGATTATATTCATGTGAGGGCGCAGCGTGGCCAGGCAACTAATAGCCACAGTCTTGCAGAAAGAGTAAGGTTCCAATGATACAACAGTGAAATTTTTCTTGTGTCTTGTTTTCCATGTTATAAACTTGTTAAGTGGATTTATATTTGTTGCAGGTTAGAAGGGAAAAAATTAGTGAAAGGATGAAGTATCTGCAAGAACTCGTGCCTGGTTGCAGTAAAGTATGTTTAAAGAATAGTTGTAATGGCATTCATACTCAAAGTTCAATTATATATTCTTATTACGTTATGGAATGCCAAACTGTAGGTTACAGGAAAGGCAGTCATGCTGGATGAGATTATAAACTATGTTCAATCACTACAGCGGCAAGTTGAGGTATGTTTCCTTTATAACCATGTTGTTCTAGCTTTGTTTTCAGACATGGAAGACTCTTATTTGATCCAAGTGAACAAAAGTCATATATTGCTAATCATTTCGAATGGATTCCCTCATAAATGTTGTAACTAATCATATATCTTTTCATCCCCCAGTTTCTATCTATGAAACTTGCAACTGTGAATCCACAACTGGACTTCAACATAGAAGGACTTCTTTCAAAAGATGTATGTGGCATTTCTCCTTTATTAACAATGTTTGATCAGTAATCGTTTGGAAGGATGTATTTAGATCGGAGGTTGAAAAGATTCTAGTTACATATGGTTTATTATACACTAAAGAGATAAATCTGGCTTCTTTGATGCTTGTTATCTTGAAATCTATAGTGCTATAATTGGTTAATATAATCTGATTCTTCGCATAGCAGATTTTTCAATTCCGTGGTGGTTCTTCATCTATGACTGGTTTCTCGCCGGACATGATTCATCGTCAGTTGCATCCATCTCAACAGGGCTTGGTTCAACCTGGGATCTCTAACATGGGAAGCCCTTCAGATGCAGTTAGGAGAGCAATGAATGCTCAATTGACTTTAATGAATGGATTCAAAGAGCCTATGCCACAGGTTTTCCTACTTGATACGACTTATTAGCCATGAAGAAATAATATCACAACTTATTTCATGCATCTTGAAAGTAAATCGATTTTGATTTTGCTTGGATTGGAAAACTCTACACATACAGGCATGCTGAAGTCATTTTGCAAAATCTGAACATGGGGAAAATGGTAAAGTGGGGAAAACAAAAGGATTTTTTCCCCACTTTTTAGAACGCCAATCATTTAATGTAGGAAGAGAAGCTTCAGAAAATGAATATTTTGAATTCTCTGTCTTCTTTTCATTCACCAAAGAATCAATAAGTTGAACTGGAACTAACATTAACCTTAGCTGTTACACTTAATACGTAATTTGCCTGGAGGATGAATTTAGGTATAAAGTAGCCTTCCCTGCTCCTGGACTAAATCCTTCTAGTAGGGTTTTGAATTACTGTATGACAACCACCTCCGGCAGCTAACCAGAAATTTTTTAAGTCGATTCAACTGAAGCCAACTGCAGTGTTAATATAGTAGTTCTAGGTTGCCATTTGTAATGTAAATGTTAAAATGTCAAAAAACTGCAACCATAAATTAACCAGGTTGCCCCAAATACATGACTTGTGCAAGGACAACCATTTTTCTCTTCCCATGGATAAAACACAAACTTTCTCTAATTTCCACTTCAAGCTCCTAATCATGAACTTCAACGAAGGGAGCACTTCTCCATTGTAAGCACTTGCATATGGTGAATTTAGAGAAATTTATTTTGCACTTTCATGCATGCCTCTGCTGTTAAATATGTTGGTTGCGTTGCCTGTACATTCTGCATGTCTGGCAGAAAAGTTTGACTCATGTCATCTCAAAAAATTTTCTTTTTCTTAGTGTAATTCAACAATTGTCTTCTTTGTTAGGTTATATTTCTAAACAATTTTTTTTATTATTTTAAATAAATTTCAGTCAGATTTTCATTTTCTACTGTTTTTTCAACCCTATTTTTCCCATCATATCTAATTTCAAACCATAATATTTATGGGTAGAAAGGCTGACATTATCTCTAGATCAGAATAAAATAAAGCTGGCATGATAACAATTTAAAACATCACAATGTAGGGGTCCAGAATATTTTTACCTTAATTTCAAATTTACAATAGCAAATAATGCCTTTAGTTTCACCTTTTTAAAACTCTTTTTATCACTAGCAAGATAGCATTATTAACTCTGGGCCACATAATTTTATTTTATCTCTGCAGATGCCAAATGTGTGGGATGACGAGCTCCAAAATGTCATGCAATTGAGTTATAATACTAATCCTCATCTCAACATGAAAGAGTTGAACGGTAGACCTCGCAATGGTTTCCCCATATAGAGCTATGACTTTAGCCGAGTTCCTTGGCTAACAAAGGTCTCCTCATCTGGCTTCATGGGTTTTTCTGACACCAGTCATTCAGAAGTCCAGCTTTGGTGATAAATTTCAAGCTTCTCTTTTCTTATACAAAGCTCATGCTCTTGCAACATGGTAACCAAGAGGCGAAAGGGGATGTATATGCTCATATGATTGCTCCAGTGGAAAATAGCTTATTCCACTCAAAGCATCCAAGTCCAAAGCATTGTCTAAAGTTTCCTCCTTGTATAGCAATGGCTGTGCATGCCCTGCAGTTGGTTATATTATGTACCAGCTTCATTTCTTTTGTTGCAAATCTTGTAATCCTTTTATGATGAGGTTGGAATCAACAGCTTAGCATATATAGCTCAAAAATTCCATATGGATCTTTTTATATATGAATACGGACAAGGCTTTCTCTCTCTCTCTCTCTCTCTCTCTCTCTCTTTGGTTCAAGACATCAGTGAATTTGTTTGTAATCCAAATTTGTTCTAGTTCAGATGCCAAAATTTTCTGTATCAAAAAAATGTCCAAATTTTCCAGAATTACAGAACAAAAAAATATAAATACATGGAACTCATTGTTATGGTGACTTCCAGGCATTCAACAGGTCTACTTGGTTGACTTGCCAGCTTACCCTTGGATATCTTGCATTGTAAGTGCCAGGCACGAAGAGACAAGGATGAAGCAGCCATCGAGAGATTGTGGCCCTGAAGATTTTGGGATGACAGAAACAATCTTTCCTGATGGATGCTAGAATTTTGAGGAACTCTATCCAAGGAAGCAACAGTCTATGCCATTAACTTCTGCTTTCCTCTTATTCACGCATCCAGAAACTGGCTTTGGTTAGTTTCAGAGTCAAGCAACATGTGGTTCTTCATTAGCATAGAGGAGAAGCAATTAGAAGCGACACTCGATCGAACAACAATTGTACACCATTCATTGCTCAGATGTCAATCTTTTTTCTCCTGCATACTTTTGTCTAAAAGTTTTATTCGATTGCAGGCCTAATCCTCACTGTGAAAGGAAATCTTTTTTCGACTGAAAGGAAATCGATCACATGCAATGGGTTCAGTCTGATGATTTATTGGCGCTTCTTCGAACCAATTGCTTCCAAAATAGGACTGTGGAATATCTCTCTCTGTTAAAGATACGACTGATGTCATGAAAGGCTTTGGGTGGACCACCTGTGATCCGACAAAGATCTAGTGGCGGTTGGCCGGCCTAGGACCACCACCCAAGACCACCAATGGTCCCAATGCCCCAAAGAAGGCGTTGTGCTTCAATAAAAAATTTAAAGCATGAAGCTTGCAGCATATGCATGCCATCACTTCAGCTTCTCTCAAGCTTTTAACAGTGCTGTGAAACTGAACCAAGTAATGCTTTCCAAGCAGGAGATGCCCCACTGCTTCGTATAGACCTCCAACTGAGGTAGCAGGAGATTGAAACCTAACAGAAACTGCAATGAGTTGTCCAATTTAAGATGAACAATAAATAGGTGGTTACCTTCTTTACCACAAGGAATGGATGATTAAGTTATGGTGGAAGACTGGATCATATATGATAGCTTTTTTAGATCAGGCTGTCTCACATCCAAGTTATATCTGGTATTATGCTAGTGGTTGGCACTTGGCACCAAGTGAGACTCCATGCTTTCACTCTCTCTGAATTTTTTTTTTTTTTCCTCCCATGGTGTCTTCTATCTGAAAATACTGAAGAAGAAGCAGTCACAGGACTTCTAGGTGATGGATCTGTTGGTAAATCTATCCAACCACCAGTGTCCTGCTAAGCCGACATGGGGTGACTGACAAGAGAGCATAGAATGCTCTAAAGTTGAATTATGGGCTCTACTGCAAGGACAGTTCATGATCTATGCCCAACTGCCAAGGATTAATCATTACACACTCATCATTATTTTCTTGTTGAATGGTGGGTCTCTTAAGTGATCTAGTATCTAGAAATCCTGGGGAGGAGAGTGCTATATGTTGTGAAGCTTTAAACATCCCACAACAAATGTCATACTTCATGAGGCTCCTTGCTAGAGACTGGACAGTGCATGAGTTCCAGTGAAGATGTATGTTAACAAAAAATTCCCTCTATCCTACAATGGTTAAATTTCTTTATGCTGGTCATTGTTCCTTAAAAACCAAGTTGGTTTTGTAAAGTAACATCAAATTCTATTTGAAAGGATGTGAAAAATTATATTTTGATGACATTGAGAAGTTTAAATTGGAACTTACCTTTTCATTGCTAAAATTAGCCTTCAACTTGACTGTCATAGCTAAATATTTCTTGATAATTTTTTATTTGAATTGCATTCATACGTTTGATTGTTGCATACGAGTTAATGGTATTTTTTATTTTAAATTTATTTTTTAAAAGATATTATTTCTAATAAAAATAAAAAATAAAAAATTATTTTTATTTATCAAACATACCTTTTTTAGAAATAAAAAAATAAATATAATTTTTGGAAAATAGAAATAAAAAATGCAAATGAAAAATATCCTTCAAGAGGGAAACCTTGAAGCACACGTCTTCGTCTGAGGAATCTTAGTACTCAATTCAAAAGGTTGCTTTAACTTGCTCACATGGGCGAAGAAATCAGCCTCAAAAACTTGCCTACAAGACACGAAGCAGCCGGACGAGGAGAGTTGTCAACTCTTCGCTTCCCAAAATGCCCCCATCACTTGCGTCATCCGAAATCCTAATCCCTATCATAAATCCCAAACTCCGCTGCATCAAATTTCCATATATGCCCTCCTACGCGTCCGTGAAAACCCGGAGCTTCTATTCTGTACACCCGTTTTTTTTTTAAAAAAAATTTTAGGTTCTCCATGCTCCCCCTCCCAAAATTCTCTCTGCACCCTTCTAAATTTTTTTCTAAACTATTCCTTTCCTTTTATTTTGCCACACCCTTTTCTCTCTTAATGCACCATCCAAACCCCTTCTTTTCTTTATTCTCTTCCTTCTTCTTCCTTAGCATCGGCAGCGCGGTATTCTCAACGGTCCTTTTTCTCAGACACAGATAGCGATGGCTCTTCCTTTGATATTGGATGAGTTCATTCTTTATCTTTCTACGTTGCCGTTCACTTTTCTCTCTCGTTATTAATTTTTTTTTATCGAAAATTTTGTTTTTCTCTGCCACCTTTGGTCTCTATGTTTGATAGAGAAAAGGAAGCGAAGAACTTTCGAAGACGAACGGAAGAGGAAGGCCGAGGGCGATGTAGGGAGAGGGGGTGGGTTTCCAAGTGGTGTGGAGAGTAATTGAAAAAAAAGGATAAAATGATTTTTTTAGGGGTAAATAGGGTAATTTTTAAGTTAGAGGGTGTGTTTTTTGAGGTGTTGTGTAAATAGATTCTGCTCCCCTGAAAGCCCTCGCATTCTTGGAAAAGCTTACCCGTTCTGCCCCTCCCCTTCCGGCCATGCCCTCCTCTATTTCGAACTACTACGCCTCCCTCCTAAAGCTCTGCTCCCGACCCAACCACCGATCCCACCTCAAGAAGCTCCACTGCCTCCTCCTCAAAACCCTAAACCCCAACGACACCTTCCTTTATAACACCCTCATCACCTCCTACTCCGATTCCGCCCTCCCTGCCCTTGCCCGCTGCGTGTTCGACCAAATCCCCCAACCGAACCTCTTCTCGTGGAATGCTATCCTCTCGGCCTACTCCAAGTCCGGCCACCTCTCTGAGATGGAGCGGATGTTCGACTCGATGCCTGAGAGAGACTGCATCTCATGGAATTCCCTCATATCAGGATTTGCCGGCCACGGCTCCCCGAAGAAAGCGGTCGAGGCCTATCAAGCTATGTTAAAAGAGGCACGAGTGGCGCCAAACCGCATCACGTTTTCAACAATGCTGATTCTCTCATCGGCTCAGTTGTCTGCTGACCTGGGTCGGCAAATCCATTGTCAAATCATAAAGCATGGATTTGAACACTATGTCTTTGTGGCTAGTCCTTTGATCAACATGTATTCTAAAGTGGGGTTCGTTGGTGAAGCAAAACAGGTTTTTGATAAGATGGAGGTGAAGAATTTGGTAGTCTATAACACCATGATCACAGCGTTGCTTCGTTGCGGTATGGTTGAGGATTCAAAGCAATTGTTCAGAGAGATGTCTGAAAGAGACTCCATTTCATGGACCACAATGGTCACCGGCCTAACGCAGAATGGGCTGGAGCTGGAAGCACTTAGTTTTCTTAGAGACATGAGAGCACATGGTGTGGATATTGATCAATATACTTTTGGAAGTGTTCTGACTGCATGTGGAAGTCTTTCGGCTTTGGAACAGGGGAAGCAGATTCATGCCTATATAATAAGGACGCATTACGATAACAATGTCTTTGTAGGGAGTGCTCTTGTCGATATGTACTCCAAGTGTAGGAGCATAAGGTTGGCAGAAGTGGTTTTTAGGAGAATGGCATTCAAAAACATAGTGTCATGGACTGCAATGGTCGTGGGTTATGGTCAGAATGGATGCAGTGAAGAAGCTGTTAAGATTTTCTGTGAAATGCAAAGGAATGGTATCGAGCCGGATGATTTTACCCTTGGTAGTGTGATCAGCTCTTGTGCCAATCTAGCTAACTTGGAAGAGGGTGCACAGTTTCACTGCCAAGCGCTAGTCTCAGGGTTGATCTCATTTATTACTGTGTCTAATGCAATTGTTACCTGTATGGAAAGTGTGGAAGCATTGAAGACTCGCACGGCTGTTCGATGAGATGCAGATTAGGGACCAGGTCTCATGGACTGCATTAGTTTCAGGCTATGCTCAGTTTGGAAAGGCAAAAGAGACAATAGAATTGTTTGAGAAGATGTTGATGGAGGGTGTGAAGCCTGATGGCGTCACATTCATTGGTGTTTTATCTGCTTGTAGTCGAGCAGGGCTTGTGGAGAAAGGATATAGCTACTTCAATTCTATGGTAGAAGACCATGGAATCACTCCTATAGCTGATCATTACACTTGTATGATTGATCTACTTAGCAGAGCAGGAAGGTTAAAAGAAACTGAGGATTTTATTAAGCAGATGCCTTGCCGCCCTGATGCAATTGGGTGGGCGACCCTACTAAGCTCATGCAGGGTTCATCGCAATATGGAAATTGGGAAATGGGCAGCAGAAAATTTATTAGAACTTGACCCTCAGAACCCTGCAAGCTATGTATTGCTATCAAATATGTATGCTGCGAGAGGAGACTGGGATGAAGTTTCTAGGCTAAGAAGGGGTATGAGAGATAGAAGAGTGAAAAAAGAGCCTGGTTGCAGTTGGATCAAGTACAAGAATAAAGTGCACATTTTTTCAGCTGATGACCAGTCCCATCCCTACTCCGAGAAGATATACACTGAGCTAGAGAAGCTCAATTTGAAGATGGTTGAGGAAGGATACAAGCCTGATATGAGTTCTGTTTTGCATGATGTAGGGGAGGCTGAGAAGGTGCATATGCTTAGCCATCATAGCGAGAAGCTTGCATTGCTTTTGGTTTGCTTTTTATACCTCGAGAATTGCCAATAAGAGTAGTTAAGAACCTCCGTGTTTGTGTTGATTGCCACAATGCAACCAAGTTCATTTCTAAGATAGTTGATCGTGAAATTCTCGTGCGAGATGCTGTTCGGTTCCATAAGTTTAGAAATGGAGCATGCTCTTGTGGAGATTTCTGGTGATGAAACAATTTTCAACCAGCCAAACCTAAAGAATCACATCAAGGGGGATTCAAAATCAATCTGTTCCAAGATTATTAGGTACAATCAAGCATCAAACTAGACAACTCAGAAACCTGTGCAGACAATGTTGTGCCGGTTGGAAATAGACTTCCATCAATCTATACATCAAACTAGTCATTCGTCTGTTGATTTGAGCAACTCATTTATTTAATCTTTGTCAGATGATTTGGATGGAAAAATATATATATTTATGAAGAGAGGAGAATTTTAAAAATGAATATACCAGAAGTATATCTTGGCATATGGTAAGGGATGTATTAACCAACACCAGTACATTTTCAGAGCAATGTTTTTAGAGTTATGCAGAAGAATTTTGATGTCAAAAAGGCTATGATTACTTTGTGGATAAAGTGTTCTTTTATGCTGTCGGACTGGGAATCACAATTTTCTGGCGCAGATTGAAGGTATGTCTCAGCCAGAATTGATGCTTGTAACCAAAATGTAGAACCTGTGTCTTGTGAACTCATTTCAGAAATGAAAGGGGTTAATATTTCAGAAATGCAGTGTTGGAGATAATCTGAAGCAAACAGTGTGGATTATATTGGCCTCCCTTCGCTTTGGTAGTAGAGAGGATACTGAGACAGATGCAGTGATTCTGCAAACATATTTTGACCTGTGGTTACTGCAGGGAATTTTAGAACAGCACCTTGTTAGATTTATCATGCGAGCCAAGGAATAAGCCAATTTTGGGAGTCCAGCAAATCAAGTTTCTTTTCTTTTGTTCTTTGATGCAACAATAGTGTCTAGTTGCATTGCCTTTTTCATGGCATGGTGCAACATGGGCTTCGGTGTCACCCCTCTGCCAACGTAATAATTCAATGTAATATTCAATTACATATTATTTTATCATTCTTTTTGATTCTTAATACAAGCATTATATGTTTGCTATTGTTATTTAACAAGAGCTTTTTGTTTTATGTGCAATTAGGAATCATATTTTTTTTATGCTTTATAGTGCAGTTGCTTCTTCTTCAGGCAATTCAGTGGCAAAGAGAGTGTTCTTGAAATTGGTGTGAGGTGGCAAATGTATGTTTTGCAACACAAAGTTGAACTTCAAGCTTGATAGGTATCGACTGATGTTGAATTGTTGCAATCTGTTTGGCCCAGTTTCTGTGGTTGTCTTTCAATTTAGATTCAGCTTATGTCAGATGTAGACAAAGTTTTATCCCATACATATCATATTCCATTTTGTGTGAGTGTGCTTTCTTTTAAAAGCTGGCATTCATTGTCTTTCATTTCAATTAACCTTATATTTATTTTTGTCACAGAGAGAGAGAGAGAGAGAGAGAGAGAGAGAGAGAGAGAATAAACAGCAAGTAACAATAGGAAACGACCATATTTCCAAACTATTGATGTTATTCAACATAGTACAAACCCAATCTTATAAACATGAACATGAATTCAATATCTATTTGCTAACTTCAAGAAAACATGACACTCTATGTAAGAGTTCTTGTGAGATAAGCCAAATAGTTCCTCAACTGGATGCCTAAACCTTGGCATGTGGTTCACACCCTACAAAAGTTTCACTCTACTGACTCGCCTTGGATTGGCAGCTCCCTCTGCATGCAGTAAAATTGACATTAAATTTCTGAATTATATGAACAAGCAAACGAAATGATCAACACAAAATAGGCTCTCATAACTTATGATTGAAACAAGAAGCTCATATGGTGTCAAGAACATTAAGATATTGAGTTGAAAATGTGAATTACTGAAACCATCAATTTCCTTCTTCAATCCAACAAGTTTTGTTTTGTTGCTAAATAAATGAGACGAAAGACAGACAAAAATCTTCTTATCCATTGTTTAGCCAAAAGTTTTTCTTCACTAGTGGGTATTGACTTTCAGAGATAAAAAGCTGAGGGGAACATAGATAAGAATAACACAACCACATTCCATCCGTTTTCTCTATAGCTTTTCTTTGCAATTTTCTTTCCCAGACATTATAAATTCTTGATTCTCATTTCCTTTCTTTTCTTCCACTGATTTACTTTTCTCTTCTTTTATTTTCTTGGCATACAACTTATTAACTTTCAATCCCCTTCTTAGATGAAAAATAGAAGGGAAACAGTGGATCTTTTCATTTTTTCAGTGATCAGTGGTAATCGTTGACATTATCAAATTCTTGATTCTCATTTCCTTTCTTTTCTTCCACTGATTTACTTTTCTCCTCTTTTATTTTCTTGGCATACAACTTATTAACTTTCAATCTCCTCCTTAGATGAAAAATAGAAGGGGAAACAGTGGATCTTTTCATTTTTTCAGTGATCAGTGGTAATTGTTGGACTTACCAAACAAATGGAATCTATAAGTCATACTTCTTAGAAATTGAACTACATTTTTTTTTGCTCTGCTATCACCTGTGAACATCATGGATGCATGATCTGAATTGAAAACTGATTTGTAATAATCACAGTATTCAATTTATATTACATTTATATTAAATCAGCATGCAAAGCCATTATTGGAGTAACTAGGTTTCATATGTTATGATTTATGAAACCATTCTAATTTCAAATTCTACCTGCAAGCTAGTAAATTGACATATAAGAAAACATAGGTTGTGAGAACAAAAATACCTGTAACTGGCTGCATACGTCGATAACTTCAGAAATAGGTGCCCAATCCCCAAAATTCCTTTCAATGAACTGGTAGGCGATGCCACTGCTCCCACTACCAATGATAAACAGTCCACCCTTGATCGTACCTTCCCCTCTGAAGTTTTTTTCAAAGCCTGTAGCATTTGCACGCTTGTAATTTGCTATGGCACGAGGTTGAAAAGAAATCCAGTTACAACTTGTCTTTAAGAAGCTGTCCTCCTCCAAGAGCTTTAAAGAAATCCATGGATCGGTCAAGAATCACTACTCCACCCCAATAGCGAGGCCAAAAATCTCTAACCTGTAATCATCAAAACAAACAATTCATTTGTATCCATAATGACAGAATATTTTTGAAGGGAGATCCATAGTGACAAAGTTGAGATATAGAAATGTTTTGCTAAGGCAAAATTTTGATATATTTGTTCGAGACATGGTTTGCTTAACCATGCTGAACCGACTGGTTTGGGCAAACCAAAGCAGTTGGGAAATGGATTATAAGCTTTATGGGTTCATGCTTCATAGCAGGTTCGGATTATGGGTTCAATCCGATTTGATCTATTTAAATAATATAAAAGCATTTTTTCTAGAGTCGCAATCTTTCGTGATGTCTCCCAAAAATCCTAGCTCCCACTCTGCTCATCTCTTTTCTCTTAAAAACCCTAGCCATCCATCATTCACTATCATCCATTGAAAAAGAGAAGTTGAAAGAGTAAAGGATGGAAGCCGTTGTCATCGTCCGTCATTCCCAATCATCTGGCATCCGTCAAAGATAAGATTTTGACTCTCTTGTATCTTTCTCTTTCTCTCCTTCTTGCTTTCTCTCCCCCCCTCTCCTTTTCTTTTTTCTCCTTAGTTCGTTGTGGTTCGGTACGGTATGTAACGATACTATACTGAATTGGTTACCGACCGATACGGGGTGCCTGTTTTGTTTGGCAGACCTTGGTTAGAGATACGTCAAAGATTAAAAGTTGAAACAATATCAATATTCAAAGAATAATTCTTAATAAATAGTAACAGCTCAAACCATAATTTATGGAATATTCAGAGAAAAATAGATTATTCACAGAAGCTGCAATAAACTCTTTGTTCACAGTTATATTATCTAAAAACCTACTCTTTGATCAAAACTTGAGAATTATTTGCTGGTCTCCAATAAATCATATTTTTGAAGTACTTGGCTTGAGCTCAAAAGAAAGTATATATAGCAGGAGCTCAAACTACATGATCATAAACATTACCTCAGGCTCTATTTGTTCATGTAGAACAGCTATCAGCTGAAATCCCAGGGCATCAAATATTGGTTTTCTTGAATAGAGCTGATGAGCCTCAGCTCTGCACATAATACACCTGTAAATATAAGCATAAGCAACTAATTAATGCAATGCCAGAAAAGTAAACAGTTCAGATTGATTGAGTGAAATCAATATTGATCTTTACCCGGCCGTCGAACACAAAGCAGAATAGTTGGTTTCTGCTTCCATAGATCTGATGCTTTCATAGGTGGAGACTTTGTGGTCACCAAACGCTCCATGCCAACTTTATACTCCGGGGTAAGCTTCTGAACTGAGATGTTTTCTATGGCAGAGTATGGAGCAACATCTTCCACTACTTGAGGAGGTTGGATGCAACCACATAGCCTTGGATCGGCAGGTTCAGCAGCAACTATACCCTTAAGACGTGTCCTTCACTGATTTTGAAGTCTGCTGTAGATTGCTCCGCAAGTCTTCCATAATTTGAGCTCAGATTTGGAGGGGTCTTCACATGTTGCAACTTCTTTGTAGTTTTAGAAGGCTCATCCCCTTGACTACTACTGACAGAAGATATGCTTCTAGCCCTGGCAGGAAGAACATAAGAGGGTGGCATGGAGACCTTACAGGCACTGGTTCGGTCGATGAAACGTGCAACATGGCCTCTCTTCATGCCGAACTGCGATGAAAGGACCAAAGTGCTTGTATTAAGAAGCTCAGTTAGAGACTTCCCAGAGGCTTCTAGCTTATCAGCATAGTCCATCAAGGATCGGTCATGCAGATATGACCTGAGCTCCAATGCATCCTAAAGAAACACAACTGGTAAGTTAATAAGGTTGGATTTCAGTTTAAATTTCAATGTAGTAAATTGCATGCTGTTCAGTGAAAGATTCATCTGTGAAGAAGCATTGAAAATGGCAAAAAATCAATCAAGAAAATCAACATCTTCGTGATTGCCAGCAACCAAGTTCTTCAATTCAGAAAATTATTCCTTTCTAAGGTCTTAGAATAAGGAGGAAGAATTAAATATGGAAGTTGATCAACATGTTTTTTCTCTCTTGAGATACCAACATCAAAACAAAAGCAAGTTCATATAATGACCAAAGCAGCATCCATGCTTCTTCGAACAACAAACAAGAAGAAGCGTTTCATTGTTTCATAAACCAGTTCCAACAGCAGAGAAAAAATTTAGGAAATATATGTGCCCTTAAACAAAAAGCTGAAGACTAAACAAGGGAGACAGAAATCAGACACAGCAGAAGGGAGAAATCTTCAAGCTAACAAAACTCAGGAGGTCCAATTGATTTCCTGAAATTTAAGACAACACGAACATAATCAAGTCATTAACCGTTTCTTTTCTTTTTGGAGGAAAAAGCAACCAACCGTTTCGTCAAAGGAAGGCAATCAAAACAATATCACATATATATCAACCAGATTTATATAACAAAAGAGAGAGATCATGTGAGATATCATAGTATTTGTTAGAAGATCCAATTAAATTGATGGATTGAATATAATTCGGAACAAGAATGACAACCTTCTGCAACTGCGTCAACTTCATCCAATCCATGTCTTCAGAATTCATCATTTTTATGTAGGCACATCATCCCAGCCACCTGCCACGAGCTTGGGGACGAGGCCTTTCAGAACCCCATCGCCGAGGAACTCCTCCATCGAGAAAGAAGCCATGTTCTCCCCTCGGGCTCGCAGGGGATGCCAGTGGTTGTTGAGCTTTGTTGGGCTGCAGCAGATGTTGCTAATAAATGAACTGTGACCTAACAAGCTTAGACGTGGTCAACAATGTAATAATTTGAATGCTTCCAACTGGCTGTTACAAGAACCCTTCAAGCCCAGCCATACGAAATAAAATATCGAAATAATGAACAAAGTTATCGCCTTTGAAAGCTTTACAAACCGCTAACGAGGTCAAACTACACAACAAAATATAGAGAGAAAAATATCGGAAAATCAGAATAGTTTATTTATTTCAGTGGCATCATGTTAAACAATAAGAAATTTAATCCTGTAGGAAACTACGTTACACTATGATCTGGGAAACGCAAATATATATCTTTGCTGGATTTTGTGGGGTGAAACAGAATCCAAAGCTGGAGTAGGAGCAGAGAAATGAGACAAAAGCTAGAGAACATAAACTATTTTTGGGATCCAAAAACAAGATTCAAAATAACTTCTTATGCAACACACACGAAATGATTCAGTCCGTAATTAATTTCTGAAAAATTTTATTCCAAATGCCAAATCTTTTTATTCCAAAATAGCAGCGATGGTTAAGTTGGTAATTAACTTTTGAAAGAGAAGCAAGAATGACAAATATATAAGCCGGGAAAAAGAAAGTTGAATGACGAGAATGAGGTGGACATGAGGACTTTTTTCTTGGCCTGGGTTGACGAAGAGGAGGGAGAGACAAACTAAACACTTCCAAAGTATATATATATATAAGTTGATAAGAGACCATGTCAAAATAATAGAGGTATATTAATCGCTAGCATCTATGAAACAGTTACGTGATCCCTATGGATTTCATAACTTCACACGCTATCTATTATTATTTATTACCACACCTAATGTTTGACTCGTGGGTGAAATCTATCAATCGGATAGGCCTTCGGTGCACAACCACGCATATATATATATATATATATGGTAGTAAAGATGGTGTACGAATATATCTGTCCATGGATTATTTGATGTGCTCGAGGGGTTTAGAGTTATAATTTTGCCAGACTGATAAGACCAAGCGTTGCAAGTTAATTAAGAGGAAGCAAATGGGCATAAAAATTTTTTTTTTAAAATAAAATGTGGGGCTTTTGCCAATTAAAAAAAGTATAGAAAATATTTTAGTTAATTATAAAACTTTTGACTTCTTTGCTTTCATATTTTTTTTTCTGTTTTTTTTTTGGATGCATGAATATTATCAATGTCCGTTTGTGATAGCACTACCTCAGTATGGATGGCGTTGCTTTATTAATGATGGCTTTATATTACATATTTGTTGATATATATTTTTAGATATATATATATATATATATATATATATAAACACATGATAACCAAATTATATTAACATATAAATATCAATATTGTACGCCATGATATATATAATATATTATATAAGTAAAATACTATTATTTTATAAACAATATATCAATTATATGAGTTTATTATTTATAAATTATTATTTTTATTTTTTATTTATTTTATATAAACAAGTATGTCATACGGCACTTAGTCCTGAGGTTGGTTGCCAAATTTATGGAAACTCAAAATATTAGGATCCTCTATGCCTATGGCTTTCAAAGCTTTATTTACCAGAGTGAGCTTTCGGATTGGATAGATTTTGGATCAAAACCAACCTATTAAGATTTTCCAAGATTTTTTAGAAAGCCATCCTACCTTGTAAGTACTTTTAAAGCATGAAAAGCTGTTTAATGCTTTTTATGATCATATTTGGAGCCTTATTGGATAAGATGATATACCTTTAATGGTAATTTTGGATGTCCATATAGCTCAAACCCAAAGTTAACAATGAGTACGGTCAAAATCAAATTGACCCATATACATGATTAGTAAAGAAATTAGATCTTAGGTTAACCTGCTAAACTAAAATTGATTTGCAATTGAGTTGATTATTAAATAAGTCAATATATAACCCGATCTTTCAACTTAAACACAATCTGCTAGCCTGAATATAACTTGGTAGACCTATTTATCTAAGTTGATATCATACTTTAATTATTTATTATTTTATTACCATATAAGATCTAATAATTGGATAGAATTGGATTAGAAAAAAATTAAAATTATACTAGATAAAATATCATCATAATTCATAACTCAAAATTCTAACCATCAAAATTAAAATATAACAGATAATGCACATACATCTACAAGTATTAAATAGGTTTTTATAGATTATACGGGTTTATAAGTCTCATGGGTCATGCATTTGCATCAATCCGAAATTGATCTTAGTATTAAACAGGTTACACAAATCATATCATGTAATCTATGTAATATACAAGTCAATTTTGAATTAAATTTTTATTTAATTAATAAATAAGTTATATTCAAATTAATTATTATTATTATATTTTAAATTAATTTGATTTATTTATAATATATTGGCATGATTTATCAAAGGTAATTTTTGGGAGTATACTAATATCTAAAGAGGATCCTTCATCCAAACCCTACTGCTGCCAACCTTTGTGCCATATTCATTCTCCTCTTCCTCCTCCTTTCACCTTATCTATTTTCTTCCCTTATCAAATAAATAATAATACTAAAACAGATTACAAGAGGGCGGTTTGCTATTACTAAACAAATGGTTGCCTTTTGACAAGCTGCGTCATCCTTTTAATTATCTGATAGGGTACCCCCTAGCCATCAGAGGATGATTTTTTTTAAATTTTTTTGCCTTTTTTTTTTTTTCAGTTTTAACATTTTTTTTAAGTCTTTTGCAGTAATATTTAATTCCTATTCAGTTTCAGTGTTACCCATGCAGCGTGTGACAACTCGTTTTATCTGAAATATTTAAAATATTTTCTAAAGGTTTAAAAGGATCACTTTCCACTCAAATCTGCCATTTGCGGGCACCAATCTCTTTTATAATTTTGGCTATAATGGAAGGATTTTTCGTAAACTACTTTTGAGTGTGTTAAAAGGGGAAAAAAAAAAAAAAGCATGATGCTAGCATATTTCGATCACACAATAACTAAAATTATTAAATTAATTATATTTAAAAAAACACTATTTTTCTACATAAGCTCAAGATGAATCAATCTATAATAACTACTTAACTGAAAATTCTACTCGATCAAAAATTAACATCAGCATAAGCAAAATATATATATATCTATACTTCAATTATGATAAAAAATTTAAATTAGGCTATCATTGTAAATTAAGCAATTATTTTTTATTGATGGTGATTTGTTTGATGATATATATATATAATAAAATTAAACAAAATAATTGGAAGCAATTGAATAATTTACCTTCAGTAATTTTTATGCATGCTATTATGGATAACTTTTATTCTCAGACAATGAGTGTAAAGGCAAAATTTGTAGGAAAAGGTAAACTCTATTGTGCTGAAAAAAAAAAATTCATAATATTTTGTAAACTTAATTATAGTGGAAAGAAAATCAAGAATCACTTTGAAAACTTAAGGATCATATGAAAAATTTAAAAGTCATATGGAAAGTCATATATAATGATGTATTTATTAGAAAAATTAAAAGATTCCTTTTTGTACCTATAAATATGTGGCTATTGTGAAGAAGAAGGCATGGTGAGAAAAAAATAGAAAAGAAAGAGGGCTTGTGAGAAGTTTGTAATCCCCTATTGTTTCGTATAGTAAAAATATTTTTTTTCTTCTACACTCTTATTGTCTCTTCCATCTTCGTTGCATACTCTATCAGAATTAAAGAAGCAACCCATTATTATTCTCATTGACTCATATAGCACTCACAATTTATTCATCTAGAACTTGTCAAGCATTTGTTGGTCAAATAATAAATTTATGGATGTCATGGTAGTAAATGATGCATGCATACAAATCCAAAGTATATGTGATAATCTTTTAATACTTATAAGATTTCAAATTTATATTAGATTTTCATATGTTATCTCTTAAGGAGTATGATGTAGTTTTTAGGGCACATTGGCTTTGTATCTTAAGACCAATTTATGAAATTTTTTAAGCTTCTTGGTGCAATTTAAGATTAAAGGGAAGAATATATACTAGAAGAGTTTAAAGATTCGCTCATGGAGACTTTTAGTAGCCACACTATGGAAAAGATGGAGGTTAAAAGAGATAGCTATATACTTATTTAATAAAGAAAAGTGAGTTAGCTCTTTATGATCAAACTATCAGAATTAGTCAAATAATTCTTTTACCATATTATCTAGATGTTCTGCTCAAACCTCTTCATTAAAGTCAAAAGTAAGCTTAAAGCCTAGTATTGTTAATGCTGATGTTAATAAGATAATTAAATTTTTATTTTGTGTTCATAATTGGACTAGATCAAATTAGGTTAACGTAGTTGGATTATTTGAGAAGCCTTTACTAGTTAATTTTGCAGACAAACATGTGATCATATTTCAACATCTTTGAGTTCCAAAATGCAAGCAACTGATTTTTAATAATTTGAAGCTAAATTTTATTCTATTAATAGCTTTTTATTTGCTTTACAACCTTGAAGATAAGGTTGATTTTAAGAGGATGGAATGATAGAGTTTCCTAATTTAGGATATCCTTTAAAATTTATAAGATTCTTTTGATTTGGAGGATCAGGTTATTAAGAAAACTTTTGATCTTAGTTAATGATTTATTTTCTTAGTTATGGATTGGGTATACTAAAAATTTTCTTTATATATTATATTAGGTTTTTTTGAATAATTATGGTTTCAACCCTATAAATATATAGTAGTTCATCTAGCTTTTCAATAGTGAATAATATTATTGATTTCTTTTTTTTAGAGGCTCAACCTCTTTGAAGTGGTTATTAGGAGGTCTAATCTCTTTGAAGCAATTATTTTGAGGCATGATCCCTTCAAAGCGATTATAGTTATCCAAAATTTTCTATTTTATCAATCATTATAATTGAAGTTCGCAATACTATCCTTGTATGCTAGCTATGATGATCTATTTGTTGCTTATATATACAATTTTTTCCTAATCACTTGCTTAAACACCTGTAGGTGGGAAATTTAGCTTTTGAAATTCTCACCATATTGATATGTATAATAAAATAAGTCCCCATCCATATTATGCTCTTTTGACTACCATTTTAATCAATTCTTTGCAACCTTTAGCATAAAGATATAATGTATCAAATTCCCTTTTCAGGCATAGCTTGACACCGTTGAAGTTTATAGATGGTTGCATGCGCATATTGGTTCAAGTGACTCAAGCGGAGGATGCTTAGTGGCATGAAAAGGTTATTTGAACTTAAAAATATTGTTTTGCAAATGGATAACAATAGAATGAGATTGAAGTGGAAGAAGAGGTGGTTAGGGTGGATTATTTATAAGAGATATTGTAGGCAAAGGAGGATGGAGGAGTGAAAGGAGATGGTAGAGTGGACAAAGAATAATCAATAGGAGAGTTCTAAGTAGATTTGACCATAGGATGGATGGTAGGAGTGGAGGAGAACATTGCCTATGAATCCTATAGCATGAGTATTGGTATGAACTGGATGTTACTTAGGAGTTGACTGTGATAACATGCCAAGAAGAGTGAGTGGATGTGAATCATTGTGAAAAAAATAGAGATATGAAAAGCAAGAGATACAAAGGAAAATTACTGACTCATTAAGACAATATGATGGAACATGAAAACTTTGCAAGTCCTAGGATCATAGTAGATTCAGGCATTTTAAGGTAAAGAGTTCCTAAAGAAGACACATGGTTGGGATGGAGTTATGTAAATTTGTTTATTATAAGGTTTTAACTAGGAATTACAAAGTTTACCAAGATCCAAAACTTGAGATGGTTGGGGGTTTTGGTAAAAAAGAGCCTTAAAGAATGTCAAAGGAAGTGGGCAACAGGTTAATTAAATACACAGCAACTCAAAAAAATATAAAACTAAAAATCAAGGGATAACAAAGCTTGATATAGGAATGTTAAGCCAGTTTCAGCAATGCCAAGAAAATTTATAGGTTTTTTTTTGTTAACTCTTTTTCTTTGTCAAAATAGATAATCAAGATTTGAAGTATTTCTCAACTAAGAATTTAAACTTAGAGAATAAACTAAATATACTATATTTATGCTTGATTGAATAGAGCTCAATGTACTTTACGAAGTGATCAATTAAAGAAATTGGAGTAGGATACCAAACAGCGCATTAAATCATATCCAACAGGCTATGACTTTGCTCCTAAATTAGTAGATATTATCCTCATATAATTCCATCAAACAACACTGATGACTCCCTGCCGTATATCCCAAATGACTAACTATAAGCTTCATGGCCACGTAGTTCAGTGCCATCTAGATAAGGGAATCATGAATATAAAGGAATCTCAATACAACTCTATGTAATAATACTCTCTTTGAGAAAACTCCTCAAGATGTAGTTGATTTTAACTTTTTTTTTTCTTTTAATATTACACTAAATCTATGATTCAATTACACCAATTTTGCAGTTCCCCTCGTCACTTCAGTAGCAAGGTCTAGTAACTTATTGGGTTTATAATTGATGCGCCTTTTGTAAATACTAACATTTTATCAACCTCATGTTGTTATTTTGCAGCGAAAAAACATGTTGATTATCAAAATTTCATTCAAAATTTTACCTGTTATAATTTAGCCTTTTATATTTTAAGAACGCTACTTTTCTTATATTCTATCATACGAAGCTAATTAAATTAATAAATAATTAATGTATCATTTTTGATGCAAATATATGCTACTGTTACTTATCTTACATGATAAATTTTTAGAATCTTAAGTGATAATTTAGGTGTTCACGCCGGAATGAAACTTTAGCTGGTCTGTATTCATGTAACAGGACGTTAGAAGTGCAGTATTCTAAAAATTTAAGGGACTAAATTATAATAACTGAAAGCGTGAGGGCCAAAATGAATTTGAGGACCAAAGTATATTTTAGCTCTATTTCTTTTGTTTTTTCCCCATCCAGACCGTGGTTCGGTCCGGAGTCTATGGTCCGTTCGGTCCGGACCGGACCGGGTCGGCAGTGTGGTCGGAATTACACGGGAACAGATCGAAGCTCGGCGCCCTATTTGTTCCCTTCGGAGTTGGAGGAGGTGGAAGGGTTTTGTAGTCGAGAAGGGGCCATGGCGGAGGAGAAGAAGGAGACGGCGAAAGACGTGCTCGCGGAATCGCTTGAGGATCTCTTCACCAACGTCTCCTCCATGATCAAAGGCGAGCTCGAGGTCGTCCCTCCTCATTCCTATCTTGTTCTGATTTCATTTGTTTTGATCTCACTTTTAAGTTGTTCATTATGATCCGATTCGAGATGATAGAGCCATTTTCCGTTATATGGCGAAATTTACTTTTTTTTTTCGAATTTTTTAAAGCAATTTTAAGCTTGGTGGAATTTGTGAATCTCATGGATCGGTATAGAAGGATTTCTGGTATTTAATTTGGTGTTCGTGAAATTTTATGACAGAATTTCATGCTTTTTTTTATGTTAGTTAAATTTTTGATAGGCTTACCATTTTTTGTTAAGAAAAAAAAAAGATCACTTTATATATATGTGTGTGCTCAATAAGTTTGGGATCAAGCCAGACAATTTTTGGTGAAAAGGGTTAGATGAAATCATTGGGTTTATTGCAGTGAGATTAGATCAACTATTCATAGATAGATGAGATGTGCTTTAGAGATACTAATTTAACTGTTCGTTGGTGTTGTTCTTCCTGATCTCTTCCACAAACTCTATAGTGTAGATTTATAGGAATGGTGGCAGATGAAAGATAAAGAAAAAGAGGATTTTATAATAGCAACATGGGTTCACAGGAAGATTGACTCCAGGATTAAGTGAAGAATGATGTTAAGGCAATATCACAGTTTAAAGGTAGAAAAGAAAATGATGTAGAATCTATCACAAAGAAAGAGATTGACCTTTGCTTTGGCATAGAATAGATATAGTTTGTAGTAGATCCTAGTTTTCTAGATTGTTGCTTTGGGCATGTAGATGGTTGATATCGATGTTTTAGTCGATCCTTTGAGTTCTTGTCTCTGTGTTTGGTATGATGTTATCTGAAGCAATGAGACACACATGAATTAATACCATTAGATTAGATTATCTGATGTAAGATCATGCTTCTTATATGTCAAGTGTTTCTTGTTATTTACAATCATGTCTTCCTGTAGATTTTAGATTTCTGGTTGTTCAACACTAGATGCCCTTATCTTTAAGATTTTCATGATAGCTCTTATCATGAATGATTACAAAGATAAATTCATATTAAATTAAGTTCATTCAATCAGGACCTAGCCAATTTCCTTAATGGGCTATTTCATTCTTTATCATTCTATTGTTTATGGATGGAGAAATTGTGCTGATAAAATCCTGATACTTTTACTCTTTGCAGAAACCTATCTGCTCGATTCTACTGATTACCTTCCTCTTGTCCTCATCTGTCATCCATGAACTTTATTTTGAAGCAGAACTGCATTATTGACACATTCTATATTGTCATTGCAACGGCCATTTCTTTCTGAAGTCATATTAAATTTGCAGAATCTTTCTTACTCCGTGAACCTGCAGCTGTGGCAAAAATATCATTATAATGTGCATTTTCTCTTTCCTTTTTTTAATAAATTTTGCTTCAAGCCACTATCATGTTTTCACCAAAATGACACACTTTCTGTTTTTAGGGAACTAATAACCAACTATTGCTTCTGGAGAAGATGAACAAAAGAGTGACAGAGGAATACAGTGGTTTCGGTGATGTTGCATCTGGACTAAGAGTCTTTGTGGAGCAACTTAGTGAAAAATCAGGGCTTTGATGAGTATGTCAAACAGATCGATGTGATAGATCAGCATGTTACTGAATTTGAAGCTGTTGTCTCCGTGCTTGATAAATATGTCTGTCTATTGGAAAAGAAAGTACGATCTGCGTACCATAACATGCCTGCTTAATATTTCTTGTTTGCAAATTTGAGTGATTTTTTGTTCTCTCAAACCACTCTCATAAGTAAAAGAGCTGATTGTTAGCTGCGAGTCTTCTCATTGACGATAATTAAAGCTGATATGGCTGATCAAGCCATGTTAGAGTTAGCGAATGAGCTGACTGACGGAGGTAAAATCATACAACTAAAATCCTTCATTGCGGTCTGATGCCCCAACACTAACTTCAGTGTTGGCCTTAGTATCGACTTCAAAGTCGGTCTCAACACCGACTCCAACGTCAGCTCCAGTATCGACTCCAGAGTCGGCCTTAATATCGACGCTAGAATCGGCCTCAGCACCGACTCCAGTGTTGGCCCCAGCACTGACTCCAACGTCGGTTCCAGCACCGCACGGTCACGTGGCACATTGTCGTTTGCAATCCCACATGGCCCACCTATCATCTGAGTCCCCACGTGGCTCATCTACAACCCCACATATCCCATCTACTGGTTGCGGCGCATGCCCGATAAGACCTGGCCTACCAATCATTTACAGCGTCGTACCTGACAAGACGTGGCCCACCTATTGGCTGTAGCTGTCCATATTAGATAAAGAGGTGGCTCGCCAGTTTGACAGGCCATGAGGCGGACATCACCTGTCGTTGCTGGCCTTACTGCTTGTTTCATGTCAGGGCATAATATCTCAGAATCAACAATTGTTCAAAAAGGGGTAAGAGGGATTTTCGACCAGGTATAAGAACCTTCGCTCATGATGAGAGAGGGACTTCAACTTCCCCAACTTCTCAAACTTAAAAAAATTTCTCTAAGTCCTTAGTTAACTTTTGAAAAAGTGGGAGATACACTATGTTTCCCAGACCACTCACTTGAGCGTCGGAGGGTCCCCATCGGAACAACCGGCCCTCGAGGACTTTTTTACAGGATTTCAGTCCGAGGCGGAGGCATCGGAGAACACTCAGGCCCATCCTTACCGAATATCGGGTTCCAAATCTCATCTGATGTTCGAGGAAGGTGATTTGACGATAACAGATTGACGCGCCAAGTAGGGGGGGAGAGTGAGAAGTGAAAACACCTACGACGGCTAGTAGCAGATCTCTATCCCCTTCAAGAAAGAAATGATGGTTACACGTGCTCGGAATGCCTCCACCAGCCATACTGGGGGGCAGGCTGAGCAGCCGGAGGTTGGACATCCCTGCTCCGCCTCCACCATCGCCACTGGTTACTCAACCCAATCAGGTCGCCACCCTAGCCTAGCAAGTCCAGGACCTGGTGGTTGTGATCCGGGAGCTACAAGAACACATTTTGTAGCTACACAACAACAATCCCAGCCTTCTTTACTCATGCTGCGGTCCCCAGGCTAGCCAACAGTCCATCCGCGGTAGACACCATTCGTAGGAGCCCTACCGTCGTGCTTCGCCAAAACCTCATCGCTGGAAGGCCTCCAAGAGGCCACGATCTTCCTTCCGCCATTCTAACAGCACTCCTAGACGGTGGTGGCATGGGAAGGAGCCCGAGCGGGGATATTACCACCAGCGCTATCCCTTCTCCTACTCATCTTCTGAATCCTCAAGGGAGGGGTCTTTCGACATCGGGTCGGTCATTGGTGGAACGATGGCTTGATGAATACAATTAGCAGCTAGAGGAGCTCAGCCACAAGATCATCAATCAACCAGAGGCAGACTACGACAGTCGCCTCCCGTTGACTCACCATATTATGGAGGAATCGATCTCGATCCAGTTTTGTCTCCCCTAGTTGGATCCCTATGATGGCACTACCGATTCACTAAACCACCTGAAAAGCTACAGATATTCATGCAAGTCCAAGGGGCGACTGACGCCCTCCTTTGCATCACCTTCCTGGCAACCCTTCGGAAGGCTATGCGTGCTTGGTACTCTCGTCTATCCCGCGCAGCATCAACTCCTTTCGGCAGCTAAAGAGGTCCTTTCTGGCCCACTTTGACGCTTGCCGGAGGATCCCTGGATGGCGACAGCCTATTCTCCATCCAGCAGAAGGACGGCAAGTCGCTTAAGGATTTCGTGGCTCGTTTTAAGGCGACCGCCCTCGAGGTCTACCACCTCAACGATTCTGTGGCTACCCTGGCCCTAAAGCGAGGGCTCCGCCCCTCTCGCTTTACCTACTCCCTTAACAAGAAACCTCCCAGTTCATACGCCAAACTCCTGAGTTGCACGCAAAAGTACATCCGCGCCGAAGAGGCTGATTCCATCCGAAGGGAGGCCGATGAAGAGTTCAGCAAAAGGCAGGTCCACACGAAGCCAAGCAGACCTCACCCCAAGAAGCCCGAGCCTCCTTGACGATCGAATAATCGACCCCGGAGCTTCGCCCCTAAAGAGGAGCATTTCACTCCTCTGCTTGCCCCAAGATCCCACATCTTAATGGAGATCGAGGGCGAGCTGTATCTTCAGCGTCCCACTCTTTTGAAGCCAGGAGCCCCCCGCAACAGAATCTTCCATCAGGACCACTGTCACGACATAGAGAACTGTCGCCATCTGAAAAGAGTGCTCGAAGAGTACATCCAGCAAGGCTACCTTGGGAAGTTCGTTCAAAAGGGGAACCTGACTGCTCCAGGCCAGGTGGTGCCTTCGGCTTCCTCGGCCAACATCGACAATGCCCTGACCGAGAAGACCGTGGCCATGATTTTATGGGGGGCAGGTGGTACTTCTAAAAGGCCGCAAGAAGATGAGGGAATAGAGACTATAATCCTCTTTTCTAAAGGAAACCTAGTGGGGGTGGATAATCCTAACGATGATAGCATTGTCGTGTATATGATAATCGCTAAGAGCCCTATAAAGAGGATTCTCATTGATAGTGGAAGTTCAGTCGACATTCTCAGTTACGACGCTTTTGTTCGAATGAATTTGTCTCCCAACTTCCTTCGACCAGTGACTATGCCCTTAGTGGGTTTTATTGGAGATGCTGTAAAGGTGGAGAGAGAGATCACTCTTTCGGTCATGGCAGGGACGCCCCGCATTAGAGCACGGTTCTCATGAGGTTCCTAGTTGTCCGAGTGCTCCTGGCCTACAACACCATACTCGGACGGCCCGATTTAAACTTTTTGGATGCCATCATCTCCACTAAGCGCCTTCTCATCAGGTTCCCAACCCGTGGAGGAGTCAAGGAGATGTGTGGGGAGTAGAGTCCAGTGTTGCTCTGTTACCACATGGCCTCCAGTCCTTAGGAGGCGGTTACTCCATCGGTTCCAGAGCTGCACAACCCCAGAGAATCCGAAAGGAGGAGTGTCACGCCCCAGATCCAAAATTTTTGAGCTAAGGTGACAACCCGCCGCATACCAGGCATGCAAGGCGTCCTGAATCATGACACTGAATTCAAGAAAGGCAACAACCTATATATCATTCAAGTCCATAACTTTAATACAATCCATAACTAAAGATTTGGGCTACAAGCCCTACACGCAAACATTACTGGGGTTACATCAACATATGAATCCACTTTATTTTAAATAGAAGCTCCAACGACCCTATGGTTCCTTCTTCAATCCTGAGGCTCTGAAAACATTGTGAGATTTATATGAGCTCACACTCAATAAGTAAGCCTATATTAATATAAAATAGTCATATATCATCATATCTTATCAAGATATCATCAAGTCATAATTTCATAAACTTCCAATTTCAAATGCATTTATCATGCTATCATAACAAGCATATCAACTCAAAATAATTTGGAAGCTTTATACAATAAATACAAGAAAATGCACTGTAAACAACCCACTGTTTATATGATCATTTTTATATATATTTTATGTGTCCTCATGGCCTCCCTGCCATATCATCATCAGTCATCAATCTAGAGCATGCCATACATCATCTCATAGCATAGTGTGTGGCCTCCACATGCCATCCTCATCCACATGTCAAACATAGCATCCTCTAATCAAACAGAGCACATCCTCTAGATGTGTGTGGCCTCCACATGCCACATCATAGGAGAACCGCGGCGACACATATAATATAATTCAAGGTCATCATTATATATATGTACATCATGCATCATCATAAGCATAATCTTTTCATATCACATAAACAGTGGTTTTTACAATCTTAATCATTGCATGTAACCAATTCACTTGCAAGGTTAAAAATAAACATATTTCTTCATATTTTGCGTAAACATATAAAACCATTACTTTGCAAAATATCACTTGCTATAATAATTATAGCAGTTACTCAATTATATACTCATGGTACAATTTACCAACTTTCAAAATAATCAATGTCAATTTTTATTTTATTTTATTTCATAATTATGCATAATTATATAATAAATGCCAAAATATGCAATGTAAAAATCCATAATTATTTTTATGTGTCCCAGGCCCTTCAAATTAATCAGAACACATTCCATAATTTTGTGAGGCCGTATCACAATCAATCGGAACATATCCTACAAATGTGCGTGGCCATATCAAAATCAATCAGAACATACCCTATATATGTGTGTGGCCATAATATATGAGAATCGTGGCGACACATACAAGATTATTTCAGTGTCATCTTTACAATTGCATGTAGTCATCTCAATAATACCAACATATTTTGCAAGTCAAAGAATTTATATTTTTGCACATACACCAAGAAACTATTTCTTGCAAAATATTACCAGTTACTATAGTCATAATAAATGCTCATATGTAGATTCATGATACCATTTAAAATAATTAATCTAAATAAACTTCCATTTTCCTTATTTCATAATATACATGTAAACTATAACTTCATGATTTATAAATTACTAATTATAAATAGGCTTACTTACTTCAGTACGCAACTCCAAAATGATAAACTAGCTACTTGAACGTCTGGGTACCTTAACAATGTTATCTCCACCCGAAACAAGCCATCAGCCATCTGGGGAGGTGTGCCCCTTGTATGTATGGATGCATCATTTACTTCAAATATTTCACAACTTTAGGTTTGTATCCAACGATCCAGATGCAATGAGTTCCCTAAATGGATGAAAATCATCATATATATAATTGGACCTATGCCCCGATAGAGTGCAAAGAACTCTTGTGTCCCCTAAATCTCACAATTTTATCGTGCCATTGGCTGCTCCAGCAGCCACAAAAACTTCTGATGAATCAAATTCACGGACTCAACTGCACTTGTATGGCCTAATAGGCTGATCAGTACATCGGGTTTGGCAATAGCCCAGAGATTAACCTGGTGATCTTCACCACCAGTGACAAAAACCGTTGAAGTCTTCCTTCCAATTTTGACACAGATCACATTAGAAGCATGGGCTATAAACTCCTGTAGCTTAGAGGCACGCTTGGTGGTCATCATGAAGCAGGTAGGGAACCACCAAAACAAAGCCTGCTCTTCTTCTTCTCCTCTCTCCAAGATTCCAACAACAAGGTCCAAATTCAATCTCAAACTCCACTAATATCAAGCCACATCAAACATCCTTAGCCCACGGTGATTCTCAAGAATCTAAACCCCGCATATCTCCTCTCTGACCTCCCCGTTTCGATTGTAGCACTGAGCCTCCACCAGCTACTTTCCGACGGCTCCATCACACCTAAACTCCAAACAGAGGCATGAAGATTGATGTCTTTGGATGGAAGGGCCGATATTTGGGCGCACCTCCGAAGATATTCCTCTTCTCTATTCGCTCTCTCTCTCTCTCTCTCATTCGATCCTTCTCTAACTCTCTCTCTTTCTCTCTGGCATTAGGGGAATGGCCGAGGATTACTTGGAGGGAAGAGTACCCGCTTCCAGGAGGGAGTCATCCTCCATTCCTTTTAATCCCCCAGGTGACGCCTCGGATCAAGGATATCGGAAACTCATCAGACACGCAAAGACTCGGGAATCCAAGCGTCATACTGGGAACCTAAATGTCAGAATAAACTCTAGGTGCCAGGTGTCCATAAATAAATGCTGGGGGGTTACATTCTCCCCCCTTATAAAAATTTTGGCCTCGAAATTGATGCACATTCATAAAAATATAGAATTCAAATTTTCTATTCCATAATCAACTAAATTTTATTCAAAAGTCACAGTCATCGATACATCATTGATATGTAATAAGATACAAATTTTTGTGGATGTTTCTTTTTCATTTTCTTCTTAGACTCCCAAATAGTCCCTCTCAGAATGATTACTCCACTGAACTTTGACATAAGGAATACTACACTATCTCAGAACTTAATCCTTGCGGTCCACAATGTGCACAAGATGATCTTCATAGGTCAATTCTTTCTTAAGCTAAATTGGTTCAAGTTCTAACACATAACGGGGGTTTGAAATATACCTCCTCAGTCATAAAGGTATGAAACACATTGAACACCCCAAAGAGTAATGAAGATAGTGCTAAGCTATAAGCCACCTCCTTTATTTTGATCAAAATCTCAAATGGCCCAATGTATTGTGGCTCAAATCACCTCTAACACAAATCTCATCACATCGTTGGTTAGTAAAACTTCCAAATGATTTTCAACCTAAAATTTCAAATCTTTCTTTTTGACATCAACATAACTTTTCTATTAACTCTGAGTTACATGAAACTGCTTTAATTAACGATACTTTTCATAGTTGCTAAACCAGCTCAGTCCAAAATTGTCTCTCTCTCACCTTATCTCAATATGAAGGGAATCTACACCTTATATCATAGACAATTGAAATGAATCCATTTGAATGTTGGCTTGGTAATCAATAAAATAAGCAATTTCACTAAGGGTAAGAAACTATACCAAGCACCTCACACAAGCTCGCAGTATATGATCTAAAATCTAATTGGTTCCTACAGTTTGTCCATCTATTTGAGGGTGGAAGGCTAGAAATTCAGCTTAATCCACTAAGCCTTATGATGACATCATCGAATTAGGAGAGTGAGACAAATGGGTTCAGACTCAATTTACGCAGTTTACCATTAAACCAAAAACAAATATTAACATTTTATCCCGCTAAAATTTCATCCTCGAAATTAAATGTCCACAAATTTTGTACCATTAAAGATACTCACTAGCAAACTTTTATTTCATTCCCAAGTACCCAAATGACATGTCCAACTTTCAAAATTAATTTAATCTTTCTACCAAATAAAATTAAATTCCTTAAGAAGTTTTTTTCCTGTCCCTTTTTTTTTAATACCTTAACTTCTCACAACACAATCATCATAAATATCATAGAGTCCATCACATGTATTATGTTATCCGTTCTTAAGGTTAGTAAAACATCATGTACTCTTAATTCTCGATAAGACAGTTCTAAATTCTTGTGACTTAGATATAAGATAGTTTTCTTCCAATGCTCTCTCAACTCATAAATAGTTGAATGTGCCATTAATCATTACGACACTTATTTCAATCATCATAACATACTTGGTTTCACTCTTGAATACTTCAAGCTAACATCAATGAACATTAAGCCAATCATTTAGGATATCTTTCATAATTATCATAATCAACTAATTTAATTTCTTTGAATAATAGTGCCATCATTAATCATCAGTATGATTAATTTATCTCCTTCATATTTATCAATAATACCACCATAACCAATCAATTTCTCTTGAATAGGTCAGTATATCCTCAATAAATAATGCAATTTAAATGATTCAAATTCTTGAATCGATTATTTCGTTACCAATGATTATCAAAATCATCTATAGATTATGCAATGTCTCATGCCATAACATGACCAACTAATTTAAACCCTTCAAATATCTCAAAGTGACTTCACTAATCTAGCTCAGATGGATACAAGACTTATAAGGTCAATAAAGATTGAAAATGCACTTACCATCCGAAAGACATAATTGAAAATTATAGTAATCTCTCTATGACTTGAAAGTGATATAGATGTACCCTTAACCATAATCCATAATTGATAAAATCAAAAATAAAATCTTCCCTCCTATTTTCTTAACAATAATTATGCCACTTATGGATGATTGATAATTTATCCATCCTGGAGAAAGATATCTACTTAGGAACTATGAAGAAAGGTACAATAAGTATGCACGATAAATTAATGAATAGATATCTTGATTTAGAAATCTATTAACAGATGAAAATTCTCATGAAATTCTTTATCAGTGGAGTTTATCTTATTCTCATTATTGCTAAAATCTTTCACTTTCTACCATCAAAATATTTGATCATTATAGCCAAAATCAGTTCTAAAGATTAATAGAGTCTACTACTCTTAAAAACTTAAACAGTAATTGTCTCAGAATTTAAAATTTTATATTCTTCCTAAATGGTCCATCAAGATATAATATGCAGTCAACTATTTCATTAGCATCAATATCAACCATCTCCATATCTAGCAAATTAACAATCAGTTTTGAACATGTAATCCATAATAAAAGTTCTCTTAGTAAAATTCACTATATATACTTATCCATCTATACTCAAATTCAAAAGTACTCAATTGTAATTAATAAAAACATGTAGTTAACTATTTCATTACCAAAATATCATCAATATTAATCATCTCTATAATCGGCAGATTAGCTTATAATCTTAACTTACAATATCAATAGTGTAAGTTCTACAAATAAAAATTCATTGTATATATCCATATTCAAATTCAGATTTAATAACTCAAAATCCAAATATCTAACTCAATTGCAATTTGGATATAATGATGTTATCTTAGTCATATTAGTCATCAATTGCAATTTTCAACTATTATCATATTCCATATATTCATCTGTCTTTATTGCATATCCAATTAAAGTTTCATCTACCCATATTATTTAAAGATCTGGAACTGCTACGAGCCATTTCCAACAAGTTTGACGGAACTAAAACCTCTATAAGCCCCTTGACCTCCCCATTGGTCAAGGCCACCAGCCTGGGAGTCCCACACTACATCATTAGCTTCAACTGTGATGGTTCATTCTTTATTCCTATCAAATTTATATTTCAATTAATATCTTGATAAACTTTAAATTTCAAGCTTCCTAGCATAATTTCTAAAATTCCTTTAAAGTCATAATTGTCTCAATGTCATCCTAGTATTTTGCCTAGAGTGTCATCATGTATGTGTCCCTAAGGTCAAAACCTAGGCTCTGATACCATAAAAGCTGTCACGCCCCAGACCCAAAATTTTTGAGCTAATGTGACAACCCGCCGCATGCCAGGCATGCAAGGCATCCCGAATCATGACACTGAATTCAAGAAAGGCAACAACCTATATATCATTCAAGTCCATAACTTTAATACAATCCATAACTAAAGATTTGGATTACAAGCCCTACACGCAAACATTACTAGGGTTACATCAACATATGAATCCACTTTATTTTAAATAGAAGCTCCAACAACCCTATGGTTCCTTCTTCAATCCTGAGGCTCTAAAAAACATTGTGAGATTTATATGAGCTCACACTCAATAAGTAAGCCTATATTAAATAAAATAGTCATATATCATCATATCTTATCAAGATATCATCAAGTTATAATTTCATAAACTTTCAATTTCAAATGCATTTATCATGCTATCAGAACAAGCATATCAACTCAAAATAATTTGGAAGCTTTATACAATAAATACAAGAAAATGCACTGTAAACAACCCACTGTTTATATGATCATTTTTATATTATATTTATGTGTCCCATGGTCCTGCTATACCTCAATCAGCGCACATCCTCTAGATGTGTGTGGCCTCCATATGCCACCTCATCGTCAATCATAGCACATCCTCTAGATGTGTAGCCTCCACATGCCATATCATCATCAGTCATAGCACATCCTCTAGATGCGTGTGGCCTCCACATGCCACCTCATAATCACACATCCTCTAGATGTGTGTGGCCTTCACATGCCATATCATCATCAGTCATAGCGCATCCTCTAGATGCGTGTGGCCTCCACATGCCACCTCATAATCATACATCCTCTAGATGTGTGGCCTCCACATGCCATATCATCATCAGTCATAGCGCATCCTCTAGATGCGTGTGGCCTCCACATGCCACATCATAATCAAACAGAGCACATCCTCTAGATGTGTGTGGCCTCCACATGCCACATCATAGGAGAACCGCGGCGACACATATATATAATTCAAGGTCATCATTATATATGTATATCATGCATCATCATAAGCATAATCTTTTCATATCACATAAATAGTGGTTTTTACAATCTTAATCATTGCATGTAACCAATTCACTTGCAAGGTTAAAAATAAACATATTTCTTCATATTTTGCGTAAGCATATAAAACCATTACTTTGCAAAATATCACATGCTATAATAATTATAGCAGTTACTCAATTATATACTCATGGTACAATTTATCAACTTTCAAAATAATCAATCTCAATAAATTTTCATTTTATCTTATTTCATAATTATGCATAATTATATAATAAATGCCAAAATATGCAATGTAAATAAATCCATACTTATTGTTTTCTTATGTGTCCCATGGCCCTTCAAATTAATCAGAACACATTCCACAAGTGTGTGAGGCCGTATCACAATCAATCGGAACATATCCTACAAATGTGCATGGCCATATCAAAATCAATCAGAACATACCCTATATATGTGTGTGGCCATAATATATGAGAATCGTGGCGACACATACAAGATTATTTCAGTGTCATCTTTACAATTGCATGTAGTCATCTCAATAATACCAACATATTTTTCAAGTCAAAGAATTTATATTTTGCACATACACCAAGAAACTATTTCTTACAAAATATTACCAGTTACTATAGTCATAATAAATGCTCATATGTAGATTCATGATCCCATTTAAAATAATTAATCTAAATAAACTTCCATTTTCCTTATTTCATAATATACATGTAAACTATAAATTCATGATTTATAAATTACTAATTATAAATAGGCTTACTTACTTCAGTACGCAACTCCAAAATGATAAACCAGCTACTTGAATGTTTGGGTACCTTAACAATATTTTCTTCACCCGAAACAAGCCATCAACCATCTGGGGAGGTGTGCCCCTTGTATGTATGGATGCATCCTTTACTTTGAATATTCCACAACTTTAGGTTTGTATCCAACGATCCAGATGCAATGAGTTCCCTAAATGGATGAAAATCATCATATATACAATTGGACCTATGCCCCGATAGAGTGCAAAGAACTATTTTGTCCCCTAAATCTCACAATTTTATCGTGCCATTGGCTGCTCCAGCAGCCACAAAAACTTCTGACGAATTAAATTCACGGACTCAACTGCACTTGTATGGCCTAATAGGCTGATCAGTACATCGGGTTTGGCAATAGCCTAGAGATTGACCTGGTGATCTTCACCACCGGTGACAAAAACCGTAGAAGTCTTCCTTCCAATTTGACACAGATCACATTAGAAGCATGGGCTATAAACTCCTATAGCTTAGAGGCACGCTTGGTGGTCATCATGAAGCAGGCAGGGAACCACCAAAACAAAGCCTGCTCTTCTTCTTCTCCTCTCTCCAAGATTCCAACAACAAGGTCCAAATTCAATCTCAAACTCCACTAATATCAAGCCACATCAAACATCCTCTGCCCACGGTGATTCTCAAAATCTAAACCCCGCATATCTCCTCTCTGACCTCCCAGTTTCGATTGCAGCACTGAGCCTCCACCAGCTACTTTCCGACGGCTCCATCACACCTAAACTCCAAACTAGAGGCATAAAGATTGATGTCTTTGGATGGAAGGGCCGATATTTGGGCACACCTCCGGAGATATTCCTCTTCCCTATTTGCTCTCTCTCTCTCTCTCTCATTCGATCCTTCTCTAACTCTCTCTCTTTCTCTCTGGCATTAGGGGAATGGCCGAGGATTACTTGGAGGGAAGAGTACCCGCTTCCAGGAGGGAGTCATCCTCCATTCCTTTTAATCCCCCAGGTGACGCCTCGGATCAAGGATATCGGAAACTCATCAGACACGCAAAGACTCGGGAATCCAAGCGTCATACTGGGAACCTAAATGTCAGAATAAACTCTAGGTGCCAGGTGTCCATAAATAAATGCTGGGGGGTTACAAGGGGAGAGCTGGCCGATCACCTACTAACCTTCCCATTAGGGGAGGATCCAATGAAGACGGTTCAAATTGACGCACTTCTTTCTACGGAAGCAAGGGACCAGCTTCTCGCCTTCTTGCGGGCTATTTCAGACATCTTCGCCTGGTCAGCATCAGACATGCCGGACATACCATTGGAGGTGATTATCCATAAGCTCAACATTGATCCAAAGTATCGATTGGTCTGATAGAAGAAGAGGAGTTTTGCTCCCGAGCGATAGAGGGCCATTGACGAGGAAGTCCACAAGCTGATCGCCACCGACCACATTCAAGAAGCACACTATCCGGATTGGTTGGCCAATGTAGTGATGGTCCGCAAGACCAATGAAAGCTGGAAGATTTGCATCAACTTCACTGATCTTAATAAGGCGTGCCCCAAGGATAGCTTTTCGCTGCCCAGAATGGACCAGTTGGTGGATGCCATGTTCGGCTATGAGCCCCTCAGTTTCATGAACGCCTTCTCGGGGTACAATCAGATAAAGATGGACCTGGATGACAAGGAGGCTACTTCCTTTGTGATTGAGATATGCGTCTATTGCTACAAAATAATGCCTTTTAGACTAAAGAATGTAGGAGCCACATACCAGAGGTTGATGAAAAAGAATTTTAAAAACCAAATTGGGCGTAACATGGAGGTGTATGTGGATGACATGTTGACCAAAAGCGTTTGCATCGCCGACCATGTTGTCAACCTAAGGAAAACATTCGACAACCTTCGCCGCTACCAGATGAAATTGAACTCTTGCAAGTGCACATTCGGGATCACGACGGATAAGTTTCTAGGGTTCTTAGTAACCCAGCAAAGGATCGATGCCAACCCTAAGAAGATTCGGGCCATCCTTGACATGAGACTACCAGCCAATAAGAAAAAGGTACAATGGCTCACCGGGAGGGTGGCTGCCCTGAGCCATTTCCTGTTGAAGTCTGTCGAGCGGTGCCCGCCATTCTTCAAGGCATTGCGGAAGATAAATGGCTTCGAGTGGATAGAGGAATGTCAAAAAGCTTTGAGAGGATAAAAGAGTTTTTGTTTACCTCGCCACTGTTGCTAAAGCCGATGAAAGGAGAGGATCTCTTTCTCTATCTTGCTGCCTCCCCGAAGGCGATCAGCTCTGTCCTCGTCTGTGTGGATCTTAACGGAGTGCAAAGGCCGATCTACTATACCAGCAAAGTGCTTCATGATGCGAAGACCAGGTATTTCATAACTGAGAAGATTATTTTGCACTAATAGTCTCCGCTCAGCATCTCAGGCCTTACTTTCAAGCCCATCTAATCGTGATGCTCACGGACCAACCTTTCAAGGCAATATTGTTCCGTCCTCACACCTCCTATTGGCTGGCTAAGTGGATGGTCAAGTTGGGAGAATTTGATCTGTCGTTCTGATCGAGATTGGCCATAAAGTCCTAAGTCTTGGCGAACATTCTGGTCGAGTGCACTTGGACCAGAGAGCAGTCAAAAGAGCCCCACACAACGCCCTTGGATGCTATGCCTGAAGAGGCGAGAGAGGACTGGATTCTCCATGTGGATGGTGCATCAAACTCAAGGAAATGGAGTAGGCCTCATCCTCGCAAGCTCGGAAGGGACGATGGTGGAGTATGCCCTTTGATTTCTCTTCAAAGCTATGAATAACCAAGACGAGTACAAAGCCCTACTGGCGGGGATGAAGCTCACAAGGGAGCTCAAAGTTGAGCACCTCAGAGCCTTCACTGACTCCCAGCTTATCTCCGAACAAATTATCGAAGAGTACGAAACCAAAGACCCCACCATGTTCTGATACCTGAGTAAGTTTCAATCACAAACCTCATTCTTTTCTCACTTTAGCATCAGCTACATCCCCAAGGGCAAGAACGCTAGGCCCGATGCCTTATCCCGCTTGACCACCTCAGCGGATGGGGCCCTGGAGAGGACCTACGTGGAGCACTTGAAAGTCCCAAGCATTGACGTAGTAGAAGAAGCTCTGTCGGTCAACCAAGAATCTACCTAGATGGACGCATACATCTGCTACCTCATCGACGATACTCTTTTCGCTGACCATGCAGAGGCCAAGCTACTCAAATGGCGAGCCTCTAAGTTTATGGTGCTGGATGGGCGACTATATCGGAGGTCTTTTTCCCACCCTCTCCTCAAATGCGTCGGCCCCACAGATGTTAACTATATCCTTCGAAAGATTCATGAAGGCATATATGAGAACCACCTGGGGGGCAGAGCGCTGGCGTACAAAGCCTTGTGCCAGGGGTACTACTGGCTAACTATGCGAGAAGATGCTGCCAAGTTGGTCCAAAAGTGTGATAGCTACCAGCAACATGCCAACATCTAGTGGCGGCCAACCTCCCAACCGAGTCCTCTATCAGTCCCATGGCCCTTTGCCCAATGGGGATTGGACATCCTAGGATCATCTCCCTGGCCTCTGGTTAACAAAAGTTTCTACTCGTCGCCATCGACTATTTCACTATGTGGGTGGAGGTCGAATCATTGGTAAAGATCACTGAGAGTAAGGTGAGATCTTTCTTTGGAAGTCCATCATCTGCCAGTTCGGGCTACCTCACACCCTCATTACCGACAACGATCAGCAGTTCGATAGCGCCCCTTCAAGAAATTCTACGTTGAGCTAGGTATCTACCAGCGATTCACTTTCATTGGCCACCCATAGACAAACGGGATGGCCGAGGTTATGAACTGGACCATCCTTCAGGGTCTCATAACACGACTGGATGAGTTTAAAGGTAGATGGGTGGAGGAGCTTCCGAACGTGCTATGGGCATATCACATGATGCCAAGGACTCTCACTGGAGAGACGTCCTTCAACCTCGTGTTCGGGTTAGAGGCAGTCATCCCCGTGGAGATCGACATCCCCAGTCCTTGGGTGGAGTCATACAACGAGGAGGATAACCCTAATCAACTATGAGCCAACCTCGACTTCATCGAGGAGGCACGCGACCGGGCGTGACTCAAGATGGCTACCTACCGCCAAAGAGCTACAAAGTACTACAATGCCTGTGTTTGCTTCAAGGCATTTCTCTTCAGGGACCTAGTCCTCAGGCGAGCTGAAGTCTCAAAGCTTATGAAGGGCGGCAAACTATCCCCAAATTGGGAGGAGCCCTACCGGATCACCGAAGCCCTTCATTGCGGAGCGTACCAGATTGAAGGACTCGATGAGAAGCCACTCCCGCGCACTTGAAATACGGACAACCTTCGCCGGTACTATCAGTAACGTACACATTCAACCAATTGAAATAAAGATAGGTCCGAATATCCCTTCCTCTCATCCAATCAGCTCCGCAAGATAGATGTCAAAAGGCTCTCGAGCTTGGTCCTAGTGACTCTTGGGTCACCCTCCGGGGTTCAAAAGGCTTGGGCTTGGTCTCAAAGATTCCCGAGTCATCCTCTGGGGTTCTAAAGGGCTCTCGGTCCCAAATCAGCATCAACTCCAGAGTCGACCTCAGCATTGACTCTAGCGTTGGCCCCAACACCGACTTCAGAGTTGGCCTCAAGACCGACTCCAACATTGGCCCCAAGCCTATGGCTAACAGCCACCGGCATAGCCCTATCACGGATTCACACGAGTACAAGGCGTAGAACAGTGGAATGCACTATAAAAGCTAAGTATTCGAAGGCTCAAAAAGAAAGTTTATTTTTCATTAATTCTCAAAGGGTCTACAAAATGCCGACTCAAGTCGAACTTCAATACAAGAACAAGATGTCAAAGCGGAGAAGATAAGGCCTTCATGACTCAGAGGGTGTCAGTCCGTCGTCGGCTGGTGCTGGTCGGTCGACAACTGGCCCCTCCGTAGCCAATGGCTCTCCTGACTCCTTGTCATCAAAGGGCTCAAGGTTGTCTACACCCGTGATGCCGAGGACTCTGGCCACCTTTTCCTTGCATTCCTTGAAGCCCTATAGGAAGGCTTCGATGGAGGCATCCGCCACCTCTTCCTCAAAATTGGCAGAGACCCGGTATTGCTCCACCGCCTCCGTGGTCCTTCTCTCGGCCACTGTGGCCCTCTCCTCGGCAGCTCGCGTCACAGCCTCCATCTTCGATGCCTTAGCAATCGTCGCGTGCATGTCCGCCTCGACAGCGGCTGCCCTGGCGTCAGCCATTCGAGCAATCGCTTCGGTGTCGTTGGCCCGCTCCTCAGTCCCCCTCACTTACAGGGTGATGGTGTGGACTTAAGGTCGTGCACACTCAGTCTAGCTGTGACATCCTCCAGCTTTGCTTTAGTGACCTGGGTGCGCTCGAGCTCAATCTTCGCCTGGTGCTTTGCCTCCTCAAAACGAGTCTCCCACTTGTGGCTCGACTCCTGGGTAGCCAGGAGTTCCTCTTTTCGCTCAGCCCGGGCCGACTCCAGTGTACCCTCGGCCTTCTCAACTTGGGCTTGAGCGGTGAAGAGGTTCCGTCGAGTGCGGGCGATGATTGCATCAGCTCAGAGGGCGATGTCTCGAGCGGCGAACATGGAGTTCACTGTCTGCATGAAGATGACTCTTGTCAGTTTATACCATGGCAAGGAAATCTTGCGAAGGGACAAAAGACACTTACTCGGAGCAGAGCCTCGAGCGCATCGTCAAAGACGTCCATGGCCCGTTGGCGGTTGAGCTCCTGTCGGAACTCTAGCAGGCACGCCTGAGCCGGCAGCCGCTCCGCTTTACGGCGGTGATTCATCAAAGATGGCCGCGACGGGATCGCCACCCTCTCGTCCACCTCAGAGGGTCCTGCTGCCACCAAGGCCACGGGTGCAGGGCCAGAACGGGCAGCACCTCCTCATGTTTGACCCCTTGGGCGACGATCTCCCCTGCCATCGTCGGGGCCACCGACTCTGTCACTGCCGGGGCCTCCTCGCCTGCCTGCTTTCCTACCGGCGGGCCCTCTTCTGGGGTTGGCACCATCACTGTGGGGGCCATCTTCATCTCCAAATTGGCAGGTTCCATTGCCGAGGGGGCCGCCTCGCCCCTCGGTTCCTCCAAGGGCGATGGGGCAATGAGATCGATCGGCGGGGCAGGCTCCTCCTGGGCCACCTAGTGCTCACAGGGAGGAGGGATCGAGGACTGGGGACAAGGCCTCTTCTCCAGCTCCCAGCATTGTCGGCGGTGGCGCGCTTCCTCTTCTCAGCTGCCCTCTTCAAGGCAGCCATGGATATCCTCATATCAGCACGTGCCTGGCGTTAGTCCCAAAAAAAAGGAGAAAAAGAGAGGGGAGAGAAAAGAAGAGCGTAGTCGCTCACCATCGTCCGAGGCTTGACCAGCATACTGGAGGTTCTCCTCCGATAGGAGCTCTCGACAAAGGGGCACCCGGGAGGACAACAACTGATCATAGACCTTTCGGTCCCACGGAATCACTGTCGAGTTCTTGTTCAGCTTCAGGTTCGGGTCTCCTCAACTCTGCCTCACCCCCTCAATGTTTACGAAAAAGAATCGGATTTTTCACCCTTTAATGGAGGAGGGGAGGCTAAGTTTAAGGGCTCGGCCAGGTCTAGGTGTGAACAGCCACCACCTAGTATCAGACTGGCGGCGAAGAGTGTATAGGCTACGAAACAAGGACACTCGGTCCACTATGCCGAGGTAACTACACAACACCATGAAGGAACAGATGGTCTGAAAGGAGTTCGGGACCAACTGTGCCGGCGTCACAGCATACCTATGGAGAAGACTGACGATGAAAGGATGAAAGGGAAGTCGAAGGCCTACCTTAAGGAACTCCTCATACAGAGCGATTCCTCCGGAAGGACCGGAGGTCACCCTGTCACTGGGTCCTAGGGCAGACAATTGGACCTCCCTAGGGATCCTATATGTTACCCTGAGGGACTCTATGTCCGCGGGGGTGATGGTGGAGGCGATCCTCTCTGGACTCGCCGAGGTGGGGGCAACGATCGGAGAGGATACCCTACTAGCCTTAAGTGGCGGCTGAGGTACGAGTGGTGGCGGTGGAGCCGCGATTGTCAGATGATCCTGGATTGAGATCCCACCTATAGCTTGCAGTTGTGTCAATGGAACCCTGTCCTTGGAGGAGGACGAGGATAAAGAGGCTACTATGGGCTTCCTGCCCTTCCTATCAGGGCCCATGATGAAGAAAACAAAGAGAGGTCAGAAAAAACTAACCTGGAACAGGGAAGGAGACAACGGACACAAGGTTTCGAGGGAGGAGGGCCCAGAGGACTCAGGTTTTAGGAGGGACAAGTAAGCTTCAAACGCATAAGGAGCTCAGTGACAGGGACGACCCTCCCCCCCCCCCCTTTTTATGCTTGGCATTTGAATCGTCCCGCCCGATTCGGTCCACCACATGGGTGTCCCCAATTAAAGGCGCTATCCCAACCATCGCAGAATCTTATTCGTCCAAGGCGAAATGCCTCAGCCAGGTGCAAAAGGCATGATTTGCGGCCAATGATGAGACACTGATGACGTCACCGCAATGATGGCTACAACTTATCCGATGGAAGCGGTCTCAATTCTAAGAGAAATCTCTTTGATTTCAGAGAAAAAAAATCTTCTGCGTGGTGGCGGTACAACGTCCCATGTTCCCTTAATTGAGAAAGATTTAACCTTCCTCCGATGCATGGGCCCACAATCAATCATAGGCAAGAATTGAGGGCGTCAGAAGTCTACGCTCCTTTCACTCAGCGGAGATGTGACCGCACGAGCTCAGGAGCGAGGGGGCATCCGATGTGGCTGATCAAGCCATGTTAGAGTTAACGGACGAGGCTGGCTGACAGAGGTAAAATCATATAACTAAAACCCTTCATTGCAGCCCGACGCCCCAACACCGACTCCAGCGTCGACCCCAGTACCGACTCCAGTGTTGACCCTAGTACCGACTCCAAAGTCGGCCTCAATGCCAACTTCAGAGTCGGCTTCAACATCGACTCCAGCATCGGCCCCAGCATCGACTCCAAAGCGGCCTCAACATTGACTCCAGCGTCGGCCCTAATACCGACTCCATAGTCGGCCTCAATACCGACTCCAGCGTTGGCCCTAGCACTGACTCCAACATCAGCCTCAAACCACACGATCACGTGGCCCACTGCTGTTTGTAGTCCCACGTGGCCCACCTACCATCTGCGGCCCCACATGGCCCACATACCGGCTGCGGCGCATGTTCGACAAGGCCTAATCTACCAACCGTCTGTAGCGTCGCACCTAACATGATGTGGCCCACCTACTAGCTGTAGCCATCTATATCAGACAAAGAGGTAGTCCGCCAGTTCTGACAGGCCATGAGGCGGACACCATCTATTGCTGCTGGCCTTACCGCTTGTTCCATGTTAGGGCACAACGTCTCAGAATCAACAACTGTCCAAAAAGGGGTAAAAGGGACTTCCGATCAGGTATAAGAACCTTCTCATGATGAGAGAGGGACTTTAACTTCCCCCAACTTCTCAAACTTAAAAAACTTTCTAAGTCCTTAGCAAACTCCCGAAAAGCAAAAGATACATTACTATTTTCCAGACTACTCACTTGAGTGTCGAGGGTTCCTCGCCGGAATAATCAGCCCTCGGAGACTTTTTTGCAGGATCCCAGTCCAAGGCAGAGGCATCGGAGAACACTAGGTCCATCCTTATTGAATATCGGGTTCCGGATCTCACCTAACGTTCGAGGAAGATGATTTAGCGATGACAAAAGCATTTTAAAGTATTTGTTTGATTGCTTATGTATTTACAAGGAACCAAAAATGTGAAGGTGTTGAACAGAGAAGAGTGAGAGATAAAGAATTTCAATGGTATGTTATCAAGTTATGAGAATTCTGTGCCCTGATAATACTGGTGCGCTTCTACCATTTGCTTAAATTTATTTTTTGGCCTTTGGTTTAAAATAATGAGATCTAATTGGCCCTGCAAACAAAGGCAGTGTGGCTATCATGTCTGATTTGTTTGCTGACATTTTGGTTTGCCAAGTTATCCTTGCTGTCAAGTTTGTTTGAATTCATGTGGCAACTAAACTGCAATTTTCTATCATTCACCAAACTTAAGTGCTAAATTCACCTGAACTTAACGTTTGAGCAAAACAAAGACATAGCTAGAAGATCAACTGCAGTTACCCCCAGCTTTCTTGTTATGAAGGATTCAGGATGAATCAAGTGACAATTCAAATTTGAAAATTTTTGTTGCGGTCTGTCTTCTAATAGAAAAGGGGATACTCAACAGGGCCAGTTGAGATAGGAATTGGAATAAAGATCTTTCTGAATGACAAAAACTTTTTTTTTTCTTTTCTTTTGTTTGAACGAAGCCCCTCCAAGTTTTTCAGTTGTACACGGCAAAGCTGGAGCATCAAGTAGTTACAATCACTGACAATAGGAGACTGCTAGATTGTGAGACTTGTCTGCTGGTAACCACAATTCCTTACTGAGATTGCATCCATTTTTACAGCCATATCCAACTGTAGAAAAGTGAGGACTAAGTAGTAGAGCAAGTATAATTCAGAAGTTCTACCACTCAAGATTTATTCGAGATTGTATATAAATATAGACAACCCTACTAAACAGTACCAAATAATGGACCTCTCCAAAGAAATGGAAGAATAAAAACAAAATTGCAGCACAAATCATGGCTAAACTAACTACACTGAACCACCAATAGGGTTCAAAATTAGAATATTCAAAGAACACGTAACAGGATATGAGATATGAGATTTTTTTTTTTTTATTAAGGTAACAGAACAGAAATTTTTGGATGGGACTTTTGGTCCATATTTTTGCATCTCCAGCGGAAAATATTGAATCACTTTTGCCAGCATAATCTTTAACGTTGACAAAGTTTCTTCCTTGATCTTAAACAAAACTATACCTACCTAACTCGCCGAAACGTAGGCTGGCGACCAATGGTTTCCTCGGCGGGATCCTCTCCACAGACCGGATTCGGTGAGCGCCTTATTCTGACCGCGCTTGACCAGATCTCCACATGGCAGATTCCTCGCGGACCACCAAAAGTCGAATTTCTTCCCACATCGACGGGGAAAATCTCAACCAGTAGAAAATGCCACGTGACTACGCACTGTTCGCGTATAATGATGCCAAGAGCACCGGAACTAAACCAGGGGCTCAGCTAAGCAAACGGCGGCCAGGGAGCGGACGAGGGCCGGAGCTTTCACCCTCGTTGGCTCATCAGAAGGGGGTGTTTCGAAACGTACTCTCTCTCTCTCTCTCTCTCTCTCTCGAACGCGTTAAAATTCGATTTTCCCGATGTTTTCGCGTGAGATCTCTATCTCGATCTCGTTGGTATTTGCTTCTTCGATGAGTTTTTCCCGTTTTTTTTTTGGATGCTGGGATCGACTTATCGAATGGGGTCTTTCCATCTCAAAATCCTGAAAGCTAGGGTTTCCGATCCTCGATCGGTTGTTTGTTTTGGATTATTGGCTTGAGACTTGTCGGAATTTAGACGGGTTGCCTGTTTTCCTTTTTTTTCTATCGTGCGAAAGTTTTTGATTTTTTTTTATTTATTTATTCGAAATGAGATTTTGATCGCTGGATAGGATTTAGAGGCTAGGATTAGTAGGGCCTGGAATACTGTTCTATTCATTCAAAGATGATTGCGATTATCATCTTTGAATCGAAAATTTTGAAATTTTGATAAGTGGATTGCTTGTTTCTGTTGTAATTAATGCTTCAGTTGATTGGGCTTTTAAATCTATGTGATGTAAATTGCTAATGCGGAAACCTTGCTCTGTATAAGCATAGAGTTAGGCCTTAGATTTGGCTTTTGTTTTACTGCGGCTACCATCATGAATTAATAGCTTGCACTTGTAGGTTCTGCATTTTGGGACTCTGAAATCATGGAAAGAATCGGAGAAATAGGGTTGCAAGTGGTGAAAAACGGTGCTTCGGGAGAAGACGAGTCTATGAGATATTCGGTCCCTTTGGCCAGAACAGGATCTCGAAACACAAGCCCATCTCGGCAGAAGGCGATCAAGACCAAGCCCAGGGGTTTTGATGAGGAGACTGTTGCAACTTTTGGTAAAGTCATTCATGCTGATATCCAAATGGAAGATAGCATATGGGCACAATTGCCCGAGGACTTGCTAATTGAGGTTCTTGCTAGGGTGCCCCCTTTCTTGATCTTTAGGCTGAGGTCAGTTTGCAGGCGATGGAATTCGATTCTTCAAGACAGTAGCTTTCTCACATTGCACTCGCAAGTTCCTTCACATGGACCTTGCCTTCTCACATTCTGGAAGAACACACAAACCCATCAGTGTTCTGTATTTAGCCTACCATTGAAGACATGGTACAAAATCCCATTTGGTTTTTTACCAGATTGGGCTTTCTGGTTGGTTGGTTCTTCAGGTGGTCTTGTTTGCTTCTCTGGATTTGATGGGCTTAGTTTTAAAACTCTTGTTTGCAACCCCCTAACACAGACTTGGAGGATATTGCCAAACATGCACTATAATCAGCAAAGGCAGTTGATCTTGGTTGTTAATCGGGCAGATCGTTCATTCAAGGTGATTGCAGCAAGTGATATTTATGGAGACAGAACACTGCCTACAGAAGTTTATGATTCAAAGCTTGACAGTTGGTCTGTTCATCAGGTAATGCCAGCTGTTAATCTATGCTCGTCAAAGATGGCATTTTGTGACTCAAAACTGTATCTTGAGACCCTTTCACCACTTGGCTTGATGATGTATCAAGTAGATACAGGGCGGTGGGAACATGTTCCAGCCAAGTTTCCTCGGTCATTGTTGGATGGCTATTTGGTTGCTGGTGCGCAAAAGCGTTTGTTTTTGGTTGGGAGGATTGGACTTTACAGCACTCTCCAGAGCATGCGAATCTGGGAGTTGGATCATGATAAGACGGTGTGGGTGGAAATAAGTAGGATGCCACCAAAGTATTTCAGAGCACTGTTAAGGTTATCGGCTGAAAGATTTGAGTGTTTTGGGCAGGATAATCTTATATGTTTTACATCATGGAACCAAGGGAAAGGTCTTCTCTATGATGTTGATAAGAAAACATGGTCATGGATTGCAGGTTGTGCAATCCAATTGTGCAACAGTCAAGTTTGCTTTTATGAGCCAAGATTTGATACGTCCATCTATTGAGGCATGGTGCTCTGGTGACATTGGGTGAAGGGAGGTTGTCAAAAGGTGGTATTTGGAAACAATGGCATTATTCCGCTTACACCATAATTATAGACAATTGATCATTTACTGATGAAATATCAAAGTTACTTGCAAAGAGCAAATATCTTTTTGTCAGCGTAACTAAAGAATTCAAGGAAAGTAAGCAGTGCTACAGGCATGACATGATCATATCCAAATGTCAAGGTATACAGAAAGTAAGTCATCTGAACAGGATATGCTTGGTGCTATGGTGGGAGTGTTCTAACTTCATGAAGCTCTACGAATTCTGCTTCAGAATGGTCCACAAGTGGGTTGTAAACCAAATGCATCTCTGAGACAAAAGAAACTATTTTTTAGCTGCAATTCCTTTGAAAATTTACCCGCTCAATTTAATTTTGCCAGCCTGTCTGGCACAGAAATGCTCGATACCAAGACAAGTGACTCAACAGATGCATGCAATTCGATGTTTAAGGTGGTGGCACTATGGATATTCTGAAGTAATCATGGCTTCTGTCAATCGACATTTGTAAGTTTTCAGCTGAAGAGAACGTATTACAATTCTTTGTCTGCTGAGATTGCAGATACAAATTTTGTACTACTAATTCTGTTTGATATGCATTACATCGTCTCTTTGTTTCTTTTATTGCATAAAACATCTTGAGACAGAGATACTTGGCCTAGCCGGAACATCTTGATCAAGATTTCAAGATACAATCAGGGGCCTGTATTAGTTAACTGAATTTTAATCTAAATGGCCGAGTGATCCAACCAGACATTGCTTGTTAACCTCTTTTTTTCCCCCTCCATCTCTTGGATGTTTGTGTTCGGTGATTTAGAGGCTGTATGGTTTGGTGGAAGCAGTTGGCCAACAATTACACGTAGATGCTTCCTCATTGGCAATTTCCGCTATAATAATTCACAAAAAGAAGTCTACACTGGATTCCACTGTTATATTTTATCAGAATTTGAAAAAGCAATTTGTTCATGTGTTCAGTTGCTTTGATCTCGAATGCAAATGGTCTTAGAAACATTTAAGTGGGTATTTCAATTGTTATGGTGCTATTTATATGCATCATTGGATCTGCCATATGGAATCTCCTTTCATTTGCTTCTGAAGATAGAAACAAATTTTTTCTTCATCGTCCTATGTTTCAGCTTCATATGGCATCGTAAGAGTGAATTGTGATACTCTCATTCATGACCTAAGGAATAAGAAGGGATTTGAATATGCTTAACAAAACGTGAATCAAATTAATTGCCCTTTGAGGTAGAATGTTGTAGGAAAAAGGTAATTGAATCTTTAAATGGTTTAACTTTTAAGAATATGAATTTTTTTAATCTTTTGGTTACCATGAATTCCAGTTTTCTTTTACATTTGTGCCAGATGCTCATTAGTGGTAAATAAATCATTCCAAAGGTCAAAAATTCAAATGAATTATGAGCAAAAGGATCTTCCAGAAGGTTTAATTTGTGAATAGTATCACCAAGTTGGATCTTATGATCTAAGGGACTGTATTATTGCAATGTGGATGTAGATCATATGATTTTATTCAGTGTTCATCCAGGGATGAAATTTAAATCATGTAGAGGGGCATCTTGCCCCAAACCATATGATCCTGACTATGGTACTTGGATAAGCTCTCGTGTGTGTCTGTCCAGAATCAGTACTTTGCCTGTTTTTGCCAGGAATGCAGAGCAGTTAGCTTGTTTTGATTTGTGTGAGACTTGAAAATGGATCCACAAATTGTTTAAATTCCTTTGTTAGTCAGATTTCTCCCGGTACATGTTATATTTCCAAGAACAATGGATCTGCTATAATTGCTGCTTTTGTAAATAATCCATCAAATGCATGATGTATATAACTTTTCTGTTTTCATTATCTAATATATGCCTTTGAAAATAAAATTCCTTTAGCGTTCAGTTATCCTTTAATACTTGTCTAGGTAGCTGAACTGTAATACCATTTCTTGATCATAAAACAAAGAGTATTTCTAAGTTACTGCTGCATTGCTTTTGGATTGGCAGGCATAGAAAACAATTATACTAATCCCCCCTCATACTCACCTGTTTGGTCTTTAGACATTATCATGGATCTTGAAAGTTTTTTTATATTTCATCACCTTAATACTTGTCTAGTTAGCTGAACTGTAACACCTTTCATGATGACAACATACACTACTGCTAAGAATCATACTCATCCTCCTTCATGCGCTACTGATTGGTCTTCAAACATGTTATCATGGATCTTGAAAAATTTTATGTTGTATCAAACTTTTTTTGCAGGGAATCTAGAACTGGACCTGCCCATTTTTGCTGATTGATTAGCACTTGGATTTTCCAAGGTGCTATGACATTTTGTCAATGATGATTTTGACCACTTTGGTGGGGCAAAAGCATGTTGGAAGATTCATTGGCCTCTGCATGGAGGTTTCTAGTGGACAGTGCTCTGGAAGCAACATAAAAAACGAGAAAGAACTCAAGCAACCAGAGCTAACTTGCTTCTGTTGTCTCAGATAGATTCATGATTCTGGCATGCTTTACTCTGGTACCAACCTTGTCCTGAAATTGTTTCAGATAATGTTGGTGGAGATCTTCTGGTGCATGAAGTTAAAAAATGAGCGGGCCCGTGCAGAAGTGAGACTAGTGAGAGTGGTGGCAGGAAGTATTGTTGATTATGGGTAGCTGCTTCTGTCAGGTCCCAAGTCCTCGTTATGCTCTCCGATAACTGGGATTATGCAACTGAACAGATAGAGCACTACCATGAACTGCTTGTCAGGAGCACCTCGCAAGTTTGACTCTATTCTGCTTCTTTGATAGAAGGAAAATTGGAGGTGACATTACTGTTACACTGACCTGAATCATTATATTTGCATGGAGTAACATGAAACACAATTTATCCCATTAATTACACATAGATGTGATTTGGCAAATGATATCTTTGGTTTTTTATTCTTCATGTGTAATTGTGCAAACGGTATTTCAATGTGGCATTCCAAACATTAATGCGGTGCTAATTGGCAATAGGGGAGTTGGTTCCTGTCGTGCTCTGAGGCTAAAAGGTAACATAATACAGCCTTAAGCAAACAGATTTTTAGAGAACGGTGTGTGCAGATTGGGGGGCTCCCGAATTAGCTGCATATGAAGAGCGTGAAGAACGTTTGCTAATAATGCCCAGGGTTCAAGGCTTTGATGGGTGGGTTGGACAAGGGAAGAAATTCAGTGGTTTGCCTCAGATTAAGTTGTTTCGCAGATCTCATGTTTTCAAATTTTGAAGTCTTGTATCAGTCTCAGCTATAATCATATAATTAACATAGAAAAAAAAGGCTAATATAAATTATATCATCATTTTCTTTGTTGGAACTTGCTTCACCTAGGGCTGGGTTAGTTCTTATTGCAGCAAAAAAAGCTTCTGTTATGAGGGAGTGTAATGTATATGAACGACTTTAAGGTTTGTGGTTTGAGCATTTGGTATGTATGATGCACTGATCAACTAATTTACAATCATATGCTCTAAATATGAATCTAAGAGACTGCTTACAAACTATATTAATGGCAGTGCCCATATTTAGCAGGTAGTTTACATTCAATATCATGGATCAGATTTTCTCATTCTTCCATGCTTTTTACTCGCATCTTTTGGAGGGCAGTGAGATTGGAGAGAAAACAGTTGAACATGGAGGCTAAGATGGCAAAGACAAACTCAAAATGGACCATGAGATGGAGAAGCATCTGAGTAAGCTCCTTGGAGAATAAAAACCTACACCCTTTCACTTGTTTTTCTTTTGTTATTTTTCTTGTTTTTTCAAGACATTATAGATGTTATACACTTGTTAGTCCAAGAATATTAATGCAACCCTTTCGGTACATTTAACAAATATGTATTCATTTGTAAGCTGCCATACATTTGAAAATAGTTCAAGCTGTCAAAGCGTTTGTCATGTACATGCATACATATGAAAGTGCACTTGCATGTGAGTTTTGTTATCCTATTTTCTCTCATAAACATTTCCCTTTGATAAAACAAATTTCACCAAAATTCATGCATGGTCCCTTTGCTACTGGATGGTAGATCTGATTGTCACATTGTTTGTTGGATATATTAACTACTTGTTTTCTCTTAGAAATCCAGTTGGAAATGGATTTTTATAATTGAAGTCAAACAGCAACTGAAACTAATTACTCCATTTTCAGAATGATAAGCAACTAATCTCCATGATTGAATTGGTCAAGTACCTTAAATTTAAGCTAGTCTGGTCTTCGCTCAGGTTTTAACATTTATTTCGGCATGCTTTTTGGTTCTTAATTTAGGCAACAAAAATATATGCCAGCAATTATAAGATGCAAGCTAGGTTTTTCTTTTGGAACACAATGATTACTAGACCTGCCAAACTTTTGGAATATAACTAGGGTTTCAATGGAGTAGATTTGGATTAGGCTTGGTTGTATTGATACCCAAATCCAAATGAGATGTTGACATCCCAAGGCCACAACAAATCCTTGTATGCAATACTTATATACAACCCAATCAAGTTTCAAGCTTGTTTGCATATTGGAAGATCTCATCTGCTCGATGATCCTTTGAAATGGTGCTTCTAATTTGAACATAATTTAAAATTAGAGCGAGAGGAAGAGATTGGTTGCAGAGAGTGACTCATCGTGATTTATTTTTACCTATTAACTGCTCCTCCCAACTATCTCCATCCTTTTCTTTCACTTGATCCAACATGTTTTCAAGTTCAAAGCCTCGTCGCAAGATTTTATTGGACAGGTTGTTATCCATGAGAAGAGACCAAATGGGGAGATTATTGGAAAATATTCATGATATTCTTATCCATAGCTAGGGTAGATCGGGCAGATTGAGTCATGCTTGGTCTCGAACTGTCTGATTTTGTATTCAAATTATGATCTTAAATCCAAATTCAACCTATTAATCGATTAGATCAGATTCAATTAATGAAAAGAATTTTAGTTTCAATGACCATTCTAATTTTTTTGGAATTAAATACAATCCACATCCAACCAAAAACGCGGAGTCTTAGAATTGGATTGGATCTTGTCATATGTATTTAAGCTAAGCATTTAATTATTATTTTATAACTAAAATTTAATTATTAAAACCATTTAAAAATATTAAAAATTAAAAAAAGCCATCTTAAATATAAATTTATATTTATATTAAAAAATTATTTTATTTAAGTAAATAATTATCCTTAAATTTATAAATTATGATATTTAAAATATTTATTAATATATCTAAAGACATCCTAAATAAGAATTCATTAAAATAAATAATAAAATATAAATATTTTGATATAATTAAGTTGAAAAAAATGAGAGGAGATATAAGGTGAAATCAAGAAATAGTTTAAACGAGGGTTCATTCAATAAATTAATAAGAATAATTAAAGTGAAAGAAAATAGAATTTATATAATTAATATTTATAGATTATATCGAATCGGGTTTAGGTTAGATAAAAAAATACAATAGCAGACCTGACCCAAAATTTAAATTGGGTTCACTTTAAACCTAATCCAACCTGTGAGTTTTAAATACAGGTCGGATCAAGTTGGCTTGACCCATTTATAGCCCTATACATGGCTAGAATAGGATATTTAATTCAACGTTATTACTCAAGTCCGACCCAATCCAATGAGACGACACATGGTAATGGCCGTGTTAAGAGTTTTGACAAGTAATGACTACTGTCACAGTCACCAACTTTGCTTGAAGTTAATGATGTAGTAATCATGTTAAATGAGAAAGAAAAGCCATGAATGCTTCCTGTATCTACATCAATCTCTTTAGTCAACATTCATAATAATTCTTAAATTGAATGCGCTTTGCACATCCTCTACATTTAAAATTAGGGATGATAAAGTGATAGAATGATAATAAAAAAATCAAAATATTTTCATCCCTATCCCCACTTATAGGGAATGATAAATCCCCATTCTGCCCCTAAAACAAACAAACATATACGCATACATATAAATACACACACGAACATACATACATTTTTAAGTAAAAGTTATAAAATTAATAATATAACAAAAAAAAAGATGAAAGGGGGTTAGGATTAAGGGAAAAATATTAATATATATGAAAGAATATTATTATATAAAAAAATATAAAAGCATTATATTAGTTAAGTACACTACAAGAAAATATAAAATAATACATTTTAGCGTGCTTTTTGCGAAATTGCGACGTCTCGGCGACAAAAACAAATAGCGACGAAATTAGTGACGCAGAAGATGCATCGCTAAATAGCGACGTATTGGCGACGAAAAAAATTTAAAAAATTATTAATTTAGTGACGCAACAAATGCGTCACTATATAGCGACGCATTAGCGATGCACTTGACAAAAAATTAAAAAAAATTAATTTTTAATTTTAAATAATTTTAAAAATTGTTAATTTAACGACGCAACAAATGCGTCGCTATTTAGTGACGCATTAGCGACGCATTTAATCAAAAATTTAAAAAAATTAATTTTTAATATTAAATAATTTTTAAAAATCGTTAATTTAGCGACGCAAAATATGCGTCGCTATTTAGCGACGCATTAGCGATGTAATTGATAAAAAATTAAAAAACTAATTTGTAATTTTAAATAATTTTAAAAAAGTGTTAATTTAGCGACGCATTGGCGACGCAAAAATTTAGAAAATTTTAAAAAATTATTAATTTAGCGATGCAATAAAATGCATCGCTATTTAGCGACGCAATTAAAAAAAAAATTTAAAAAATTAATTTTTAATATTAAAAAATTTAAAAATCATTAATTTAGCGATGCAAAAAAAATGTGTCGCTATTTAGCGACGCATTAGCGGTGCATTTGAAAAAAATTTTAAAAAAAATTAATTTTTTATTTTAAATAATTAAAAAAATATTAATTTAGCGACACATTAGAATGCATCGCTAAATAGTGACGCAAAAATTTAAAAAATTTTAAAAAATCAGATCATGGTTCGGATGGATCGCAACCGTCGGATCGTCGCCGATCGGATGGATCGCAATGGTCCGATCGATTATTGCCGATCCGGATCATGGCTCGGATCGATCGCAACCGCTGATCATCGCCGATCGGATGGATCGCAATGGTCCGATCGATCATCGCCGATCGGTATTATGGCTTGGATAGATCGCAACCATCAGATCGTCGCTGATCGGATGGATCGCAATGGTCCAATCGATCATCGCCGATCGGGATCATGGCTCAGATCGATCGCAACCATCGGATCGTATCCGATCGGATGGATCGCAACGGTCGATTGATCATTGCCGATCCGGATCATGGCTCGAATCGATCGCAACCGCTGGATCATCGCCGATCGGATGGATCGCAACGGTCCGATTGATCATCATCGATCCGGATCATGGCTTGGATGCATCGCAACCGTCGGATCGTCGCCAATCGGATGAATCGTATCGGTCTGATTGATCATTGTCGATCGGGATATCATGGCTTGATCGATCGCAACCATCGGATCATCGCTGATCGAATAGATCGCAACGGTCCGATCGATCATCGCCGATCAGGATGATGGCTCGGATCGATCGTAACCATCGAATCGTCTCCGATCGGATGGATTGAAATGGTTTGATCGATCATTGCCGGTCGAGATCATGGCTTGTATCAATCGCAACCGTCAGATCATCGCCGATCGGATGGACCACAACAATCCGATCGATCATCGCCGATCAAGATGATGGCTCGGATCGCTCACAACCGTCGGATCATCTTCGATCGGATGGATCGCAATGGTTCGATTGATCATCGCCGGTCGTGATCATGGCTTGGATCGATCGCAACCGTGGATCATCGCCGATCGGATGGATCGCTACGGTCCGATCAATCATCGCCGATCCGGATCATGGCTCGGATGTATCACAACCATCGGATCATCGCCGATCGGATAGATCGCAACGGTCGATCGATCATCGCCGGTCGGAATCATGGCTTGGATCGATCGCAACCGTCGGATCATCGCCGATCGATGGATCGCAACAGTCCGATCGATCATCGCCGATCAGGATGATGGCTTGGATCGATCGCAACTATTGGATCATCTCCGATCGGATGGATCGCAACGGTCCGATCGATCATCGCCGATCGGGATCATGGCTTGGATCGATCGCAACCGTCGGATCATCGCCGGTCAGGATCATGGCTTGGATCGATCGCAACCATCTGATCATTGCCGATCGGATGGATCGCAATAGTTCAATCGATCATCGCCGATCGGGATCATGGCTCGGATCGATCGCAACCGTTGGATTATCTCCGATCGGATGGATATTAAATATAATAAACTATAATAATCATGATAAAATAAATATTATAAATTTAATATTTTAAAATTTATTGCGATGCAATTTATATGCGTCGCAATATTGCGACGCCAAAAATATGCGCCGCAATATTGCGATGCATTTCGAATGCATCGCAGTATTAATTACTTAATATAATTAATATTATATATTTATTAATTTAAAATATATTGCGACGCATTTCGAATGCGTCGCAATTTTCCCGCCAAAACACTGCGTAGGCAGGAAATTAGCAACTAAACAGCGACGCAATTATGCGTCGCTGATTAGCGACGGATTAGCGACGCACAGTTGCGTCGATAATCCTAATCAATATAAGCACCCCTTCTTCTTCCTCCTCCCGATTTCTCCAAAGGCCCCCCCCCCCAAACCGGCGTGTGTTTCCTCCATCTTCCCTGCCTCCAGCGGATCTCCGGCTCCCAACAAGCTCGCCGGCGACCGATTTCTCTAGGTAGGTCTTCTCTCCCTCTCTCCCCTCTACCCTGTTAAAAAAAAAAATTGGCCGGGGGAGGAGGGTAACCCCCCTCCCCCCCCTCCCGCCCCAGTTCCTCCCAGCCACAGCTGTGGCCGGCAACAGGGTGGCCTGGCCATGGTGGCCAGGCTACCGTAAAAAAAAAAATTGGACGGGGGGTACCCCCCTCCTCCCCCGGCCCCAGTCAGTCCCGGCCACGGCCGTGGCCGGCAACAGGGTGGCCTGGCCACCCTGTTAAACCAAAAATAAAAAAATTTGGCCGGGGGAGGGGCCCGGGGGAGGGGTAACTTGCCGGCCACGGCGTGGCCGGCAAGAGGGTGGCCTGGCCATGGTGGCCAGGCCACCGTAAAAAACAAAAAATTGGTTGGGGGGGGGGTACCCCCCTCCTCCCCCGCCCCAGTCCCTCCCGGCCACGGCCGTGGCCGGCAACAGGGTGGCCTGGCCATGGTGGCCAGGCCACCCTGTTAAACAAAAAATAATAATAATATTTTACGGAAAGTTATGCAGAACTGGGGCGTATGTGTTAAAGGAGAAAGTGTTGGAGCAAATATGCAGGATTATTACGGAAAGTTAGTAGAGGTGGTTGAAGTTGAATATCCCGGTTGGCCTATTAAACGAACCGTATTGTTTCGTTGCGATTTGTTCGATCCGACAATTTCTATGGGCAAAAGGGTTCATAACGACTACAATCTAGTTGAAGTGAACTATCGACGAAGATTGTAGAAATATGAACCATTCATCCTTGCATCCCAAGCTCAGCAAGTGTTTTACTGTGGATATCCAAGTTTGTGCAACGACAAGCGAGATTGGTGGGCTGTTTCTAAAATCGTCCCACGTTCAATAATCGTATTAGACGAGAGTTCATCAAGTCAATCAGCCGAGTGCCCTACATTTCAAGAGGATGAGATGGAAATGCATGCAATTGAGGACGACACAAGGGCTCCTGAAATATCACTTAAAGATCCAAATGGTGATGTCCAAGAAATTACAGATCCAAATGTTCGGTTTCCTTCCGATGATAATGAAACTGAATCACAGTCCGATACGGCATCGGATGTTGAACCAACATTTTAAGAAACAAATGAAACCGACTAAACATAGAGGTTTTTTCAAATTCAATTTATTTTTATAAATGTTATATTTTTACATATTTAATCATTAATCGTAATTACATTCATGAATCTTTAGTATTTTTAGTATGACGGGCTGAGGTAGATCTACCGGCGACAGACAGAGTGAGCAGAGACGTAGCCCTACCGCATCAGATCCCATGAGCTTTGGAGATGGAGAGTTCGGATCTTCACACATCACATAGCCTCCTATCTCTCCAGCCATCGGAGGTGATCCTGCATTAGTATTATCATCCAGCCGATCGGCACATACCTCCGAGAGTTCTTCCACCGTCGGCCGCACCGTACTTGGACTGGATGCTCATGGGCTGTAAGTATATACTAATTATAAATATATCGTTTATGTTTTTAAGTCAATTACTTATAAACATATATTTTGTTGATAGATTTATTGAGCAGCATCATGTATCGAGCTAGATCAGCTTCATATTTTAGAAGCGTGTTGATCCCAGTGGCTACGATTGGTGCCATATATCTGCAGCCACGAGGGAGTTTTATTTTTCAGCATTTCAGGTAAACTTATTAAATACAATTTATCACTGATATAAAATTTCTTAATCTTAATAAATTCTGAAACTAATTGTTTATTTCAATGCAGAAAAAGTATACGTGGGACCCTGCCATCCATGATGCCATTAGGGCAGCATGGAATGCTCTTACGGCACGCCGATACTCCGACATGCTTCATCGTTAGAGGACATCGGGTGAGCGTCCTGCGCATGTGCCGAAGGGTATTTGGCATGAGTGGCAGCAGGCGTGGCAGTCTAATGGCTGGCGCAGGAGGTCCGCATCAGCCAGCACGAACCGTCGATCCGAGAGGGGCGGTCCTGGCACGGGTTTCTCCCGCCACACTGCAGGGTCCATTTCGATTCAGAAGCACAAACGCCATATGATAAGAAAATATAAATAATTTAATTACTAATTTAGTTATTTACAAATACTTATATTTATATCAATTTTTCTTTCTGTTATTGTAGTCTGAATAGGAGGGTGGAGATCCTGGTGAGTTTCGTCTATTCAGGGTGACACACACCAGGAGGGACGGTTCCTGGGTCGATACACGATCACGGGAGGTTGCGGTAAGAAATTAGCTTATATTGTATCTATTTAATTTCTAAAATTTTATTTAGAGAAATTTATTGATTCATTTATTGTTGATTTTATAATTCAAAGGCACGAGTCGAGGAGCTTCAGTCCCAGGCATCGCAGGTCGACTCCACTGATGGGGGACCGCCCGTTGAACTCTCAGCATAGGAGAGTCGACATGTATTTTTGGAGGCTATTGGTGCCCAGCCGCGAGACCGCAGGGTCTATGGTCTGGGCACTAGAGCTTCTGCATATTTTTTCCATCATGCCTCCAGTTCGCGCTATTCTAGCGATATTCCTGCCGAGCGTTTAGAGGACATTCGGAGATCTATTACGGAGGAGGTTTGGCAGGAGATTGAGCAGGAGTTCGACTAGTGCACGGAAGTCCTTCAGCACGAGCTCTCTGACATAAGAGAGCAGATGCGTCACATGCGGGATTTGGTTAGCCGCATGTCGCAGGGTTTCCAGCCACCACGTGATCATGATAGTGGAGATTCTTGATGTATTTTTTTCTTTACTTTTTATGTGTTGTACATGGAAACTTCAAAATTTTAATATATTAATTATTTTTGGAAATTTAATGATGAATGTTTCGATCAATATTAGTGTTTCGATCAATATCAGTGTTTCGATTAATATTTTTGTAAATTTAACTGTTTCAATTTTTAATATTTTATATTTTTTAAAAAAATTAATTAGCGATGCATTAGCGACTGAAATTGCGTTGCTAATATTTCTAAAATATTATTATTAAATATTACGATGCAACATCCTTGCGTCGCAATATTGCGATGCAACGACGTTACGTTGCAATATTTAATAATAATCTTTTAGAAATATTAGCGACGCAATTTTCAGTCACTAATGCGTTGCTAATTAATTTTTTAAAAAAATATAAATATTAAAAATTAAAATTGTTAAAATTAAAATTACGACGTATTCGATTGCGTCGCAATATTAAATTTAACCATTTTAATTTTTAATATTTTATATTTTTAAAAAAACTTAATTAGCGACGCATTAGCGACTGAAATTGCGTCGCTAATATTTAAAATATTATTATTAAATATTGTGACGCAACGTCATTGCGTTGCAATATTGCAACGCAATAGAATGAGTCGCTGAGAGTCGCTATTTTGCGACATAATTGCGATAAAATTCATTCTGTGACGAGACTTGTAGCGATGCAATAATTGCGTCGCTAATGCGTCGCTAAAGCCAGTTTAGCGACGCATTAGTGACGCATTTTGGCGTCGCTAAATTTAATTTCTATTGTAATGACAAGCCAATGAGGTAGTAGTGAGACGAGGCAGAGAAGAGTGAAGATATACTTATTTTTTCACCTTGTTTTCACTAATAGAAAAAAAAAGCTTGCTACAATAGAACTAATGGAATGAATTAATATCTTTTAATAATTTTAAATTATAGAATTTTAAAAACTTTAAAACATAATGAAACATGTATTTTATTTTTTTAAGGAAAAAATGGCTATTCAACTATTGCAAGATTGTAAAATAGTTTAGTCTAGTCATTAAAAGTAAAATAAATCATCATAAAACCTAATTACTTATTTCTTTAGTGGTTGAAACGTTTGGGTGCAATTCTAATATCAATGATTTCATGAGGGTAGAAAAGTGATTTCATAAATTTAATATATTTTGAGGGCATTTAAACACTTTGTTAATATTAATTTTTATTTTTGGTAAAGGCATCGTCCAATATACTTAAAAAGAATTGAATCTAGAGATAGATAAATAAATTATATCTTTCAAGATAAATATGCAGTCTGAAATAATAATAATAAAAAAACATTGTAAGTATGCAATGTTTTTTTGGAACACTTTGATTCCACTTGATGCTTGGTACATTACATAGTTGAATGGGCATAATCATTAATTGATCTCATCACAACCATTATTATTAGAATATGCTTTTTCAATGACATAATACATCTACAATGATATCGATCATCTTTACCTTGCATCATTTGGCCATATTTAGGAGTGAACGTAAGTTGGTAGTGGCTCTACCTGTTTCAAAAATAAGGTCTATTGGAAGATAATTATTTTTATGTTAGACAAATTCAAGAGGAGATAAACCAAGAAGTCCTTCCTGGCTCTATTGTATGCGGCATCCATGCTTTGAAATATTTGCCTTTATCATCTTCTCTCTCAAGTTACATCAAATTTTCTTTTTGCACTTAAATTTTTTGGCCTTGATCATCTTCTCCCATAATCCACCATCTTAGTTGGATTTTTAGCTCTTTTGTCCACTAATATTATTTCCATTGTAGGTTGCCCAACCAATATTCCAACCTCCTTTTGTTAAAAAATGAGAATAAAGAGGATCAGCATTTATAATTGAATACAATAAACATGATTATTTGGCTTATATATATATAAGGCGAATATGTAATAACTCAAATGGTAAACTATATTTTATAAAGTAGCCCCACAACATATATTGTTCAATAGATGGTAGAAGGAAGTGTCTGAAGGATAGGCTAGCACTTCTTGCTTAGATTTAGATCTATTTATTATTTGAACAAATAACATCATAAATATAAAAATAATTAAATTATAATATAGTAGAAAATACAAATTCTATAAAGTTGTACTATCCTAATTTTATAATGTTGATCCATTACCTTATAATTACCAATCATTATACTTCAATAACAACAGTAATGACACTCCAAATATCTAAGTCTTCACTTTAGTGGTGTTGGCCCAAATGACAACCCAAGAGGAAGGGAGTGAATTGGGTTCTTAAAAATTTTGATGCTTAAAAACAATCTCACAAAGTGATGGTGCATAAGGATATATGCAATGAGTATGGTGCTAAGAATGCAAAGCAGCGAATAAGAATAGAGTAGAGAAAAACAGAGATAAGCACGACGAACACAAGAGATTTATAGTGGTTTGGTGTTAGCTACACCTACATCCACTCCCAAGAAACTTTTGGGCCCACACTATAATCATCCTGATTATAGCAGAGTAATTTTTTAAGCTCACAACTCAAACTTATTGTTTTACAATGGGATCACAATGAACCCAACCGATTTTCATAGGTTCATCAGCACAAAACCTATCATAAGCTATCTAGCTTGAACAAGGCTCGACGGCCTTCCCTAATTCAATCACCTAATTGAATCAGTAATCAAATGTAATAAGAGTAAGTTACAATAGATATAAAGATCCTTAAATGAGCAAATAAGATAATATAATCAAGATAAAATAGAAGAGCCTGATTTAGAAGATTTTTGAAGTTGAGCTTTTCTTCTTTTTCTCTGAAATGATCTTCCTTAAGTTGGCTTGAAGCTTTGAAAGAATCGTTGATATAGAGGCTTTTGAAGAACTAGGGCTCTTTGCTTCTCTTTTTGATTTGATAGAAATCCTTCAAAGTTGGCTTTTGAATACTTTGGATTTCTCTAAACTCAATTTTGAATAAAAGGATTCAAACTTGAACTCCATCCTTTTTGATTTTCAATTCTATTTTCTCTCTTCTTCTTCTACTCAAAACGGTCGGATGGTTCTCCTTTTATAATATCCTCTAAATCCACTTGTAGATGAAAACTAGCCGTTAAAAGTACTTGAGGATGTATTTAGCATGAAAGAGGAAAGAGTCGTTGAGATTTGTTAGAGAAAAGATAAGTTCTAGAGTCGTCTCTGACACTTCTGAAATTTACCTCTGACAGATTATAGTCGGCTCTAACTCGGGATATTCAAAAAGAAAACTTTTGCTTATTGAGGAGTCAGCTCTGGCTTTTCGTGGGGTCGGCACATCTCGTACGAGAGTCGGTTCTAGCGAATGCAAGAGTTGGCTCTAATTGAGCCCTAAAAAATACAGTCTCTGTATAACCATTAGGGTCAGCTCTAATTCCCTGTAGAAGTCGGCTCTAATTTGATGCAGAAATTTGGTCTCTGTCTTTTGATTAGAGTCAGGTCTAATCTCTGCTGGAGTCGGCTCTAATCCATGCCGAAAGTGCCAAACTGTTCTGATACATTCCGGAGTCGGCTCTAATACTTCTAGAGTCGGCTCTAATTACTGAAACTTGACACTTGACACAAGATATGGATTCAAACTCAATTTTCCTTGGATTTTGATCAATTAAAAATTTTAAATTTCTGAAACACTTAATCAAATCATTAGTAACATAAGAAATATTCTTATATGGTTTTTGTTATTCATCAAAATCAATAATTGGGTCAACAATCTCTCCCATTTTGATGATGATAAAAATACTAAGTATATGCATATAAAATTACATTTTAAACTTAACTTAAATAACTTTTAAAATAGAATGATAGTTAATAGAATTTTAATAGCTCTATTTCAAATATTTTGCTTAACTATTCCATGAATTAGAAATTTTATCCAATGATTTATACAATTCAAATTAATCAATTCTAATTATCAATTCAAGTCATTCAAATTAAATAAGCTCTCCCTGAGTAATTGCTCCCCCTATGTATGTACATATACAACTCTTCCCCTTTTTTATGATCAACAAAAAATAAGGAAGCATAGGGTAGTCTTAGCTCAGGTTAAGATACAACTTAACTAATTTAGAATCAAACATCATAGAATGACATAAGAATGCAAATATTTTAAATAGATCAAAGCAAGTTCATTAAGTCATCAGAGCAATTTATACAACTTTCATTGATTACATAGGATCAAGTACAAGTCAAGTGAAATACAAACAAAGTATAGTTAAATATAAAATAACAACATAACATAACTTTTAGTTAAAATCCTAAATACAAGCTAGGGTCACTATTAGATTCTAACTATAGATTTCTAAACATAAACTAAGATAAATTGATTGGTTGGTTGGATTGAATTGACTTGGATTGGATTGGCTTGGCTTGGATTGGCTGGATCAGCAGGAAGGGAAGGGAGACATCACTTCAAAACTTTAAAAATCTCTTCAATTCTATCTAGATCTATCCCATTCCATCCTTCTGAGTCTTCAAAAATTCATTCAATAATCTTTCAACTATGGAGGCAGCTACATCAATTCTTCCTTGAAGCTATGCATTACACTTGGAGTATATGTCTGAATCATCACCAATACCTCTAATTTTATCAAAAATAATTTGCAACTCTGATTTCAGACCATCAACCGAAGTATTGATTGACTTTTTAATCTTTTCTACCCTTTTTTCCAAAATATAAATTAGCTGCCTTATACCCAGAAGCTGATCCCAAAAATTTTCTTTAATCCTCTCCTCTTGCTCGGCAAGTGCAACATTCATTATCTCTTTAAATTGGGCAACTTGCTCAGCAGCAAAAGTAGAGGAGGGTCCAGAAGATGCTGTTGGTGGTGGAGCAGATGAAGAACTCAGTCTAGATTGAGGAGCAAATGGTCCAGGAGCAGAGGATCTAGGTGCAGGTGCTAAAGGCCTAGGGACCTCCTCAATATCATTATCATCCTCGGCTCTGACTCCTCTAATTGGCTCTGGCATGTCAGTCTGTCTCCTTCTTTGTCACTATCCATTTATTTTTTTGAATCCCATGCGATGAAGAGTGGAACTGTTGTAATATTCAGTATGCCTTAACTTCTTTTGAGGCTTATTTTCTAAAATATCTATCCTTTGGCTCCAAAAAATTAATGTCAAAACCATTTCATAGGGTAGGATAGATCTCTTCTTTGTCTCGGCCTCAGCCATATATCCAATTATCATTCCAGCCAAATTAATTGGATAACCATTCAACACAGAGTCCATAATAGCCACATCTCTTTCTGAAACATACTCAAATCTATTAGTTTTTGAAAATAAAATCCTACTGCAGATATTATACAATAATCTCAACTCCAAACTTAATTGATTTGCTAATATCTCTTCAAATTCAGTAACATCTCTTCCCAACATTCTTGTCAAAGCTTCACATCTATCATTGGGGTGAGTGGCAATTATTCCAACAACATGTATTTCTAAAATATTCCTTAAAATTTTTGAAGTTATGTGAACTCGGGTGTTTTTCACATAACTCACTAATCCACCATCTCCTCTACTAATATTATTGTAAAATTTTCAGACAAGAGCAGAGTATGTAGGACCATCTAGAAAGCAAACTTTCTTCCAACTCATATTCCTTAATAGTTCTCAAAACTTTTAGAGTCAATGAAGTGAAAATCTACCTTTCTTCCCATAGTAATCGCCTTTCCAGCTAAGAAGTCAATTTGTGGTGAGGGAGTAGGAATAGCTTCCGAAGTGGAGGAAGAGGAAGCCGATGGCATGTTTGGAGAGGGCTGCCTCACTGGACGATGCGCGAACCATCTACCGATGGTGACGATGACTCCAATAGTTGATGCTCGATGCTTGGGGGCCATTGAAGATCAAGGGAAGTTGAAATCAAAGAAATTTGGAAGATCGAGTAGAATGGAGGAGAGTTTGGAATGATTTAGAGTCGATTTGGTTCGGGAAAGAGTCAGCTCTATCCTAGAAATAGTGACTGAGGACCACTTAGAGTCGGCTCCCGCAAAGCGTAGAGTCAGCTCTAAACCGATACAACAGTCAGTGCTCGAAATAGAGTCGGCTCCAATAGTAATTAAAGTTGGCTCTAATGAGCAGATAGAAGGCTATCTAGCCTTAGAGTCGACTTCAACTTTAATTGAGTCAGCTCCACGATAGTTTCAGTGAAAAATAGGAATATCAAAGTCTGAAACTTGTCAAGCCATGATCAAATTCTAGATAAATTTTTCTTAAAAATATGGTGAATCAAGGAATCAAACATCTAGATGATTTTCCTTAGAAGCATAAGAAAGTTTTTAAGAAAATGGATTGAAATCTAGATAATCATTCTTAGGAATTTCAAATCTATTCAATGGATCACAAATACCTAATTCTCCTCTAAAATAACAAAATCTCTCTTTACTCAAGGGTTTTATAAATATATCAGCTAATTATTCTTTAGTACATACATAATCAAGACAAATATCATTGTTAGCAACATATTCTCTAATGAAATTGTGTCTAACCTCAATACTAGAATGTTAACTTGGGTTTTTGGTGAGGTTTATTGCACTAGTATTGTCACACCTAATAGAAAGTTTATCAAGTGTGATACCATAATCCTTAAGTTATCACTAAATCTAAAGGATTTGAGCATATCAATTTTTAGCTGCAACATATTCAGCTTTAGCAGTTGATAATGCAACTGAATTTTATTTTTTGCTAAGCCAAAAAATTAAGTTACTGCCTAAGAATTGGCATGCGCCACTTGTGCTTTTTCTATCTAGTTTATAACCAGCAAAAGCAGAATCAGAATATGCAATAAGATTAAATGGTGAGTCTCTAGATTACCATAATCCTATATTTTTTGTTGCACTTAGATATCTAAAAATTCTTTTTATAGCAATTAAGTGAGATTCCCTAAGATCAGATTGATATCTAGCACATAAACATACAACAAACATAATATCATGTCTACTAGCTGTTAAATAAAGTAGAGAACCAATCATACTTCTATAAAGCTTTTGATCTACTTTTTTATCATCTTCATCTTTATCGAGATTGCATGAAGGACTCATTGGTGTGCCAAGAGGTTTGATAATTTTCATTCCAAATTTCTTAAGAATTTTCTTTGTATATTTTGTTTGGTTAATAAAAATTCTCTCTTTTTCTTGTTTAATTTTAAGTCCAAGGAAGAGTTCAGTTCTTCTATCATCTCATTTCAAATTCTTCCTGCATTAACTTTGCAAAATCTTGACAAAGAAGATTGTTAGTAGCACCAAATACTATATCATCAACATAAATATGTACCACTAATAAATCCTTTTCTTTTCTTTTTTAAAAAATAAGGTTTTATCAATATTATCTCTAGAAAAATCATTTTCAATCAAAAACTTACTAAGTCTATCATACCAAGCTCTAGATGCTTGTTTTAAACCATAAAGTACTTTATGTAGTTTAAAAACATGATTTAAAAATTTATGATCCTCAAAATCAAGTGGTTGTTCAATATAAACTTTCTTATTTATAAAATCATTCAAAAATATACTTTTTATATTCATCTAAAATAAGTTAATGTTTATGCAATGTGCAAATGCAAATAATAACCTTATGGCTTCTAATCTAGCAACAGGTGCAAAGGTTTCATCAAAATCGATACATTCTTCGTGATTATATCCTTTTGTAACTAGTCTAGCTTTATTTCTAACAATAATATCATCTTCATCTAACTTATTTCTAAATACCCATTTGGATTCTATAACTGAATAATCTTTGGGTCTATCAACTAAGGTCCATACCTTATTCCTAGTGAACTGATTTAATTTCTCTTGCATACCTAATATCCAATAATTATTCTTTTCAGCTTTCTCAATAGTTTTGAGCTCTATATGAGACACAAATGTAAGATGATTGTTGATATTTCTCATGAATGATCTAGTTCTTACACCTTGAGATGGATCACCTATGATTAGGTCCTTTGGATGATCATAAATATATCTTCAGCCTCTGGGTAGATCTGTATCATTACGAGTAGTATCAACATCACCATCCTTAGGTGAGTCATTATCTTTAGCTTCAGGTTCATGATCTGAAGATACATCAACATTCAATTTTTTAAAATCTCTTTCAAGTATATTAGTATTTTCCTCATCATCTTTTTTTTTTCGAACTTGATGCTAAAGACTCATCAAACATTACATGAATTGACTCTTCTACAATCAAATACTTCTTATTGAATACTCTATATGCCTTGCTAGATGTAGAATAACCTAAGAAGATATCTTCATCTGACTTAGCATCAAACTTTCCTAGATTGTCCTTTCCATTGTTATGAATGAAACATCTATAACCAAATGCATGAAAATAGCTAATATTTGGTTTCTATCATGCCATAGTTCATAGGGAGTTTTCTTAAAAATTAGTCTAATCAAGGCTCTATTTAGGATGTAACATACCGTGTTTATAGCTTTCACCCAGAAATATTTTGAAAGTTGGCTTTCACATAGCATGGTACGGGCCATATCTTTTAGAGTCCTATTTTTCTTTTCTACCATCTTATTTTGTTGAGATGTCCTAAGGGCTAAAAAATTATGATAAATACCATTTTTAATGTAAAAGTTTTAAAATAAATAATCTTTAAATTTAATTTTATGATCACTTCTAAGAGACACTATGATAGTATTTTTCTCATTTGTTACTTTCTTAAAGAATTTCTGAAATACCGAGAAAGTCTTATATTTATGAGCTAAAAATAGTACCCAAGTAAATCTAGAGTAATCATCTACTATCGCAAGATCATATTTCTTTTCTCCTATACTAGTGGTTCTAGTAGGTCCAAAAAGGTCCACGTGTAGTAGCTCGAGTGGCCTAAAAGTTAAAATAATATTTTAGATTTAAAAGAGTTCTTAGTTTGTTTTTTAAATTAACATGTATCACAAACTCTATTAGTTTCAAAATCTAATTTTGAAATACCTTTAACCAAATCCATTCTAATTGACTTTGAAATCAAGTATGCACTTGCATTACCTAATCTACGATGCCATAGCTATCCAATCTCATTACTTTAACATTATCAGCAATTAGGCAATGATTACTTGTAGATAAATTATTCAAATTAATTATATATTGCCATTTTTATTTTCAACAAAGATAATTCTATTATCAATGGAATTAGATACCGTGCAAATAGATGTTTCAAAGGATACTTTGAAACCTTTATCGCATAGTTGACTAATGCTAATCAAATTATATTTCAAGCTTTCAATATATAAAAATTCTCAATATAAGTGGATTAAATGATCTGAATTTTACGAATGCCTATGATGTGACCTTGACCATTATCTCCAAAGGTTACCATTCTATCTCTTTTAACTTCAAGGGTGATGAATTGATCTTTACCATCCGTTATATGTCTTGAGTAGCCGCTGTCAAGATACCATTTTCTTTTTAATCCTTTGGCTGCAAGATACTTCTACAAAGAAATCACATCTTATGTTTAGGTACCCAAGCTTTCTTAGGTCATTCATGGTTAGTAGCAGCAAATATAGTTCCTTTTGAAACCCAAATCATTTTACCTTTATAATCAGCATTTAAATGAGAAATCTTATGATTGTAAGCATAGGATTTATGACCTTTTTTACCATAATAAAAAAAAAATATCATTGTTAATTGATTTCTTAACAAAGAAATTGTTAACTAATTTTTGTTTCTTATGTGGTTTGTATCCCAAATCAACTTTGTCACAAATAGCTCTTTAATTATTTAAAAGTAAATTAAGTCTTTTTGAGCTATAAGTAAATCTATCAATAATATTTTTATATTTTTTAACTTTATTTTCTAAATTTTAATTTTTAGCAGAAATCATATCTTTTTCTTTTTTCAAATCTTGCTTTTCAGATTTTATCTTTTCAAATTCAATAACAAATTCATCTTTCTTTTTAAGAAGATTTAGATTTTTAGTTTTCAAAACCTTATTCTTTGTTTTCAAACTTTAAAATCATTCAATAATTTATTAAAAGCATCATAAAGTTCATCAAAAGTAAAGTTATAAGTAAAGTTTTTAGAACTTACCTCTTCTTCATTGGCCATAAGACATATGTTGGCAACTTCTTGTTATTCATCTTCAGATAAAGATTCATCACTGTTACTCCATGTTGCAACATACGCTTTCTTCTTCTTTCTATATCCCTTTTTGAGCTGAGGACATTCAAATTTGCAATGTCTGGGCTTCTTACAATCATAGCATATCACGAGATCTTTCTCCTTATCTTCTTTCAATTTGATACCAATTTTTTTCTTATGAAATGCATCCTTCTTTGCATAATTTTTTCAACTTTCTTGCAAAGAGAGTAGTGTCTTCATTGTCTTCATCTTCTTCACTGCTGCTCTTTTTTTTTTCAGCAGCTTTTAGTGCGATAGTCCTTTTCTTCTTCACGTCTTCTGCAAGATGTTGCTTCATTATGAGTTCATGGATCATGAGTAATCCAAGAAGCTCCTCCAAAGGTAAACTATTAAGATCTTTAATTTTTTGGATTACTTTCACTTTAGCTTTCCATGCTCTTGGAAGGGACCTAAGAATTTTTCGAACAAGTTTTGAATTAGTATAGGTCTTTCTAAGACTTTTTAATCCATTCACCATATCAGTAAATCTAGTGTATATGCAAGTGATGGACTCATTTTGATTCATATAAAAGAGTTCATATTTATGCATAAGAATGTTAATCTTAGACTCTTTAACATGATTAGTACTCTCATGGGTAACTTTCAATCGATCCCATATCTTTTTGGCTGAGATGCAAGTAGATATTCTATTAAATTCATTTGCATTCAAGGAGTAGTATGGGACATTTATGGCCTTGGCATTGATCTGGGCTATTTTTCTATCATTCTCATTCTAATCCCTTTCGCGCTTAAAAATAATGGATCCATCTACTAAGTATGTGGGAGTGCTAGGACCACTGATAATGATACTCCATAAATCATAGTCTAAAGCTTGAATGAATATTCTCCTTCTAGCCTTTAATATGTATAGTTGGTGCCATTAAACAAGGATGGACGATTTATGGATTATATCTCAAAAAAAGAAGAATCGGCTTGAGCTACCATTTGGATCTTTAGCTCTTGATTGTTAGATCAAGAAAGGATGAGCACTAGCTTGATACCAATTGTTGGCCCAGATGGCAACCCAAGAGGAAGGGGTGGATTGTGTTCTTAAAAATTTTGGTGCTTAAAAACAATCTCACAAAGTGATAGTGTACAAGGATATATGCAATGAGTGTAGTGCTAAGAATGCAAAGCAGTGAATAAGGATAGAGTAGAGAGAAACAAAGACAAGCACAACAAACACAAGAGATTTATAGTGGTTCAATGTTAGCTACACCTACATTACTCCCAAGAAACTCTTGGACCCACACTATAATCACCTTAATTATAGAAAGTGATTTTTCAAGCTTACAACTCAAACTTATTATTTTACAATGAGATCACAACAAACTCAACCAATTTTATAGGTTCGTCAGCATAAAACCTATCACAAGCTATCTAGCTTGAACAAGGCTCGATGGCCTTCCCTAATTCAATCACCTGATTGAATCAGTAACCAAATATAATAAGAGTAAGGTTACAATAGATATAAAGCTCTTCAAATGAGCAAATAAGATATATAATCAAGATAAAAATAGAAGAGCCTGATTTAGAAGATTTCTAAAGTTTGGCGTTTCTTCTTTTCTTATTTTTCTCTGAAATGATCTTCAAGTTGGGCTTGAAGCTTTGGAAGAATCATTGATGTAGAGGCTTTTGAAGAACTAAGGCTCTTTACTTCTCCTTTTCATTTGATAGAAATCCTTCAAAGTTGGCTTTTGAATGCTTTGGATTTCTCTAAACTCAATTTTGAACAAAATGATTCAAACTTGAACTCTATCCTTTTTTATTTTTAATTTATTTTCTCTCTTCTTCTTCTACTCAAAACGGCCGGATGGCTCTCCTTTTACAATCTTATCTAAATCCACTTTTAGATAAAAATTAGCCATTAAAAGTACTTGAGGATGCGTTTAGCATGAAAGAGAAAAGAGCCGTTAAGATATATTGGAGAAAAGATAAGTTTTGGAGTCATCTCTGACACTTCTGAAATCCATCTCTGATAGATTATAATCGGCTCTAACTCGGGATATTTAAAATGAAAACTTTTGCTCGTTATGAGTCAGCTCTTACTTTTCGTGGGATCGACACATCTCATGCAGGAGTCGGTTCTAGCGAATGTAGGAGTCAGCTCTAATTGAGCCCCAAAAAATACAGTCTCTGTATAACCATTAGAGTCGGCTCTAATTTTCTGCAAGAGTTGGCTCTAATTTGATACAGAAATTAGGTCTCTATCTTTTAATTAGAGTTAGCTCTAATCTCTACAGGAGTTGACTCTAATATGCCAAAAGTGCCAAACTATTTCGATACGCTCTGGAGTCGGCTCTGATAATTCTAGAGTCGGCTCTAATTACTGAAACTTGACGTTTGACATAAGACATGGATTCAAACTCAATTTTTCTTGAATTTTGATCAATTAAACATTTTAAATTTCTGAAACACTTAATCAAAATCATTAGTAACATAAGAAATATATTTATGTAGTTTTTGTTATTCATCAAAATCAATAATTGGGTCAACAAGTGGGTCTTATGACAACCATTGATTATTCTCTCTTAGGATGCCCCATACTCATTTGATCACTCCTAGTTGCTAACACCAAAGAACTATGCTAGGTTTGAAGGCAATAAAATGGCCAAAAGAATGATGGGAGGACCTGTGCATGGACCTTATAAATGGCCATGACCTATTAGAGATCCCTAAGATCTTAGCAATTGGGAATGGATCAAAACCCTTAGGGACAAGTCATGGAGAAAAATGGAGCTCTATTGAGGTCGGTGATCTAGTTATTAGGTTTGAATGGTATCAAACAGATATTAAGGGCATCAAAAGAATCCACTTTAATGCTTTTGGGCTAGCCAATGCTCAAAAGGGGTAGTAAAGCAAGGACTCTTTCGGCTTCGTGAGGTTTCTATTGCAATGACTCACCCAATGAACTTCTAAAATTTTGTTGCCTTTATATAGCTTATTGTGGATATGAAAAAAAGACTTTAGATGTGTTTGGAATAGCTATTGGCCAATAGCTAAAAGGAGTTTCAACAATCAATCCAAATAGGGTTCTTATATATTGAGCTTATACTAAGTACGGCTCATGGTAATAAAATTTCATGCATTGTTTTTCAAAAACCATGTTCATTGTAATTGTCATTTATTATTACATTTAACTTCGAAGCTTCGAAAGAGAATGTAATACATAGATTTGAGAGAGAACTTAAAACAGTGTGATCTTACTAGGTATGGCCACCAGTAGTAAAAATATATAATTTTTTTATCTTTAGTAACTTAACATATTTGCAATAGTATGTACTATACATAATATTTATTCATGAAAATCTAAAAAGTAATCAGTATGAGGGAAGGATAGAATATTATTTGGATTAATATTATTAGTAAAGCATGAACTCATAAATATGTCTCAATGTGCTTATAACTAATAAGGCACATATAAATTAAGCCATTAACAGGATCAAATTGTAAATTCTTAGATAATTTGACCTACATCAAACAATTTAAAATCTAGTTATTTTTTAGTTTACATTTCTAATCATCCTAACAAGAGAGAGAAACTTAAAATACAAAAATGGACACATTTTGATTTAGTTTCCTTGATAGGTTCTCCTTGTCTCATTTGGCCATATTTTAACACTTTTATTTTATATTAATGAAATGTATGGTGTGCATACATTGCTTTAATCAAAAAAATAAATAAACCTTTTCTAGGTATTCTAGCTATCTAAATATTCTAAAGTTCCTAAGACAGTCATGCTAGTTACATTCATGATGATTATATTGATGGGTTTTCATTCTTCAACTCTTTTGATTCCTCTCTAAAAGAAAAAAGAAAATTTTATTTGGTATCAATCATTTTTTAATTTTAAAAAAATGAAAATAAGAAATCCGATGTAAGAAGGATGTTTGATAATTTTTAATATTAAAATGATTTTTAAAGTTTATAAAAAAGTGAAAGTAGAAAATTTTCACTTTCATTATTTTAAAAAATAATATTTAATATTTAAAACTAATTTCATTCTAACTTTTATGATTTATCTCTTTTCTTTCTAACCCTTCCCAAATCCCCCTCCTCTTCCAATAGCATAATTGGAATTGACAATCTTATGCTAACTTCTTTTCCTTATTTGCTTCTCTCTCTTTCTCATCTTTATGCTCCTTCTCTCAACCTTTAATCAAATTCATCCTTTGACTCCAAACCAATTTAAGAAGAATTGTTTGTGAGAAGAAGGAACTTAAAGTCTCTTGAGAGAATGTTTCACGCGAGACAAAGATATCATCTTGCTAGATGAAAGTAGCATTTATGTTCATCTATTTTGCATTTTTTTAATTCAAAAACACAAAAATGGCAGCAATACCAAACACACTTATTTAGCATTTATGAAATTATGGGAATGGTTGTTCTCTAGATGCATGTAGTTATTTGTTTAGGTAATATTTATTAATATTAAGCACTTGATTGTTATATCCGGGTACAAGTGCAAAAGATTTTTTCAAAAAATTATGGATATCAAGAATCAGATCGTTTAAATAGATTCTACAATTAATAATGTCTAGGAATAATTCAATAACTTAAACCAATTTCAACCCAAAGCCAATGATACCACAAAGTCTCATAATTCTACTCTTGGATCTCCATCAATAGTAAGCTAAAAATCCCTAGTCATGAAAATAAATTCTCTCATGGAATGAGAAATGAGAAGAATGAAGAGCACCAAAGTGCATAATATAAGATGCTAAATCATGAAAACTAATTCCATCAAAGTTGCTTGATGTTATAGCTTTGCTCTAATTTTTCAAATATACATGAATAGAAGTGGGTATTATGTAGAAAATAAAAATGTGTTGGGCCTTATTTAGCATACCATTTGCATTTGTGCTTGTGTTATATATCCCATTATATTTGAAATACAATGTTGAATTTTATTAAATAAAAATATTCAATTACTATCTTATATTTAACCTAATGCAATGTTGATATGTTTACAAAATTTTAAATAATGATATCTAAAAAAAATCCATTGTTAATATTAATTTTTATTTTAACAATGGCATTGTCCAATGTACTTAAAAGAATTGAATTTAGATATATATATATATATATATATATATATATATATATATATATATATATATATATATATAATGTGTTTTCAGGGATAAATATGCAATCACCTCTTTATATATAGGGACATTGGTATGTACCAATTTGAAATAAAACATAAAAGCATTATAAGTATGTAATTTATATTTGAAACACTGATTCCATTTGGTGGCGGAGCATTTCATAGTTGTGAGAACAATAATCATAGGTCTCATTACAATTATTCTTGGAGTATGTTTTTTCAATGACATGTAAACTGCAAATGACATGTTTTATTTGACATGTCCCAAAAATATATTTAAGAATCTGACAAACACTCCATCCACAGTGATATTGATTATCTCTGGCTTTGTATTTTTTTTGATGATGATTGTTATTTTTTTGACATTTTTCGTCACATTCATTTCTTTATGTTGGATAATTTCAGGAGGAAATAAACCAAGAAGTCCATTATAGCTCCATTATATGTGATATGCATGCTTAAAATATTTGCCTTCATGATATTCTCTCTCCAGTTACATTAACTTTTCTTTTTGCACTTAAATTTTTGGCCTTGATCATCTTTTTCCCTGATCCACCTTCATTAGGTTTTGTAGATTTTTTGCATGCTTATATTGTTTGCATTATAGGCTTTCCAAACTATTCTGGCATCCTTTTATAAAAAAAAAAGGAGAATAAAGAGGATGAGCATGTATAATTAAATATGATAAAATTGACCATTTGGCTATATATATAAGTGTGTGTACATACATACATACATACATACATACATACATACATATATATGGGCGCGTGTGTGCATCGAGGGTGAATATGTAATAACTCATATTATGAACTATATTTGATAAACCAACCCCATGTGATATAGTGTTTAGCAAGTGGTAGAATCTAGTATCAGGATAGGCTAGTGCTCATTGCTTAGGCTCTGATCCATTTTATTATCAACACTAAAAACATTGTAAATATAAAAAAATAAAGTACAATATAGTAAAAAATATATAAATCTTATAAAGTTGTGCTATCCTAATTTTCATAACATTAAACTTTTATCTTTATAATTACCAATCATCGTACTCCAATCATAATAGTCATAGCAAACATCTTAATCTTCATCATGATAGGTCTTGCTACAACCATCAATTATTCTCTCCTACGATGCTCCACACTCATTTGATCCTTCTCGTTGCTAGCGCCAAGGAACTATGCTAGGTTCAAAGGCACGAGGATTACCAAAGGAATGATGTGAGGACCTTGCTTGGACCTTATGAATAGCCATGATTTATTAAAGGTCCCTGACATCCCAACCATTGGAAATCGATCAAAATCCTTGAATGGCAAGCCATGGAGAAAAGTAGAGCTCTATTGAGGTTGGTGATCTAGTTGTTAGGTATGGATGGTATTGAACTTTGAGGGCACCAAATGAATCTTCTCTAATGCCTTTGTCCTTGCCAATACCCAAAAGGGATAGTAAAGTAAGGGTTCTTTCTGTTTATGTGATTTCTATTGGAACGGTTTACTTGGATGAATTTGTAAGATCTATGTTGCCTTTATATAGTTCATCCTGGAATGAAAAAAAGATTTTAAATTGTTTGGGATAGCTGCTGGTTGAGCTATTGGCCAACAGTTATCTTACATAACTATTGGCCAACAACTACATAACTATTGGCCAACAGTTGAAAGGCTTCCCAACAATCAATCCAAATAGGATTTCCATATAATGGGTTTATACTAAGTGCGCTCATGGTAATAAAATGTTCATGCATTGTTTTTTCAAAAACCATGTTCATTATAATTTCCATTTATTATTGCACTTAAATTCAAAGCTTCGAAAGAGAAATTAAATTCAATGACAAATTAATAGTATGGGTGCAATATATAGGTTTAAGAGAGAATTTAAAATAGTATGATTAGGGGTGTAACTGAGTCGAGACACTCGCGAGAAGCTCCAAATCACTCAAAAAATATTAAAATTGACTCGTTGCTTATCGAGTTGAGCTCGAGCTCAAGCTACTCGAGTATATTATCGAGTCGAGTTGAGTATTAAAATACTCATCTCAAAAAGCTTACGAGTTTAATCGAGCTTACTTAATTTTACTATTTTATCCTTATAATTATAAATATTTATAATATTATTCTAACTATATAAAACTCCTTTGAATTTTTAGTTGAGAATATATTTATTTTAATTTAAAAATTTGTTGCCCAGATGTAGCAACTCAAGAGGGAAGTGAATTCGGTTATTAAAAATTAATTACTAGCGCAGATATGTGCTTTATCACTAATTAAAATTTAATTGGCAGTGGTGTAGTGAAGTGCAGAACAATATCATAGAAAATTAAGCAACCACAAACACAAGAGAGTATATAGTGGTTCGGTGCCAAACTCAGCACCTACGTCCACTCCCCAAAAACTTTGGAAATTTTACTCCAATCGTATCACAACGATTACAATCTCTAGCCTTTCCCGGCTAGCCCTTTTGTTTATACGGCACAAGGTAGCCAAACCCCTAGCCTTACCCGGCTAGTCCTCTTAATTCATGGCACAAGAAAGCCAACCCCTAGCCTTACCCGGCTAGTCCTCTTGTTTAACGGCACAAGAAAGCCAACAATAACCAAGGGTTAAATCTAACCCTTTTACAAGAATGTTCAGAATAGATAAGAACAAATAGCTCCTACAATGAGCAAATATTCAAAGAAAATACTTTACAACTTTTGTAGCAAATCTTCAGCAATAAATGAAGAGCTCCAAGGCAGCTGAAGCTGTGAATGCTTGAGGCTTTAATGGATATGGATGACTTGAGCAATAAATGACCTTTAAGATTTTTCAACTTCAATGTATACGAACTTGCTTTTCAACACTTCAAAAAATATGCAATAAAAGCTCTTTTTCTTGGATTTTTTCTTTTTTTTATTTTGTTCTTCTAATCTCAGCTATTTAAAGCATTCCAACATTAAAAATATCCGTTAGACACACTTGAAATAAATGGAAATAAAACGAGAAGAAATATAACCGTTGAGATTATTTCCCTAAGAATGCACTAAATCCATTTGAAGAAGGAAGATTTCTGCCATAATCCAAGAGATTAAAAGTTAGTATAGCTAAAAATAGAAATTAATTAAAGAGAGAGAGAGAGAGGAGAGAGCACACCCGCAAGGAGGTAGCTGACTGGAATTTAATTCCAGTTAGCTAAGGTTTGAAGACGCTCGTCATGAAGAGGAGTGAGTTGCCATAAGCTAACTAAGGAGATATCCCAGCTAGCTAAATTTGAAAGTTCCACGGCATGAGGGAAAACATCAGCCACAAAAGATAAAGTAGTTAGCTCTCTAGCTAACTAAGCACAAAGAATCCATGGCTTGACTTTCATCCCAAGAAAAGTAGCTAGCTCCTTAGCTAGCTAAGCAAGGAGTCACACGGCCACGAGATTCATCCCAAGAAAAGCTAGTTAGCTCTCTAGCTAACTAAGGCCAAAAGTCATGTGGCTAGGTGAGAGGAGATCCAAAAAGTAGTTAGCTCTTTAGCTAACTAAGCAATCATCCAACATTCATGAAGATAAGAGCCACAAAAAGTAGTTAGCTCTTTAGCTAACTGAAAATGGGAACCTTATGGCTTGGAGAAAAGTTCAGCCATCAAGAGAAGAAGAGTTCTTTAGCTCATTAGCTAACTAACACAAAGCGTCATGAATCCATATGCCCAAAGAGAGAGAAAAAAACGTAGTTAGCTCTCTAGCTAACTAAGAAACTCATCTATATGCCCAAGGAGAAAGGATAGTTAGCTCTTTAGCTAATCAAAATTGCAACCTCACGGCTTGGTGAATGACCTGCAAAAATAGTTAGCTAACAAACAAGACTAGTTAGCTCCCAAGGCAAAGCAGTTAACTAACAGGATATACTAGCTAGCTAAGAGAACACCTAGCTAGCTCGCCAGTTAGCTAAAAATAAGCACCGCTCGGCCAGCATAGTATCATGCACAAATAGTTAACTAAGAAAGCAACTAGCTAGCTGAGAAAGAGGCCTAGCTAGCTACAAATGGGCATGGTTCGGCTAGCATAGGAAACAGCAAAGATAGTTAGCTAAGATAGAATTCTAGCTAGCTAAGAAATGGACCAGCTAGCTATCCAGCTAACTAAGGAAGGCAACCATTTGGCCAGGCCATATGCAAGACAATGTTAGTTAGCTAACAGATGCGTCAGCTAGCTAGAAGGAAGGATAAGCTAGCTAGCTAGCTAGCTCACATAATCATGCAAACGGCCATGAAAGAATGGATCAATTAGCTAGCTTCAAGACAAGAGAAACTAGCATCCAGGTAGTAAATAATAAATAGAAAAACGAAGGGGTATACTCCCATAAGATTTTACTTGATAAGGCTTATTTGTAAGGCACCTGTACTTCTCTGCATTAAGCTTGGTTTTCACAGTAAATGAAATTAGTCTTTACTTAATTGTTTTATAATCATCAAAATCAATTTAGGATCAACAATCTTTCTCTTTTTGATGATGAAAAATCCTTAAGCATGCAGAAAAAATATAGGAAATACTTTGAATAAATAGGAATATAGAATGCATCATTTTCTTCCCTGTCAATTTGAATAATTAAACTCCCCTGAATATATGGAGTGTTTTCTTTTCTCCATTGATTCAATGTATGCAATATTTTTTCCTCCTTTTTGTCATTGATCAAAAAGACGATTGAAGAAATGTGCAAGAAATCAAAGCTTAATTCATCAAGATAAAGTGAATGCATCATTCATACTAATAACATTCATACAAACATTAAGGTCTCAAGCTCAAATAGAAAGCATAGTCATGTCAAATATTACAAAACATAGTCTTAAACATTCATCACAAAGTCTTAAACATTCATCACAAAGCAAATATTACAAGACAATCATTTTTCATCATCTGAAAAAATTACAGAAGGTTGAACTGAAGATCCATCTGGTTGGCAGAGGGTCCAGGCTTGTCACTTGGAGGTTAGGCGGAGGAGACCAAAGATGAGGGTGCGAGAAAGATGCAGTTGCAGCTGAAGAAGCAGAAAGAGCAATATATGTTTCCACGAGATTGCTAAGCCTCGCGAGAGATGCATTCCAATGATCAAACGCATTTGATGCATCCTTCGTCTGGCTCTTATTGGCTCGCATTTGAAATGTCACCCATTTTTCTTTAGTCTCAAAATTTTCAATCTTGGATTTTAAGAAATTAATTTTATTTAGAATCCGGCCCAAGACAGTCTCGTTGTGGTGGAAGACTCGTCCATTAAGAATGTTGACATCATGGACAAGTTGATTTTGGGTTAGCACAACTTGAAAGAGTGTCTCGAAGACAAATGAGATGTGGGGTACCATGGTCTGATCATTGACAGATGATGCACTATCCCTGGTACTCCGACTAGATTGGGTAATAGATAACTCATGAATGATCCACTGAATCTATTCTTATAGATCCGCACGATGGGAGGATCAGAATTATCATTGCGGTGAGATGGTCCAGGTGTGCTAACATCAAGCGGCTCAGTTAGGAATGGATTGGGTTCAGTCATGGCAGCTAAATTCGGATTAGGTTGATGAAAATCAAAGTTAAAGAAATTAGGTGGTGAACATGCAGGTTGATGCAGGTTAGATGGTGGCAAGCTACTAGGTTGAAGGGCAGGTTTATCACTAGTCCTAGATCTAACTTTAGTCCAAACACCATCCCGCTTAGCATAATCCATACGATGAAGGGAATGAGCATTAAATACGTCAGAATGACGCAATGCTACAACTATTTCTCCTTTAATTTTATATTGAAGAACTCAAAAATATAAGTGAGAAACATCCCGTATGGTAATGCAGCTTTGGACCTACTTAAGGATTCTTTCATGATAGTTAATATAAGATCATGAAAGTCTAGAGGTGCTTCTACAAGAATGTCATACATGATACTAATGTCTTGATCTGTTACAACATTAAAAGAACCTGCACGGGGGCAAATATTTTGGCTATGATGCTATGAAACATATATTCTCAATAGATAGCATATTAGCATCAAGGGTCACTATGTTATTGGCTTTATTATCATCTATGTCAAGAATCATAGCAAGTTTATATCCTCTTTCACTAGGAAAATTTCTAGGACACCTTCAGAAGGAATATTCAAGGCAGAACCTAGTATTTTGCAATCTAGTTCTATCTTAGTCTTTTTAACATTGGAAGTTATGGTTCCATTTCCAAAGGTGATATTTTCATAAAATTCTCTAATTAACTCGGGATAGATAGGCTTTTCGGTAGATAAAAGATTGATCCAACCTTGACTGGCAAATAGTCTACTTATCTTAAAACCTTCTTATTCTAGAAAATTAAAATCTACTAACCTCCCATGGGCAAATGCTTTAGCAGCGATTTGGGTGTTAGTATGAGAAGAACTTCGCGAAGAAGATAAAGCGGACTTCCTACGAAGATCTAAAGAATCATCTTTCCTTGAAATTGATTTCTTCTTAGGAGCCATTCTTCTTTTTCTTCTTGAAGTAGAGTGGAAGGAGGAAAGGCTTGAGTGTGTGGAAGAGAGAAGACGGATGGAATGGTGGAGATGGTTGAGCGAGATGAAATGTTGAAGAAGACGAGTGGAAGGGAAAGAGCCAGTTGAAAAAGGTTTATATAGGGAGGATCCTAAAGTAGTTGACTGGCCAGGTGACTGGTTAGTTGCCTAGTTAGTTAGCTACCTTAAAGATGGAATGAAAATGAGTAGTGTCCGGTTGGTGAGGATTGAATAAGAAAAGTTTTCATGTGGCAAGGAGTGAATTAAAGGCAATTAACTTCCCAGCCAACTGACACACTAAAGGACAAGAGTAATAATTTCAATTGAAAAGATGTTTCATGAATGGATTTGATTGCAAGTATTAAGAAATGTTATGCAACACATGATAACATGATTTTTAAATATGATGTCAAGGAGCAAGAAAATAATTCATTAAATAGATGGATCAAACATACCAAGTTCTCTTCTAATTTCATAAAATTTAGATTCATCAAGAGGTTTGGTAAAAATATAGCAAGTTGATTTTCAGTACTTAAAAATTCAATTACAACATTATCATTGTTCACATGATCCCTAATAAAGTGATGTCTAATTTCTATATATTTAGTTCTAGAGTGTTGAATAGGATTTTTAGTTAAACTAATTGCAATTGTGTTATCATATTTTATTGGTATGGCCTTTTGTTTGATGCCATAGTCTTCTAGCTGCTGCTTAATCTATAAGATTTGAGCACAGCAACTTCCAGCTGCAACGTATTCGGCCTCGCCGTAGACAATGCTACTTGTTGGCCCAGATGGCAACCCAAGAGGGGGGAGGTGAATTGGGTTCTTTAAAAAATTTGACCTTTTTAAAAATTATCTGCTCTAAGACAAATGAAATTAATTGCAATGCAAATATAAAGCACAAACAAGAGATAAAGATAGAGATAATGAATGCACGACAAACACAAGGATTTTATAGTGGTTCGGTGTATCCAACACCTACGTCCACTCCCAAGATTCACTTGGGTCCACACTAGATTACAGCCGAGTTGTTTTACAAGAGCACAACTCACAACTTGTTGTTTTCCTCCGGGATCACAACGAACCCAGCCGGTTTTCGGGCTCACCAGCAAAACCCTAAACTCAAGCTAATCTAGCTTGACCCGAGGTTAACAACCTCCACTAGTTCAATCCCCTTGATAGAACTAGCACAAACAAATATAAGAATGTTTTACAATGATTCACAGCTCCTTAGTTGAGCAAATATTCAAAATAAAGTAAACAAGTTTAGAAAAGCCTGTTTGGAGATGATTGAATTTGAGCTTTTCTTCTTTTCTTCTTTTCCTCTTCTTCCTTTGGAATGATGAATCAAGCCTCAGCTTTAATCCCTCACAGTCGTTGCAGTTGAGAAGATTGGAAATGGAAGAAAGAGCTTTTTCTTCAATTTGGGAAATCCACCGATTTTTGATTTGGGCGCCTTGGATTCCTCTTTGAGCTTTTTGGAGTGGAAGGATTTGAGTTTGAATGCTTTTCTCTTGAGATTCAGGCTCAGGCTTTCTCGGATTTTTGATTTGAATTTTTTCTATTTTTCGTCTCTCTTTTCAAACGGGTGTTTTTCCCCTTTTTATAGATTTCTTTTAATCCTTTTTGGGAAGGAAACTAGCCGTTGGAGTGTACCTATAAACAAAATATATCCGTTAGAAATTAGGTAAAAAGGAAATATTACCGTTAGAGCTGATCTGGCAATTTAAATTTTCGTTCCAGTCAGGTTGGAGTCGGCTCCAACTTTTCAGGTGTCGGCTCCAGATCGTTTTTCCAAAAATAGAAATTTTTGAGTTCGTTGAGGAGTCGGCTCCGAAAAAGTAAGTGTCGGCTCGCCATCGCCAGGTGTCGGCTCCCGAATACTGTGTGTCGGCTCCAGGATGCTCAAAAAATCAACGTTCTGTTCCCGCATCGGAGTCGGCTCCAGACACTGTAAGTGTCGACTCCGAAACTCTGGGTGTCGGCTCGAAACTCTGGGTGTCGGCTCCGGACCGTATCAAAAATCAGAATAAAATTTGAATGGCCATGGGGTCGGCTCCAGGGATTCTAGGTGTCGACTCCAGGTTCTGAAACTTTGAAATTGAAGTTTTGCATTGATTCAAAACACGTTTCTTAATTCATTTAAATTGATCAAATAATTTTAACTCCTGAAACACTTCTCAAATCCATTAGTAATCAAATAAATATACTCAATTCCTTTATTAATCATCAAAATCAATAATTGGGTCAACAATCTCCCCTTTTTGATGATTATAAAAACATTGAGTATATGCATAGTATTCTTAAATTCAAATTTTTAAGGAAATGACCTTCACAAGTGGGCTCCCCCTGAATAAGGTAGCTCCCCCTATGAAGTTCAAATTATCAATTGTTCTTCCTTTGATACTTAAGATTTATGCAATTTCAAACAATTATTCTTACTATTTCAATCACATACTAACCAATGCATATACGACATAACTTTCTCCCCCTTTTTTGTAATCAACAAAAAAAAAAAAGAAGTTAAGTCATAAGATAAAATTGATAGATCAAAAGTAATTTCATTGCATCAAAAGTATTACAAAATGGAACTGAACTTTGACATTACATCATAAACTTTCATTATATCAAAATTAAACTTTCATTACATCAAGATTGTATTTCCATTACATCAGAATTCATTATCATTACATGAAGATCAAAAATTAGTTCTAATAATCCTTGTTAAATGATCTACAATCTTCTGCATTCCTTCAGACTGAAGCTTGACGTAGTCTTTTAATCTTTCATCAACAAAAGTACAAGCAGTGATAATTTTATCTTGTAACTCGGCATTGCACTTTGAATAATTTCAGAATCTCCACAAATGTCTTTAAGTTCTTCAAAGATGTTCTTCAAATCACCACTTAAAGATACAGTAGAAGAGCTAAGAGTTGATTCAATTTTGGCAATCCGATCATCTAATGAATAAAGAGTTTCTTTAAGATTCATAAATTTGTTGTCAAACTCAGTCTTTAATTCGTCCTTCTGAGCAGCAAGAAGATTTTTAAGTTGCTCTAACTGAAGGTCTGAAAATCCGACTGAAGAAGTAGATGAAGTAGATGGAATCACTGGTACTGGGACAGGAGCAGGAGCAGGACTACTAGGATGTGGAGATGGAATCCTCATAGACGGACCAGCCTCACAAGATACAGAATGTCTAGGCTCGGGGACTCTCTCATCCAAGTTCCCTTTCCTTTCCCACTGACCATTAATTTGACAAATCCCATTCGATGTAAAGTGGCCAAGCTATAATAATCGGTATGTCTCAGGCTCTTGGAGGGTTCATTATCCAAAATTACAACCCCTTGGCTTCTGAATACCATAGTTAAGATCATGCCGTAGGGTAGTGACGATCTTCTCCTTCCTCCAGCCTCGGCCATGTAAAATATCATCATAGCAGCTAGATTAATGGGCTGACCGGTCAATACACTATCCATCACAACAATGTCCCGCTCGGAGACATACTCAAAACGTCCGGTCTTCGGAAACAAAATTCTGCTGCAAATGTTGTGTAACAACCTTAATTCCAAGGGCAACTGATTAGCCCTAATTTCCTCAAATTCAGTAACTCTCTCCCTAACATCCTTGATAGGGCAGCTGATCTCTCACTGTGCACATCAGCAGCTAATCCAGTAATGGGATGCTCAGGAGATTTCCTAATTTGTGAAATGTAAGGTGAATCCGTTTTCCTCTAACAGTGCTTACTAAACCACCATCTCCTCTTGCTAAATTAAAGTAAAATTCCTTTACTAGTGCTGGGTAGTAGGAACATCAAGAGAGCATACTTATCCCATCCAAGCTCCTTAAGTTGCCTACCAATCGAAAAACCCTCGGATTCAAAAAGTTTGAAATCAACTTTTCTTCCCATAGTGATTACCCTCCCTGCTAGGGTATCTACCTGAGGTGAAGTGGCGTTAGGATTGTCTGAATCGGTGGAGGAATCTTCACTTGGAGACGGCTCGCGGACGGGTCGCCTTACGGAACGCTTCCCGGTCACCACGGTCGCTCCAATCACCGAACCTCTCCTCTTAGGCGCCATTGAATCCGTAGGAAGGCTTGAGAGAAGTGGAATTAGAGATGGGGAGGTTTTGGAAGAGTTTTGGAGGGATTTGGTGGAGGATTCGAAGAGTAATGAAATGACGAGGTGTCGACTCTGCCCTAATAAATCGATTTTGGAATCCCAGGTGTCGACTCCCGCAAAGTCGGGTGTCGACTCCAAATCGCTAACACAGTCAGCGCTCGAACTGGAGTCGGCTCCACTTACACGGGTGTCGGCTCCAAGGTCAGGGACCGAGAGCGACACAGTCAGAGGTGTCGACTCCTCATTCTGAGGTGTCGACTCCAATGACAGTTTCAGAGAAAAATAATTGAAATTCAACCATCTGAAACTTGTCAAAATATATTTTATAAAATCTTGATAAAATTTTGGAGTATTAAGAATCAAATACCTCAGATGACTAGATAATTTGTCCTTAAAATTATGAAAGGAATATCAAGAAATTAATATAGATCTAGAAAGTCATTCCTTATAGTTTCAAAATCAATCCAAAGGGTCACATATCCCTAATTCACCTCTAAGATAACAAAATCTCTCTTCACTCAAAGGTTTTGTAAATATATCAGCTAATTGTTCTTCAGTATTAACATATTCAAGACAAATTTCATTATTAGCTACATGTTCTCTTATAAAATGATATCTAATTTCAATGTGTTTTGTTCTTGAATGTTGAATTGGATTTTTAGTTAGATTTATTGCACTTGTGTTATCACATCTAATTGGAGTTTTATCAAGTGTTATGCCATAATCTTCAAGTTGTCTCTTAATCCAAAGGATTTGAGCACAGCAACTTCCAGCTGCAACATATTCTGCTTCAGCAGTAGATAATGCAACCGAATTTTGCTTTTTGCTAAACCAAGAGATTAAGTTACTACCTAAGAATTGACATGCTCCACTTGTGCTTTTTCTATCTAATTTACATCCAGCATAATCAGAGTCAGAATAAGCAATCAAGTTTAATGTTGAGTCTCTAGAATACCATAAGCCTACATTTTTAGTTCCACTTAAATATCTTAAGATTCTTTTTACAGCAATTAAGTGAGATTCTTTAGGTTCAGATTGAAATCTAGCGCACAAACATACAGCAAACATTATATCTGGTCTACTAGCTGTTAAGTAAAGAAGAGATCCGATCATACCTCTATAATATTTCTGATCTACTTTCTTACCATCATCATCTTTATCCAATTTGCATGAAGGACTCATAGGAGTTCCAAGTGGCTTGATTGACTCCATTCCAAACTTCTTGAGCAGTTCTTTTGTGTATTTGGCTTGATTGATGAAAATTCCTTCTTTGCTTTGTTTGATTTGAAGTCCTAGGAAGAAGTTGAGTTCTCCCATCATGCTCATTTCAAACTCACCCTGCATCAACTTAGCAAATTCTTGACATAACAAATTGTTAGTAGCACCGAATACAATATCATCAACATATATTTGTACTACTAATAAATCCTTGTCTTTTCTTTTCAAAAATAGTGTTTTATCAACATTTCCTCTTATGAAATCATTTTCAATTAGAAATTTACTTAATCTTTCATACCAAGCTCTAGGTGCTTGTTTTAAACCATATAGTGCTTTGTGTAATTTAAAAACATGATTTGGAAATTCATGATCTTCAAAACCAGGTGGTTGTTCAACAAAAACTTCCTCATTTATAAATCCATTTAAAAATGCACTTTTAACATCCATTTGAAATAAATTGATATGCATATGACATGCAAATGCAAGTAATAATCTAATTGCTTCAAGTCTAGCTACAGGTGCAAAAGTTTCATCAAAATCAATTCCTTCTTCTTGATTATATCCTTTTGCAACTAATCTAGCTTTGTTTCTAATTACTATGCCATTTTCGTCTAATTTATTTCTAAATACCCATTTTGATCCTATAACAGAATGATCTTTAGGTCTATCTACAAGAGTCCAAACATTATTCCTAGTAAATTGATTTAATTCTTCTTGCATAGCTAACATCCAATTATTATCTTTTTCTGCTTCTTCAATAGTTTTAGGTTCAATTTGAGATACAAATGCAAGATGATTATTGATGTTTCTCATTGATGATCTAGTTCTTACTCCTTGAGATGGATCACCTATAATTAATTCTTTTGGATGACCATAGGCATATCTCCAATCTCTAGGAAGATCTACATCATTGTGATTTGCATCAACAACATCAACACTAGGAGAATCATTATCTTTAGCTTCTTGTTCATGATCCGAAGATACATCTATATTCAGTTTTTCAATATCTCTTTCTAGAATGTTTGTATCTTCCTCATCATCAATCTTTTCAGAACTTGATGCTAAAGATTCATCAAAAATTACATGAATAGATTCTTCTACAATTAAATTTCTCTTGTTAAACACTCTATAGGCTTTACTAGATGTTGAATACCCTAAGAAAATGCCTTCATCAGATTTTGCATCAAATTTTCCTAGATTATCTTTACCATTATTATGAATGAAACATTTACAACCAAATGCATGAAAGTAACTTATGTTTGGTTTTCTATTATTCCATAGTTCATAAGGAGTTTTCTTAATGATTGGCCTAATTAGAGCTCTATTAAGAATGTAGCACGCCGTGTTTATAGCTTCCGCCCAAAAGTATTTTGGTAGGTTGCTTTCACATAGCATGGTACGGGCCATGTCTTCTAAGGTTCTATTTTTCCTTTCAACTACTCCATTTTGTTGCGGTGTTCTAGGTGCTGAAAAATTATGATGAATGCCATTTTCTATGCAAAAGTTTTCAAATAAATGATTTTCAAATTCAGTGCCATGATCACTTCTTAGAGACACTATGGTGTTGTTTTTCTCATTTGTGACCTTCTTGAAGAATTTCAGAAATAATGGAAAGGTCTCATCCTTATGAGCTAAAAATAATACCCAAGTGTATCTAGAATAATCATCTACAATCACAAGACCATATTTCTTTCCTCCTAGACTTGTGGTTCTAGTAGGTCCAAAAAGATCCATGTGAAGTAGTTCAAGTGGCCTAGAAGTGGAAACAATATTTTTAGTTTTGAAAGAATTTCTAGTTTGTTTTCCAAATTGACATGCATCGCAAATTTTGTTATTTTCAAAATCTAGTTGTGGAAGTCCTTTTACTAAATCCATTCTAATTAATTTTGAAATAAGGTGTGTGCTTGCATGACCTAATCTACGATGCCATAACCAACCAATCTCATTCATATTAGCATTATTAGCAACTAAGCAATGATTACTAGTAGACAAATTGTCTAAATCAATCAAGTATATTGCCATTTCTATTTCCAATAAAAATAATGCTATTATCAATGGGATTAGAAACAGTGCAGATTGATGCTTCAAATGATACTTTAAAACCTTTATCACATAATTGACTAATACTTATTAGATTATGTTTTAAACCATTAACATATAAGACATTTTCAATATATGTGGAGGGAGTTATTTGAATTTTACCAAACCCCATGATTTGGCCTTTGCCATTGTCACCAAATGTAAACTACTCCTCCTCTTTTGCTCTCAAGGGTGATGAATTGATCCTTGTCACCCGTCATGTGTCTTGAGCAGCCACTATCGAGATACCACTTTCGCTTTGATCTTTTGGCCGCAAGACACTCCTGCAAAAATAATTAAGTCTTATATTTAGGTACCCAAGCCTTCTTGGGTCCTTCATGGTTAGTAGCATAAAAAATTGTTCCTTTGGGAACCCAAATTTTTTGCCTTTACTACTTAAATTTTTGTTACTATTTCTAATGTTACATTCATAGGTTTTATGACCTTTCTTGTTACAATAATGACATGTAACATTATCTCTATTTTGTTCTTTTCTAAAAAAGTTTTTGACAAATTTTTTTTTAAGTTAGGTCTATATCCTAAACCAGCTTTATCATATATGGCTCTTTGATTGCTTAACAATAAATTAAGTTTTTCAGAACTATAAGTAAATTTATCAACAATACTTTTATATTTATCAACTTCCTTCTTTAATTTATCATTTTCATTAGAAATTGATTCCTTTTCTTTTGTCAAATTTCATTTTCAGATTTTAGTATTTTAATCTCATTAGTAAGATTCCTTTTCTTTGATAAAAATTGAGCTATCATTTTTCAAAGACTTGTATTTCTTTTTCAAAATTTTAAAGTCATCTACTAGTTCATTGAAAGCTTCAAATAATTCATCGAAAGCAAAATCATCACAAGGGTTTTCAGAACTTACCTCATCATCCTCGTTTGCCATGAAGCAAATGTTGGCAACCTCTTTTTGTTCTTCCTCCGAAGAGGATTCATCGCTGTCGCTCCAAGTTGCAACATAGGCTTTCTTCTTCTTCTTGAAAGTCTTCTTCAGTTGAGGACAATCGTATCTAAAGTGCCCGGTTTCTTACATTCATAGCAAATCAAGGGGTCTTTCTCTTTGTCCTTGTCCTTGTCCTTTTCTTTTTCTCCTTCCATCTTAAATCCAGATTTCTTCTTGTGGAAGGGTCTCTTTCTTCTCATGAATTTTTTGAATTTTCTTGCTAGAAGAGCTGTCTCATCATCATCATCATCATCACTGCAGCTTTCCTCACTTTCTGCAGCCTTAAGAGCTATAGTCTTCTTTTTCTTGACTTCCTCCTCTTGATGTTGTTTCATGGTTAGCTCATGAGTCATCAAGGATCCAAGTAGCTCCTCCAGGGTAATGTGTTGAGGTCCTTGGCTTCTTGGATTGCTGTCACCTTTGCTTCCCAAGTCCTTGGAAGTGACCTAAGAATTTTGCGAACAAGTTCAGAATTAGTATAGGTTTTTCCAAGACTTTTCAAACCATTTACAATATCGGTAAATCTAGTGTACATGCAAGCTATAGTTTCAGTTTGCTCCATGCTAAATAATTCATATTTATGAACAAGAATATTTATTTTAGATTCTTTTACTTGGTTTGTACCCTCATGGGTAACCTCTAATCTATCCCAAATCTCTTTTGCGGAATTACATGTAGAAATGCGATTAAATTCATTAGCATCTAATGAACAATATAAGACATTCATGGCCTTAGCATTGAGCTGTGCCATTTTCCTATCATTATCATTCCAATCCCTTTCGGGCTTCGGAACAATAGTGCCATCAACAATGTGTGTGGGTGTACTAGGTCCATTAGTTATAACACCCCACAATTCATAATCAGAAGCTTGAATGAATATCCTCATTCTTGCTTTCCAATATGAATAGTTGGAACCATTAAATAAGGGAGGTCTATTTGTAGAATGACCTTCGGCAAATGATCCAACATGAGCTGCCATTTGGATCTTTAGCTCTTGATCGTGTGATCAAATAAACAATGAGCACTTGCTCTGATACCAATTGTTGGCCCAGATGGCAACCCAAGAGGGGGGGGGGTGAATTGGGTTCTTTAAAAAATTTGACCTTTTAAAAATTATCTGCTCTAAGACAAATGAAATTAATTGCAATGCAAATATAAAGCACAAACAAGAGATAAAGATAGAGATAATGAATGCACGACAAACACAAGGATTTTATAGTGGTTCGGTGTATCCAACACCTACGTCCACTCCCAAGATTCACTTGGGTCCACACTATAATCAACTAGATTACAGCCGAGTTGTTTTACAAGAGCACAACTCACAACTTGTTGTTTTCCCGGGATCACAACGAACCCAGCCGGTTTTTCGGGCTCACCAGCACAAAACCCTAAACTCAAGCTAATCTAGCTTGACCCGAGGTTAACAACCTCCACTAGTTCAATCCCCTTGATAGAACTAGCACAAACAAATATAAATGTTTTACAATGATTCACAGCTCCTTAGTTGAGCAAATATTCAAAATAAAGTAAACAAGTTTAGAAAAGCCTGTTTGGAGATGATTGAATTTGAGCTTTTCTTCTTTTCCTCTTCTTCCTTTGGAATGATGAATCAAGCCTCAGCTTTAATCCCTCACAGTCGTTGCAGTTGAGAAGATTGGAAATGGAAGAAACTGAGCTTTTTCTTCAATTTGGAAATCCACCGATTTTTGATTTGGGCGCCTTGGATTCCTCTTTGAGCTTTTTGGAGTGGAAGGATTTGAGTTTGAATGCTTTTCTCTTGAGATTCAGGCTCAGGCTTTCTCGGATTTTGATTTGAAATTTTTCTATTTTTCGTCTCTCTTTTCAAACGGGTGTTTTCCCCTTTTTATAGATTTCTTTTAATCCATTTTGGGAAGAAACTAGCCGTTGGAGTGTACCTAAACAAAATATATCCGTTAGAAATTAGGTAAAAAGGAAATATTACCGTTAGAGCTGATCTGGCAATTTAAATTTTGTTCCAGTCAGGTTGGAGTCGGCTCCAACTTTTCAGGTGTCGGCTCCAGATCGTTTTTCCAAAAATAGAAATTTTCGAGTTCGTTGAGGAGTCGGCTCCGAAAAAGTAAGTGTCGGCTCGCCATCGCCAGGTGTCGGCTCCCGAATACTGTGTGTGTCGGCTCCAGGATGCTCAAAAAATAACGTTCTGTTCCCGCATCGGAGTCGGCTCCAGACACTGTAAGTGTCGACTCCGAAACTCTGGGTGTCGGCTCGAAACTCTGGGTGTCGGCTCCGGACCGTATCAAAAATCAGAATAAAATTTGAATGGCCATGGGGTCGGCTCCAGGGATTCTAGGTGTCGACTCCAGGTTCTGAAACTTTGAAATTGAAGTTTTGCAGTTGATTCAAAATACGTTTCTTAATTCATTTAAATTGATCAAATAATTTTAACTCCTGAAACACTTCTCAAATCCATTAGTAATCAAATAAATATACTCAATTCCTTTATTAATCATCAAAATAATAATTGGGTCAACACTACTGAAGTTTGCTTTTTGCTAAACCATGAGATTAAGTTAACACCTAGAAATTAGCAAGTTTCGCTAGTTGATTTTCTATCTAATTTACATCTAGCAAAATCTGAATCTGTGTAACCTATTAAGTCAATGCTAGATTGTTTGTCATACCATAGTCCTAAATTCATAGTTCCATTCAAATATTTAAATATCCTTTTAACAGCAAGCAAGTGTGATTCTTTAGGATTAGCTTGATATCTAGCACACATGCAAACACTAAATAAGATAACAGGTCTACTAGCAGTTAAGTATAATAATGATCCTATCATGCCTCTATAAAGTTTTAAATCAATAGATTTTTCAGCATTATATGATTCAAGTCTACAAGATGAGCTTATAGGGGTACCGATACTTTTGGATGTTCCATGCCAAACTTTTTGATCATTTCTTTGATATACTTGGATTGGCTTATGAAGATCCCGTCTTTACTTTGTTTGATCTGAAGTCCGAGGAAATAGTTTAGTTCTCCCATTATGCTCATCTTGAACTCTCCCTGCATAAGCTTAGCAAAGTCCTTGCATAAAGAATCATTAGTGGCACCGAAAATGATATCATCTACATAGATTTGAATAATTAATATATCTTCATCTTATTTTTAATGAATAAAGTTGTATCCACGTTTCCTCGAATGAAGTCATTACTGATCAAGAATTTACTTAATCTCTCATACCAAGCCCGGGGCGCTTGTTTCAAACCATACAAAGCTTTGTTCAACTTAAATACGTGGTTTGGAAACAAGTGATTTTCAAAGCCGGGTGGCTATTCCACAAAAACTTGTTCAACAATGTATCCATTTAAGAAAGCACTTTTAACATCCATTTGATACAGTTTAAAATTCATAAAGTAGGCATAAGAAAGAAGTAATCTAATACCTTCTAGTCTAGCAACTGGGGCAAAAGTTTCATCAAAATCAATTCCCTCTTCTTGATTATAACCCTTAGCTACTAATCTTGCTTTATTTCTAATTATATTACCTTGTTTATCCAATTTGTTTCTAAAAACCCATTTAGTTCCAATAATTTGATGATCATGAGGCCTTTTAGTAAGAGTCCATACATTATTTCTTTCAAACTGGTGAAGTTCCTCATGCATGGCATTTATCCAATCAATATCATTTTTAGCATCATCATAGCATTTAGGTTCAATTTTGATACAAATGATAAGTTATTATAAGTATCTCTAAATGATGATCTAGTTCTAACACCTTGAGATGGATCACCTATGATTTGATCTTTAGGGTGACTAAGAACGTACCTTCATCCTCTTTTAATTCATCATTATCTTACGAAGCTTCTTGTAGGTCAGCGTTTCTTTCTTCATTTACCTCTTGTGTATCTAAGTCATCCTTATCCTTCAAGGTGATGTCTTTGAGTTGATCTTCAATTTTATCTGCATCATTTATACCTTTTCTCTTCCTTAATGGAAGATCATTAGATTCATCAAAAATAACATGAATTGATTCTTCAACTACTGAGTCTTTTGTTGAAAACTCTAAAGGCTCTACTATGCAGAGAATAACCGAGAAAAATTTCTTCATCAGATTTAGCATCGAATTTATCAAGGTTTGATTTTCTATTATTTAAAATAAAACATCGGCATCTAAAAACATGAAAATAATTGATGTTAGGTTTTCTTACTTTCCAAAGTTCATAAGAAGTCTTTTCAAAATAGGTCTGATCAATGCACAATTTAAAACATAGCATGCAGTGTTGATAGCTTCAGCCCAAAAGTACTTTGGGAGATTGCTCACACACAATATGGTACGGGCCATTTCTTCTAAAGTTCTATTCTTTCTTTCTACTACTCCATTTTGTTGGAGTATTCTAAGTGCAGAAAAGTTATGTTCAATGCCATTTTCATTACAAAAATCTTCAAAAGATTTATTTTCAAATTCTTTTCCATGATCACTTCGTATTGATAAAAAGATGAATTCTTTTCATTTGTAATTATTTTAAATAATTTTTGAAATGCAGAAAATGCTTCATCTTTACTAGCTAAAAATAAAACCCATGTAAAACGAGAGAAATCATCGATAACAACAAAACCATATCTTTTTCCTCCTAAACTAGTTGTTCTTGTAGGACCGAATAAATCCATATGCAAGAGTTCCAAAGGTCTAGTGGTTGAAACCAAATTCTTTGATTTAAAAGATACTCGGGTTTGTTTTCCAAATTGACAAGCATTGCAAATCTTATCCTTTTCAAAAATGAGTTTCGGCAAACCATGCACTAATCCTTCTTAATTAATTTAGATAGTAAATCCATGCTTGCATGAACTAGCCTACGATACCATAACCAACTATTATCAGTTTTATTATTTGTAGCAACTCAACATTTTGATCATGCAAATCATTTAAATTAACAATATATACATTACCATGCCTATGACCAACAAATTTCATATTTTATTAGTAGGATTTTTAACAATGCATAAGGATGATTCAAATGTAACTTTAAATCCTTTGTCACATAATTGACTAATACCAAGTAAATTATGTTTCAGTCCTTTCACAAGTAAGACATTATCAATATAAGCATGAGGTGTGATACCTATTTTTCAATGCCAATTATTTTTCCTTGGCCATTATCACCGAAAGTAACAATACCTCCATCTTTTGCCTCCAAAGTGATGAATTATGATTCATCACCTGTCATGTATCTTGAGCACCCGCTGTCCAAGTACAACTATCTTTTAGTTGCTTGGGTCGCAAGACACACCTGCATGCATAATTTTAAATTTTGCTTTTAGGTACCTAAGCTTTCTTGGGTCCTTTAGGGTTAGTTAAGTAGTTCCTTTAGGAACCATATTTTTCTTACATTGTGTGTGTGACAAGTATATGCTTTATATCCTAATTTTCTATATTAAAGCATATAATTTTAGTAGAATTATCAGCATGCACAAAATATTTTTCAAAAATTTTATCTTTCAAAAGGATTATATCTAAGACTAGCTCTATTGTAAATAGCTCTTTGACTATTTAAAATTATTTCTAATTTTTCTAAGCTCAAAGTAAATTTATCAATAATTGGTTTTAATCTATTTACTTCATTCTTCAAATCTTGGTTTTTCTTTAACAATAATTCATTATCTTTTGAAATCTTTCTTTTTCAAGAGTAAGATTTTTAATTTTATTTTTTAAATCTTTGTTATTTGAACTTAAGTTTGCAAAATCATCAACAAGTTCATAAAATGCACCATGTAATTCATCAAAAATAAAGTCATCTAAAAAGCTAGGACTTACCTCATCATTATCAACCATGAAGCATACATTAGCGACTTCATTAGTTTTCTCTTCATCTTCTAAACTTATAACTTCACTGTCGCTCCATGTAGCCATCATTGCTTTCTTCTTAACTCTTTTGGATCCTTTCTTTAACAGTGGACATTCTGGTCTGATATGTCCAGGCTTTTTACACTCATAGCATGTAGGAGGTTCACTCTTTTCCTTTTCTTTGCTGTGATCTCCTTTGGTAAATTGCTTTCTTTTTTCAAATTTATTTTTTTTCATAAACTTCTTGAATTTCTGGAGATAAGTGCCATTTCATCATCTTTCTCACTATCACTAGTGGTTTTTCACTTTCATCATCTTGAGTTACACTCTTTAATACCATGGTCCTTTTCTTCTTTGATTCATCTTCATCAATATGTTGTCGTTGTTGAAGCTCACGAGTCATCAAGGAACCAACCAACTCTTTAAGTGATAAAGTATTGAGATCTTTTGCTTCTTGAATTGCAGTAACCTTGGTTTCCCATGACCTAGGCAAGGATCTTAAAATTTTTCTAACAAGATCACTATTAGCATAAGATTTTCCAAGACTTTTCAGTCCATTAATAATATCAATAAATCTTGTAAACATATTAGTGATGTTTTCAGCTGAATCCATCTTAAATAATTCATACTTATGAATAAGCATATTATTTTAAATTCCTTGACTTGATTAGTACCTCATGGGTGACTTCAAGTCTATCCCATATTTCTTTAGCAGACATGCAAGTAGATATATGATTAAACTCATTTGCATCAAGAGAACAATAAAGAACATTCATAGCTTTTGCATTTAATTGAGCTAGTTTCTTATCTTGCTCATCCCATTCAGATTCAGGTTTTGGGATATCAAGATTATCAATCTTAATGGTGGGTGTATGTGGTCCATTAATTATGATTCCTCATAAATCATAATCAAGTGCTTGAATGAAGATTTTATTTGTGCTTTCCAATATGTGTAATTTGTTCCATTGAACAAAGGTGGTCTATTAGTTGATTGTCCTTCAGTCAACATAGATCTCATTTGGATTACTACTGATCTTTGGCTCCAAGCTAATCAAAGCTATAGAAATCAAGAGCACGCTGCTCTGATACCACTTGTTGCCCAGATGTAGCAACCCAAGAAGGGGATGAATTGGGTTATTAAAATTAATTACTAGTGCAGATATGTGCTTTGTCACTAATTAAAATTTAATTGGTAGCGGTGTAGTGAAGTGCACAGAACAATATCATAGAAAATTAAGCAACCACAAACATAAGAGAGTTTATAGTGGTTCGGTGCCAAACTCAGCACCTACGTCCACTCCCTAAAAATCCTTTGAAAATTTTACTCCAATCGTATCACAACAATTACAACCTCTAGCCTTCCCCGACTAGCCCTCTTGTTTATACGGCACAAGGCAGCCAAACCCTAGCCTTACCCGGCTAGTCCTCTTATTTCACAGCACAAGGAAGCCAACCCCTAGCCTTACCCGGCTAGTCCTCTTGTTTAATGACACAAGAAAGCCAACAATAACCAAGGGTTAAATCTAACCCTTTTACAAGAATGTTCAGAATAGATAAGAACAAATAGCTCCTACAATGAGCAAATATTCAAAGAAAATACTTTACAACTTTTGTAGCAAATCTTCAGCAATAAATGAAGAGCCCTGAGGCAGCTGAAGCTTTGAATGTTTGAGGGCTTTAATGGATCTGGATGACTTGAGCAGTGAATGATCTTTAAGATTTTCAACTTCAATGCACAGGAACTTGCTTTCCAACACTCTAAAAAATATGCAATAAAAGCTCTTTTTCTTTGATTTCTTTCTCTTCTTTTTTTTAGATTCATCATTTTGTTCTTCTAATCTCCTCTATTTAAAGCATTCCAACATCAAAAATATCCGTTAGACACATTTGAAATAAATGAAAAGTAAAATAGAAAGAAAATATAATCATTGAGATTATTTTCCTTAATCATTGAATGCACTGAATCCATTTGAGGAAGAAAGATCTCTGCTATAATCCAAGAGATCAAAAGTTAGTATAGCTAAAAATAGAAATTAATTAAAGAAGAGAGAGAGAGAGGAGAGAGCACACCTAAGCGGCAAGGAGGTAGCTGACTGGAATTTAATTCCAGTTACCTAAGGCTTGAAGATGCTCGGTCATGAAGAGGAGTGAGTTGCCATAAGCTAACTAAGGAGATATCCCATCTAGCTAAATTTGAAAGTTCCACGGCATGAGGGAAAACATCAGCCACAAAAGATAAAGTAGTTAGCTCTCTAGCTAACTAAGCACAAAGAATCCATGGCTTGACTTTCATCCAAAGAAAAGTAGCTAGCTCCTTAGCTAGCTAAGCAAGGACTAGTCACACGGCCAGGAGATTCATCCAAGAAAAGCTAGTTAGCTCTTTATCTAACTAAGGCCAAAAGTCATGCAGCTAGGTGAGAGGAGATCTAAAAAGTAGTTAGCTCTTTAGCTAACTAAGCAATCATCCAACATTCATGAAGATAAGAGCCACAAAAAGTAGTTAGCTCTTTAGCTAACTGAAAATGGGAACCTTATGGCTTGGAGAAAAGTTCAGCCATCAAGAGAAGAAGAGTTCTTTAGCTCATTAGCTAACTAACACAAAGCGTCATGAATCCATATGCCCAAAGAGAGAGAAAAAAAACGTAGTTAGCTCTCTAGCTAACTAAGAAACTCATCTATACGCCCAAGGAGAAAGGATAGTTAGCTCTTTAGCTAACTCAAAATTGCAACCTCATGGCTTGGTGAATGACCTACAAAAAATAGTTAGCTAACAAACAAGACTAGTTAGCTCCCAAGGCAAAGCAGTTAACTAATAGGGTATACTAGCTAGCTAAGAGAAACACCCAGCTAGCTCACCAGTTAGCTAAAAATAAGCACCGATCGGCCAGCATAGTAACATGCACAAATAGTTAACTAAGAAAGCAACCAGCTAGCTGAGAAAGAGGCCTAGCTAGCTAACCAGCTAGTTACAAATGGGCATGGTTCGGCTAGCATAGGAAACCGGCAAAGGTAGTTAGCTAAGATAGAATTCCAGCTAGCTAAGGAAGGGACCAGCTAGTTATCCAACTAACTAAGGAAGGAAACCTTTTGGCCAGGCCATATGCAAGACAATGTTAGTTAGCTAACAGATGTGTCAGCTAGCTAGAAGGAAGGATAAGCTAGCTAGCTAGCTAGCTCAAATAATCATGCAAACGGTCAGGAAAGAATGGATCAATTAGCTAGCTTCAAGACAAGAGAAACTAGCATATAGGTAACAAATAATAAACGAAAAAATGAAAGGGGTATACTCCCATAAGATTTTACTTGATAAGGCTCATTTGCAAGGCACCTGTACTTCCCTGCATTAAGCTTGGTTTCCACAATAAATGGAATTAGTCTTTACTTAATTGTTTTGTAATCATCAAAATCAATTTAGGGTCAACAAAATTAATTTAAATTTTTACATAAAATTCGAGTTGAGCTCGAGTATATCGAGTATTTCATCGAGCTCAAGTTCGAGCTCTAAATAAGAAACTCGATTAAGCTCAAGTCGAGTTTTGAGCTTCAAATTTTAGAGTCGAGCTCGAGCGCGAGCTTGGCACTGTGTCAACTCGACTTCGCTCGATTACACCCCTAAGTATGATATTGCTAGGTGCAGCTATCAGTAATAACGATGTGCATTTTTTTCACATTTAGTAACTTACCATATTTGCATTACTATGTGCTATATATAATGTTTATTCTTGAAAGTAAGTAGTTGGAACGAGGGAAGGATAGAATTTCATTAGGATGAGTATTATCAACAAAGCATGGTCTAATATGCTTATAATTAACAATGCATACATAAATCAAGCCATTAATGGGATCAAATTATCAAAGTTTAGTTAATTCAATCCACATCAAACAATTTAAAATTTAATTATTTTTAAGTTTACATTTCTAGTCATCCTGACGAAAAAGAAAAATGTAAGATTCAGAATGAACACAATTTGGTGTAGTTTCTTTGATAGGTTCTCATTTTTGTCTCTTTCGGCTATCTTTGGGCACTTTTATTTTATATTAATGAAAAATGTAAACTATTTTAAGAATTCTAGCGATCAAAATATAGTCAAGTTGTTTAATGCATGTCATGGTAGTTCCATTCATGATAATTATATTGATGAGTTTTCATTCTTCAACAACTGATTTGATCCCCTTTTAAAAAAAGAAAAAACTTGTTTGGTATTAATTTTTTTTAATTTTAAAAGTGAAAAAAAGAAATTCGATGTGAGAAGGATGCTTAATTTTTCTAATTTTAAAGTGATTTTTAAAATTTATAAAAAATAAAAGTAGAAAATTTTTACTTAAACTTTTTTAGTTTAAAAATATAAAAGTGATAGCAATGCTAAACACACTTATTTAACATTTATGAAATTATGGGAATGGTTATTCTCTAACTGCATGCATGCAGTTAGTTTTTTTAGATAATATTTGTTGATAGTAAGCACTCTGCTGGTTAAAGTGTTAAAAAAAAATCATGGATATCAGGAATAGACGGTTTAAATTTTTAAATGCAAAGATTTAAACTCATAGAAATTTTCTTTTAACATATTTCTTTTTCTTTGTAGATGAAATTTTTGATTAAAAAGTTCTTTGAAGAATCTGAAAAGCTTGTAAGGTATCTCATAGATATTTGATTTGATTTGCTCTACATAAATATATGGGTCTTAACCCAAATATGAAAGCTTTCTGCATTGCTTAGTCAAGTTAGCATTCCAAATTAACTTTGATTGTTAATTAACTCCCAGCTGCCAAATCAACAATTAGATCAGGCAAAGTCTCATAATTCTACTATCGGATCTCCATCAATAGTAAGCTGAAAAATCCCTAGTCATGAAGATAAATTCTCTCATGGAATGAGAAATGAGAAGAATGAAGAGCACCAAAGTGCATAATATAATGTGCTAAATCATGAAAACTAATTCCATCAAAGTTGCTTGATGTTATAGCTTTGCTCTAATTTTTCAAATATCCATGAATAGAAGTGGGTATCATGCCATGAAATATATGTAGAAAATAAAAATTTGGTGGGCCTTATTTAGCATACCATTTGCATTTGTGCTTGTGTTATATTGCATTATATTTGAAATACAATGTTGCATTTTATTAGATAAAAATATTCAATTACTGTCTTATATTTAATCTAATGCAATGTTGATATGTTTACAAAATTTTAAATAATGATATTTAAAAAAATCCATTGTTAATATTAATTTTTATTTTAGCAATGGCATTGTCCAATGTACTTAAAAAGAATTGAATTTAGAGATAGATATATAAATTATGTTTTTTTAGGGATAAATATCGATCACCTCTTTATATATAGGGACATTGGTATGTACCAATTTGAAATAAACATAAAAGCATTATAAGTATGTAATTTATATTTGAAACACGATTCCATTTGGTGGCGGAGCATTTCATAGTTGTGAGACCAATAATCATCGGTCTCATTACAATTATTCTTGGAGTATGTTTTTTTGACATGTAAAACTGCAAATGGCATGTTTTATTTGACTTGTCCCAAAAATTTATTTAAGAATCTGACAAACACTCCATCTACAGTGATATTGATCATCTCTGCTTTGTATTTTTTTGATGATGATTGTTTTTTTTGACATTTTTCGTCACATTCATTTCTTTATGTTGGATAATTTCAAGAGGAAATAAACCAAGAAGTCCATTATAGCTCCATTATATGTGATATGCATGCTTAAAATATTTGCCTTCATGATATTCTCTCTCCTGTTACATTAACTTTTCTTTTTGCACTTAAATTTTTGGCCTTGATCATCTTTTCCCTGATCCACCTTCGTTAGGTTTTGTAGCTTTTTTGCATGCTTATATTGTTTCCATTATAGGCTTCCAAACTATTCTGGCATCCTTTTATTAAAAAAAAGGAGAATAAAGAGGATGAGCATGTATAATTAAATATGATAAAATGATCATTTGGCTATATATATGTGTGCATATACATACATACATACATACATACATACATACATACATATATATATATGGGTGTGTGTGTGCGTCGAGGGTGAATATGTAATAACTCATATTATAAACTATTTGATAAACCAACCCCATGTGATATAGTGTTTTGCAAGTGGTAGAATCTAGTATCAAGGATAGGCTAGTGCTCATTGCTTAGGCTCTAATCCGTTTTATTATCAACACTAAAAACATCATAAATATAAAAAAATAAACTACAATATAGTAAAAAAATATAAATCTTATAAATTGTGCTATCCTTTTTTGTAACATCAACCTTTTATCTTTATAATTACAAATCATCATACTCCGATGATAATAGTCATAGCACACCAAACATCTTAATCTTCACCACGATAGGTCTTGCTACAACCATCAATTATTCTCTCCTACGATGCTCCAGACTCAATTGATCACTTCTCGTTGCTAGCGCCAAGGAACTATGCTAGGTTCAAAGGCACCAGGATGACCAAAGGAATGATGTGAGGACCTTGCTTGGACCTTATGAAGAGCCACGATCTATTAAAGGTCCCTGAGATCCCAACCACTGGAAATTGAAGTAATGGAGAAGAGTAGAGCTCTATTGAGGTTGGTGATCTAGTTGTTAGGTATGGATGGTATTGAACTTTGAGGGCACCAAAAGAATCTTCTCTAATGCCTTTGTCCTCGCCAATACCCAAAAGGGGTAGTAAAGTAAGGGCTCTTTCAGGTTCATGTGATTTCTATTGGAATGGTTTACTTGGATGAATTTGTAAGATCTATGTTGCCTTTATATAGCTCATTGTGGAATCAAAAAAAGATTTTAAATTGTTTGGGATAGCTGCTGGTCTGAGCTATTGGGATTAGATTGGAGATCTATGGGGGTTTCCCCTATTTTCATTTTTACTCCCATTCCAATGGTAATTTATATTTCAAACACCGATTCCATTTGGTGGTGGAGCATTTCATAGTTATGAGACCAATAATCATGGTCTCATTACAATTATTCTTGGAGTGTGTTTTTTCAATGACATGTTTTATTTGACTTGTCCCAAAAATATATTTAAGAATCTGACAAACACTCCATCTACAGTGATATTGATCATCTCTGCTTTGTATTTTTTTTGATGATGATTGTTATTTTTTTGACATTTTTGTCACATTCATTTCTTTATGTTGGATAATTTCAGAAGGAAATAAACCAAGAAGTCCATTATAGCTCCATTTTATGTGATATGCATGCTTAAAATATTTGACTTCATGATATTCTCTCTCCAGTTACATTAACTTTTCTTTTTGCACTTAAATTTTTGGCCTTGATCATCTTTTTCCTGATCCACCATCGTTAGGTCTTGTAGCTTTTTTGCATGCTTATATTGTTTCCATTATAGGCTTCCAAACTATTCTGGCATCCTTTATTAAAAAAAAGGAGAATAAAGAGGATGAGCATGTATAATTAAATATGATAAAATCGATCATTTGGCTATATATGTGTGTGTACATACATACATACATACATACATATATATATATATGGGTGCGTGTGTGTGTCGAGGGTGAATATGTAATAACTCATATTATAAACTATATTCGATAAACCAACCCCATGTGATATAGTGTTTTGCAAGTGGTAGAATCGTATCAAGGATAGGCTAGTGCTCATTGCTCAGGCTCTTATCCATTTTATTTTCAACACTAAAAACATCATAAATATTAAAAAAATAAACTACAATATAGTAAAAAAATACAAATCTTATAAAATGCTATCCAATTTTCGTAACATCAACCTTTATCTTTATAATACAAATCATCATACTCCGATGATAATAGTCATAGCACACCAAACATCTTAATCATCACCACGATAGGTCTTGCAACAACCATCAATTATTCTCTCCTACGATCTCCAGACTCAATTGATCACTTCTCGTTGCTAGCGCCAAGGAATTATGCTAGGTTCAAAGGCACCAGGATGACCAAAGGAATGATGTGAGGACCTTGCTTGGACCTTATGAATAGCCACGATCTATTAAAGTCCCTGAGATCCCAACCACTGGAAATGGATCAAAATCCTTGAACGGAAAGCCATGGAGAAGAGTAGAGCTCTATTGAGGTTGGTGATCTAGTTGTTAGGTATGGATGGTATTGAACTTTGAGGCCAAAAGAATCTTCTCTAATGCCTTTGTCCTCGCCAATACCCAAAAGGGTAGTAAAGTAAGGGCTCTTTCAGGTTCATGTGATTTCTATTGGAACGGTTTACTTGGATGAATTTGTAAGATCTATGTTGCCTTTATATTGCTCATTGTGGAATCAAAAAAAGATTTTAAATTGTTTGGGATAGCTGCTGGTCTGAGCTATTGGCCAACAGTTATCTCACATAACTATTGGCCAATAGCTATCTCACATAACTGTTGGCCAACAAGCTGAAAGGCTTCCCAACAATCAATCCAAATAGGATTTCCATATAATGGGCTTATACTAAGTGCGGCTCATGGTAATAAAATGTTCATGCATTGTTTTTTCAAAAACCATGTTCATTATAATTGCCATTTATTATTGCATTTAAAATCGAAGCTTCGAAAGAGAATTTAAATTCAATGACAAATTAATTGTATGGGTGCAATATATAGGTTTAAGAGAGAATTTAAAATATATGATAGGGGTGTAACTGAGTCGAGACAGCTCGATAAGCTCGAAATGACTCTTGATGCTTAGTCGAGAGCTTAGTCGAGTATATTATCGAGTCTAGTTCGAGTATTAAAATACTTGGCTCAAAAAGCTCGTGAACTTAATGAGCTGGCTTAATTTTACTATTTTATCCTTATAATTATACATATTTATATATTATCATACTATATAAAACTCCTTTGAATTTTTAGTTAAAATATTTATTTTAATTTAAAAATTAATTTTAAATTTTTACATAAAATTCGAGTCGAGCTCATGTATATCGGTATTTCATCGAGCTCTAAATAAGAAAGATCGAGCTCGAGTCAAGTTTTGAGCTTCAAATTTTAGAATCGAGTCGAGCTCGAGCTTGGCACTGTGTCGACTCGGCTCGGCTCGATTATACCCCTAAGTATGATCTTGCTAGGTGCAGCTGTCAGTAATAATGATGTGCATTTTTTTACATTTAGTAACTTACCACATTTTCATTACCATGTGCTATATATAATGTTTATTCTTGAAAGTAAGTAGTTGGAACGAGGGAAGGATAGAATTTCATTACGATGAGTATTATCAACAAAGCATGGTCTAATATGCTTATAATTAACAATGCGTACATAAATCAAGCCATTAATGGGATCAAATTATCAATGTTTAGTTAATTCAATCCACATCAAACAATTTAAAATTTAATTATTTTTAAGTTTACATTTCTAGTCATCCTGACAAAAAGAAAAATGTAAGATTCAGAATGAACACAATTTGGTGTAGTTTCTTTGATAGGTTCTCATTTTTGTCTCTTTCGGCTATCTTTGGGCACTTTTATTTTATATTAACGAAATAAATGTAAACTATTTTAAGAATTCTAGCGATCAAAATATAGTCAAGTTGTTTAATGCATGTCATGGTAGTTCCATTCATGATAATTATATTGATGAGTTTTCATTCTTCAACAACTAATTTGATCCCTTTAAAAAAAGAAAAAAATTGTTTGGTAACAATTTTTTAATTTTAAAAGTGAAAAAAGAAATTCGATGTGAGAAGGATGCTTAATTTTTCTAATTTTAAAGTGATTTTTAAAATTTATAAAAAATAAAAGTAGAAAAATTTTACTTAAAATTTTTTAGTTTAAAAATATAAAAGTGACAGCAATGCTAAAAACACTTATTTAACATTTATGAAATTATGGGAATGGTTATTCTCTAACTGCATGCATGCAGTTAGTTTTTTAGATAATATTTGTTGATAGTAAGCACTCTGCGGGTTAAAGTGTTTAAAAAAATCATGGATATCGGAATAGACGGTTTAAATTTTTTAAATGCAAAGATTTAAACTCATAGAAATTGACTTTTAGCATATTTCTTTTTCTTTGTAGATGAAATTTTTCATTAAAAAGTTCTTTGAAGAATCTGAAAAGCTTGTAAGGTATCTCATAGATATTGATTTGATTTGCTCTACATAAATATATGGGTCTTAACCCAAAGATGAAAGCTTTTTGCATTGCTTAGTCAAGTTAGCTTTCCAAATTAACTTTGATTGTTAATTAACTCCCAGCTGGATCAACAATTAGATCAGGCAAAGTCTCATAATTCTACTGTCGGATCTCCATCAATAGTAAGCTGAAAAATCCCTAGTCAAGAAGATAAATTCTCTCATGGAATGAGAAATGAGAAGAATGAAGAGCACCAAAGTGCATAATATAATGTGCTAAATCGTGAAAACTAATTCCATCAAAGTTGCTTGATGTTATAGTTTTGCTCTAATTTTTCAAATATCCATAAATAGAAGTGGGTATCATGCCATGAATATATATGTAGAAAATAAAATGTGGTTGGCCTTATTTAGCATACCATTTGCATTTGTGCTTGTGTTATATTGCATTATATTTGAAATACAATTTTGCATTTTATTAGATAAAAATATTCAATTATTGTCTTATATTTAATCTAATGCAATGTTAATATGTTTACAAAATTTTAAATAATGATATTTAAAAAAATCCATTGTTAATATTAATTTTTATTTTAGCAATGGCGTTGTCCAATGTACTTAAAAAGAATTTAATTTAGAGATAGATATATAAATTATGTTTTTTCAGGGATAAATATGCGATCACCTCTTTATATATAGGGACAATAGTATGTACGAATTTGAAATAAAACATAAAAGCATTATAAGTATGTAATTTATATTTCAAACACCGATTCCATATGGTGGTGGAGCATTTCATAGTTATGAGACCAATAATCATTGGTCTCATTACAATTATTCTTGGAGTGTGTTTTTTCAATGACATGTTTTATTTGACTTGTCCCAAAAATATATTTAAGAATCTGACAAACACTCCATCTACAGTGATATTGATCATCTCTGCTTTGTATTTTTTTTGATGATGATTGTTATTTTTTGACATTTTTCGTCACATTCATTTCTTTATGCTGGATAATTTCAGAAGGAAATAAACCAAGAAGTCCATTATAGCTCCATTTTATGTGATATGCATGCTTAAAATATTTGACTTCATGATATTCTCTCTCCAGTTACATTAACTTTTCTTTTTGCACTTAAATTTTTGGCCTTGATCATCTTTTTCTCTGATCCACCATCGTTAGGTTTGCAGCTTTTTTGCATGCTTATATTGTTTCCATTATAGGCTTTCCAAACTATTCTGGCATCCTTTTATAAAAAAAAAGGAGAATAAAGAGGATGAGCATGTTTAATTAAATATGATAAAATCGATCATTTGGCTATATATATGTGTGTGTGTGTACATATACATACATACATACATACATACATACATACATACATACATATATATATATATGGGTGTGTGTGTGCATCGAGGGTGAATATGTAATAACTCATATTATAAACTATATTCGATAAACCAACCCCATGTGATATAGTGTTTTGCAAGTGGTAGAATCTCGTATCAAGGATAGGCTAGTGCTCATTGCTTAGGCTCTAATCCGTTTTATTATCAACACTAAAAACATCATAAATATAAAAAAATAAACTACAATATAGTAAAAAAAATATAAATCTTATAAAATTGTGCTATCCTATTTTTTGTAACATCAACCTTTTATCTTTATAATTACAAATCATCATACTCCGATGATAATAGTCATAGCACACCAAACATCTTAATCTTCCACGATAGGTCTTGCTACAACCATCAATTATTCTCTCCTACGATGCTCCAGACTCAATTGATCACTTCTCGTTGCTAGCGCCAAGGAACTATGCTAGGTTCAAAGGCACCAGGATGACCAAAGGAATGATGTGAGGACCTTTGCTTGGACCTTATGAAGAGCCACGATCTATTAAAGGTCCCTGAGATCCCAACCACTGGAAATGGATGAAGTAATGGAGAAGAGTAGAGCTCTATTGAGGTTGGTGATCTAGTTGTTAGGTATGGATGGTATTGAACTTTGAGGGCACCAAAAGAATCTTCTCTAATGCCTTTGTCCTCGCCAATACCCAAAAGGGGTAGTAAAGTAAGGGCTCTTTCAGGTTCATGTGATTTCTATTGGAATGGTTTACTTGGATGAATTTGTAAGATCTATGTTGCCTTTATATAGCTCATTGTGGAATCAAAAAAAAGATTTTAAATTGTTTGGGATAGCTGCTGGTCTGAGCTATTGGCCAACAGTTATCTCACATAACTATTGGCCAACAGCTATCTCACATAACTGTTGGCCAACAGCTGAAAGGCTTCCCAACAATCAATCCAAATAGGATTTCCATATAATGGGCTTATACTAAGTGCGGCTCATGGTAATAAAATGTTCATGCATTGTTTTTTCAAAAACCATGTTCATTATAATTGCCATTTATTATTGCATTTAAATTCGAAGCTTCGAAAGAGAATTTAAATTCAATGACAAATTAATTGTATGGGTGCAATATATAGGTTTAAGAGAGAATTTAAAATAATATGATTAGGGGTGTAACTGAGTCGAGACAGCTAGCTCGAAATTGACTCAAAATGAAATTGACTCGCTGCTTATCGAGTCGAGCTCAAGCTCGAGCTAGTCGAGTATATTATCGAGTCGAGTTCGAGTATTAAAATACTTGGCTAAAAAGCTTGAGCTTAATCGAGCTTACTTAATTTTACTATTTTATCCTTATAATTATACATATTAAATATTATTGTAACTATATAAAACTCCTTTGAATTTTTAGTTAACATATTTATTTTAATTTAAAAATTAATTTTAAATTTTTACATAAAATTGAGGAGCTTGAGTATATCAAGTATTTCATCGAGCTCTAAATAAGAAACTCGATCGAGCTCGAGTCGAGTTTGAGCTTCAAATTTTAGAGTCGAGTCGAGCTCGAGCTTGGCACTGTGTCGACTACTCGGCGATTACCCCTAAGTATATCTTGCTAGGTGCAGCTACCAGTAATAAAATGTGCATTTTTTTCACATTTAGTAACTTACCATATTTTGCATTACCTATGTGCTATATATAATGTTTATTCTTGAAAGTAAGTAGTTGGAACGAGGGAAGATAGAATTTCATTAGGATGAGTATTATCAACAAAGCATGGTCTAATATGCTTATAATTAGCAATGCATACATAAATCAAGCCATTAATGGGATCAAATTATCAATGTTTAGTTAATTCAATCCACATCAAAAATTTAAAATTTAATTATTTTTAAGTTTACATTTCTAGTCATCCTGACAAAAAAGAAAAATTTAAGATTCAGAATGAACACAATTTGGTGTAGTTTCTTTGATAGGTTCTCGTTTTTGTCTCTTTTGGCTATCTTTGGGCACTTTTATTTTATATTAATGAAATAAATGTAAACTATTTTAAGAATTCTAGCGATCAAAATATAGTCAAGTTGTTTAATGCATGTCATGGTAGTTCCATTCATGATAATTATATTGATGAGTTTTCATTCTTTAACAACTGATTTGATCCCCTATTAAAAAAAAAAAAAAATTTGTTTGGTATCAAATTTTAATTTTAAAAGAAAATAAGAAATTCGATGTGAGAAGGATGCTTAATTTTTCTAATTTTAAAGTGATTTTTAAAATTTATAAAAAAAATAAAAGTAGAAAATTTTTACTTAAACTTTTTTAGTTTAAAAATATAAAAGTGACAGCAATGCTAAACACACTTATTTAACATTTATGAAATTATGGGAATGGTTATTCTCTAATTGCATACATGCAGTTAGTTTTTTTCGATAATATTTGTTGATAGTAAGCACTTTGCGGGTTAAAGTGTTTAAAAAAAATCATGGATATCGGGAATAGACTGTTTAAATTTTTTAAATGCAAAGATTTAAACTCATAGAAATTGTCTTTTAACATATTTCTTTTTCTTTGTAGATGAAATTTTTCAATAAAAAGTTCTTTGAAGAATTTGAAAAGCTTGTAAGGTATCTCATAGATATTTGATTTGATTTGCTTTGCATAAATATATGGGTCTTAACCCAAATATGAAAGCTTTCTGCATTGCTTAGTCAAGTTAGCATTCCAAATTAACTTTGATTGTTAATTAACTCCTAGCTGCCGGATCAACAATTAGATCAGGCAAAGTCTCATAATTCTACTGTCGGATCTCCATCAATAGTAAGCTAAAAAATCCCTAGTCACGAAGATAAATTCTCTCATGGAATGAGAAATGAGAAGCATGAAGAGCACCAAAGTGCATAATATAATGTGCTAAATCATGAAAACTAATTCCATCAAAGTTGATTGATGTTATAGCTTTGCTCTAATTTTTCTAATATCCATGAATAGAAGTGGGTATCATGCCATGAATATATATGTAGAAAATAAAATGTGGTGGGCCTTATTTAGCATACCATTTGCATTTGTGCTTGTTTTATATTGCATTATATTTGAAATATAGTGTTGCATTTTATTAGATAAAAATATTCAATTACTGTCTTTTATTTAATCTAATGCAATGTTGATATGTTTACAAAATTTTAAATAATGATATTTAAAAAAATCCATTGTTAATATTAATTTTTATTTTAGCAATTGCATTGTCCAATGTACGTAAAAAGAATTGAATTTAGAGATAGATATATAAATTATGTTTTTTCAGGGATAAATATGGATCACCTCTTTATATATAGGGACATTGGTATGTACCAATTTGAAATAAAACATAAAAGCATTATAAGTATGTAATTTATATTTGAAACACTTATTCCATTTGGTGGCGGAGCATTTCATAGTTGTGAGAACAATAATCATCGGTCTCATTACAATTATTCTTGGCGTGTGTTTTTTCAATGACATGTTTTATTTGACTTGTCCCAAAAATATATTTAAGAATCTAACAAACACTCCATCTACAGTGATATTGATCATCTCTGCTTTGTTTTTTTTTGATGATGATTGTTATTTTTTGACATTTTTCGTCCCATTCATTTCTTTATGTTGGATAATTTCAGAGGAAATAAACCAAGAAGTCCATTATAGCTCCATTATATGTGATATGCATGCTTAAAATATTTGCCTTCATGATATTCTCTCTCCAGTTACATTAACTTTTCTTTTTGCACTTAAATTTTTGGCCTTGATCATCTTTTTCCCTGATCCACCTTCGTTAGGTTTTGTAGCTTTTTTGCATGCTTATATTGTTTCCATTATAGGCTTCCAAACTATTCAAGCATCATGTTGTTAAAAAAAAGGAGAATAAAGAGGATGAGCATGTATAATTAAATATGATAAAATCGATCATTTGGCTATATATGTGTGTGTGTGTGTACATACATACATACATACATACATACATACATATATATATATATATGGGTGCGTGTGTGAGTCGAGGGTGAATATGTAACAACTCATATTATAAACTATATTTGATAAACCAACCCCATGTGATATAGTGTTTAGCAAGTGGTGGAATCTAGTATCAAGGATAGGCTAGTGCTCATTGCTTAGGCTCTGATCCATTTTATTATCAACACTAAAAACATCATAAATATAAAAAAAATAAACTACAATATAGTAAAAAAAATACAAATCTTATAATGTTGTGCTATCCTAATTAATCTTCACCACGATAGGTCTTGCTACAACCATCAATTATTCTCTCCTACGATGCTCCAGACTCATTTGATCGCTTCTCGTTGCTAGCGCCAAGGAGGTTCAAAGGCACCAGGATGACAAAAGGAATGATGTGAGGACCTTTCTTGGACCTTATGAATAGCCACGATCTATTAAAGGTCTCAGAGATCACAACATCTTCAAATGGATCAAAATCCTTGAACGGCAAGCCATGGAGAAGAGTAGAGCTCTATTGAGGTTGGTGATCTAGTTGTTAGGTATGGATGGTATTGAACTTTGAGGGCGCCAAAAGAATCTTCTCTAATGCCTGTCCTCGCCAATACCCAAAAGGGTAGTAAAGTAAGGGCTCTTTCAGGTTCATGTGATTTCTATTGGAATGGTTTGCTTGGATGAATTTGTAAGATCTATGTTGCCTTTATATAACTCATTGTGGAATCAAAAAAAGATTTTAGATTGTTTGGGATAGCTGCTGGTCTGAGCTATTGGCCAACGGTTATCTCACATAACTATTGGCCAACAGCTATCTCACATAGCTATTGGCCAACAGCTTAAAGGCTTCCCAACAATCAATCCAAATAGGATTTCCATATAATGGGCTTATACTAAGTGCGGCTCATGGTAATAAAATGTTCATGCATTATTTTTTCAAAAACCATGTTCATTATAATTGCCATTTATTATTGCATTTAAATTCGAAGCTTCGGAAGAGAATTTAAATTCAATGACAAATTAATAGTATGGGTGCAATATATAGGTTTAAGAGAGAATTTGAAATAGTATGATTATGATCTTGCTAGGTGCAGCTACCAGTAATAAAATCAGCAGTCTTACAAGCTTACCATATATTACCTATATATAATGTTTATTCTTTAAAGTAAGTAGTTGGAACTAGTCATTAGGATGAGTCAACAAAGCATGGTCTATGCTTATAATTAGCAATGCATACATAAATCAAGCCATTAATGGGATCAAATTATCAATGTTTAGTTAATTCAATCCACATCAAAAAATTTAAAATTTAATTATTTTTAAGTTTACATTTCTTGTCATCCCGACAAAAAAGAAAAATTTAAGATTCAGAATGAACACAATTTGGTGTGGTTTCTTTGATAGGTTCTCGTTTTTGTCTCTTTTGGCTATCTTTGGGCACTTTTATTTTATATTAATGAAATAAATGTAAACTATTTTAAGAATTCTAGCGATCAAAATATAGTCAAGTTGTTTAATGCATGTCATGGTAGTTCCATTCATGATAATTTTATTGATGAGTTTTCATTCTTTAACAACTGATTTGATCCCATATTTAAAAAAAGAAAAAAATTGTTTGGTATCAAAAAAAATTATTTTTAAAAGTGAAAATAAGAAATTCGATGTGAGAAGCATGCTTAATTTTTCTAATTTTAAAGTGATTTTTAAAATTTATAAAAAAAATAAAAGTAGAAAATTTTACTTAAACTTTTTTAGTTTAAAAATATAAAAGTGACAGCAATGGTAAACACACTTATTTAACATTTATGAAATTATGGGAATGGTTATTCTCTAATTGCATACATGCAGTTAGTTTTTTTCGATAATATTTGTTGATAGTAAGCACTTTGCGGGTTAAAGTGTTTAAAAAAAATCATGGATATCGGGAATAGACTGTTTAAATTTTTTAAATGCAAAGATTTAAACTCATAGAAATTGTCTTTTAACATATTTCTTTTCTTTGTAGATGAAATTTTTCAATAAAAAGTTCTTTGAAGAATTTGAAAAGCTTGTAAGGTATCTCATAGATATTTGATTTGATTTGCTTTGCATAAATATATGGGTCTTAACCCAAATATGAAAGCTTTCTGCATTGCTTAGTCAAGTTAGCATTCCAAATTAACTTTGATTGTTAATTAACTCCTAGCTGCCGGATCAACAATTAGATCAGGCAAAGTCTCATAATTCTACTGTCGGATCTCCATCAATAGTAAGCTAAAAAATCCCTAGTCACGAAGATAAATTCTCTCGTGGAATGAGAAATGAGAAGCATGAAGAGCACCAAAGTGCATAATATAATGTGCTAAATCATGAAAACTAATTCCATCAAAGTTGATTGATGTTATAGCTTTGCTCTAATTTTTCTAATATCCATGAATAGAAGTGGGTATCATGCCATGAATATATATGTAGAAAATAAAAATGTGGTGGGCCTTATTTAGCATACCATTTGCATTTGTGCTTGTTTTATATTGCATTATATTTGAAATATAGTGTTGCATTTTATTAGATAAAAATATTCAATTACTGTCTTTTATTTAATCTAATGCAATGTTGATATGTTTACAAAATTTTAAATAATGATATTTAAAAAAATCCATTGTTAATATTAATTTTTATTTTAGCAATTGCATTGTCCAATGTACGTAAAAAGAATTGAATTTAGAGATAGATATATAAATTATGTTTTTTCAGGGATAAATATGGGATCGCCTCTTTATATATAGGGACATTGGTATGTACCAATTTGAAATAAAACATAAAAGCATTATAAGTATGTAATTTATATTTGAAACACTTATTCCATTTGGTGGCGGAGCATTTCATAGTTGTGAGAACAATAATCATCGGTCTCATTACAATTATTCTTGGCGTATGTTTTTTCAATGACATGTAAAACTTCAAATGACATGTTTTATTTGACTTGTCCCAAAAATATATTTAAGAATCTAACAAACACTCCATCTACAGTGATATTGATCATCTCTGCTTTGTTTTTTTTTTTTTTTGATGATGATTGTTATTTTTTTGACATTTTTCGTCCCATTCATTTCTTTATGTTGGATAATTTCAAGAGGAAATAAACCAAGAAGTCCATTATAGCTCCATTATATGTGATATGCATGCTTAAAATATTTGCCTTCATGATATTCTCTCTCCAGTTACATTAACTTTTCTTTTTGCACTTAAATTTTTGGCCTTGATCATCTTTTTCCCTGATCCACCTTCGTTAGGTTTTGTAGCTTTTTTGCATGCTTATATTGTTTCCATTATAGGCTTCCAAACTATTCAAGCATCATGTTGTTAAAAAAAAGGAGAATAAAGAGGATGAGCATGTATAATTAAATATGATAAAATCGATCATTTGGCTATATATATATGTGTGTGTGTGTGTGTACATGCATACATACATACATACATGCATACATACATACATATATATATATATATGGGTGCGTGTGTGAGTCGAGGGTGAATATGTAACAACTCATATTATAAACTATATTTGATAAACCAACCCCATGTGATATAGTGTTTAGCAAGTGGTGGAATCTAGTATCAAGGATAGGCTAGTGCTCATTGCTTAGGCTCTGATCCATTTTATTATCAACACTAAAAACATCATAAATATAAAAAAAATAAACTACAATATAGTAAAAAAAATACAAATCTTATAATGTTGTGCTATCCTAATTAATCTTCACCACGATAGGTCTTGCTACAACCATCAATTATTCTCTCCTACGATGCTCCAGACTCATTTGATCGCTTCTCGTTGCTAGCGCCAAGGAGGTTCAAAGGCACCAGGATGACAAAAGGAATGATGTGAGGACCTTTCTTGGACCTTATGAATAGCCACGATCTATTAAAGGTCTCAGAGATCACAACATCTTCAAATGGATCAAAATCCTTGAACGGCAAGCCATGGAGAAGAGTAGAGCTCTATTGAGGTTGGTGATCTAGTTGTTAGGTATGGATGGTATTGAACTTTGAGGGCGCCAAAAGAATCTTCTCTAATGCCTGTCCTCGCCAATACCCAAAAGGGGTAGTAAAGTAAGGGCTCTTTCAGGTTCATGTGATTTCTATTGGAATGGTTTGCTTGGATGAATTTGTAAGATCTATGTTGCCTTTATATAACTCATTGTGGAATCAAAAAAAGATTTTAGATTGTTTGGGATAGCTGCTGGTCTGAGCTATTGGCCAACGGTTATCTCACATAACTATTGGCCAACAGCTATCTCACATAGCTATTGGCCAACAGCTTAAAGGCTTCCCAACAATCAATCCAAATAGGATTTCCATATAATGGGCTTATACTAAGTGCGGCTCATGGTAATAAAATGTTCATGCATTATTTTTTCAAAAACCATGTTCATTATAATTGCCATTTATTATTGCATTTAAATTCGAAGCTTCGGAAGAGAATTTTAATTCAATGACAAATTAATAGTATGGGTGCAATATATAGGTTTAAGAGAGAATTTGAAATAGTATGATTATGATCTTGCTAGGTGCAGCTACCAGTAATAAAAATGTGCATTTTTTTCACATTTAGTAACTTACCATATTTTTATTACCTTGTGCTATATATAATGTTTATTCTTTAAAGTAAGTAGTTGGAACGAGGGAAAGATAGAATTTCATTAGGATGAGTATTATCAACAAAGCATGGTCTAATATGCTTATAATTAGCAATGCATACATAAATCAAGCCATTAATGGGATCAAATTATCAATGTTTAGTTAATTCAATCCACATCAAAAAAATTTAAAATTTAATTATTTTTAAGTTTACATTTCTAGTCATCCCGACAAAAAAGAAAAATTTAAGATTCAGAATGAACACAATTTGGTGTAGTTTCTTTGATAGGTTCTCGTTTTTGTCTCTTTCGGCTATCTTTGGGCACTTTTATTTTATATTAATGAAATAAATGTAAACTATTTTACGAATTCTAGCGATCAAAATATAGTCAAGTTGTTTAATGCATGTCATGGTAGTTCCATTCATGATAATTATATTGATGAGTTTTCATTCTTTAACAACTGATTTGATCCCATATTTAAAAAAAGAAAAAATTTGTTTGGTATCAAAAAAATTTATTTTTAAAAGTGAAAATAAGAAATTCGATGTGAGAAGCATGCTTAATTTTTCTAATTTTAAAGTGATTTTTAAAATTTATAAAAAAAATAAAAGTAGAAAATTTTTACTTAAACTTGTTTAGTTTAAAAATATAAAAGTGACAGCAATGCTAAACACACTTATTTAACATTTATGAAATTATGGGAATGGTTATTCTCTAATTGCATACATGCAGTTAGTTTTTTTCGATAATATTTGTTGATAGTAAGCACTTTGCGGGTTAAAGTGTTTAAAAAAAATCATGGATATCGGGAATAGACTGTTTAAATTTTTTAAATGCAAAGATTTAAACTCATAGAAATTGTCTTTTAACATATTTCTTTTTCTTTGTAGATGAAATTTTTCAATAAAAAGTTCTTTGAAGAATTTGAAAAGCTTGTAAGGTATCTCATAGATATTTGATTTGATTTGCTTTGCATAAATATATGGGTCTTAACCCAAATATGAAAGCTTTCTGCATTGCTTAGTCAAGTTAGCATTCCAAATTAACTTTGATTGTTAATTAACTCCTAGCTGCCGGATCAACAATTAGATCAGGCAAAGTCTCATAATTCTACTGTCGGATCTCCATCAATAGTAAGCTAAAAAATCCCTAGTCACGAAGATAAATTCTCTCGTGGAATGAGAAATGAGAAGCATGAAGAGCACCAAAGTGCATAATATAATGTGCTAAATCATGAAAACTAATTCCATCAAAGTTGATTGATGTTATAGCTTTGCTCTAATTTTTCTAATATCCATGAATAGAAGTGGGTATCATGCCATGAATATATATGTAGAAAATAAAAATGTGGTGGGCCTTATTTAGCATACCATTTGCATTTGTGCTTGTTTTATATTGCATTATATTTGAAATATAGTGTTGCATTTTATTAGATAAAAATATTCAATTACTGTCTTTTATTTAATCTAATGCAATGTTGATATGTTTACAAAATTTTAAATAATGATATTTAAAAAAATCCATTGTTAATATTAATTTTTATTTTAGCAATTGCATTGTCCAATGTACGTAAAAAGAATTGAATTTAGAGATAGATATATAAATTATGTTTTTTCAGGGATAAATATGGGATCGCCTCTTTATATATAGGGACATTGGTATGTACCAATTTGAAATAAAACATAAAAGCATTATAAGTATGTAATTTATATTTGAAACACTTATTCCATTTGGTGGCGGAGCATTTCATAGTTGTGAGAACAATAATCATCGGTCTCATTACAATTATTCTTGGCGTATGTTTTTTCAATGACATGTAAAACTTCAAATGACATGTTTTATTTGACTTGTCCCAAAAATATATTTAAGAATCTAACAAACACTCCATCTACAGTGATATTGATCATCTCTGCTTTGTTTTTTTTTTTTTTTGATGATGATTGTTATTTTTTTGACATTTTTCGTCCCATTCATTTCTTTATGTTGGATAATTTCAAGAGGAAATAAACCAAGAAGTCCATTATAGCTCCATTATATGTGATATGCATGCTTAAAATATTTGCCTTCATGATATTCTCTCTCCAGTTACATTAACTTTTCTTTTTGCACTTAAATTTTTGGCCTTGATCATCTTTTTCCCTGATCCACCTTCGTTAGGTTTTGTAGCTTTTTTGCATGCTTATATTGTTTCCATTATAGGCTTCCAAACTATTCAAGCATCATGTTGTTAAAAAAAAGAGAATAAAGAGGATGAGCATGTATAATTAAATATGATAAAATCGATCATTTGGCTATATATATATGTGTGTGTGTGTGTACATGCATACATACATACATACATGCATACATACATACATATATATATATATGGGTGCGTGTGTGAGTCGAGGGTGAATATGTAACAACTCATATTATAAACTATATTTGATAAACCAACCCCATGTGATATAGTGTTTAGCAAGTGGTGGAATCTAGTATCAAGGATAGGCTAGTGCTCATTGCTTAGGCTCTGATCCATTTTATTATCAACACTAAAAACATCATAAATATAAAAAAAATAAACTACAATATAGTAAAAAAAATACAAATCTTATAATGTTGTGCTATCCTAATTAATCTTCACCACGATAGGTCTTGCTACAACCATCAATTATTCTCTCCTACGATGCTCCAGACTCATTTGATCGCTTCTCGTTGCTAGCGCCAAGGAGGTTCAAAGGCACCAGGATGACAAAAGGAATGATGTGAGGACCTTTCTTGGACCTTATGAATAGCCACGATCTATTAAAGGTCTCAGAGATCACAACATCTTCAAATGGATCAAAATCCTTGAACGGCAAGCCATGGAGAAGAGTAGAGCTCTATTGAGGTTGGTGATCTAGTTGTTAGGTATGGATGGTATTGAACTTTGAGGGCGCCAAAAGAATCTTCTCTAATGCCTGTCCTCGCCAATACCCAAAAGGGGTAGTAAAGTAAGGGCTCTTTCAGGTTCATGTGATTTCTATTGGAATGGTTTGCTTGGATGAATTTGTAAGATCTATGTTGCCTTTATATAACTCATTGTGGAATCAAAAAAAGATTTTAGATTGTTTGGGATAGCTGCTGGTCTGAGCTATTGGCCAACGGTTATCTCACATAACTATTGGCCAACAGCTATCTCACATAGCTATTGGCCAACAGCTTAAAGGCTTCCCAACAATCAATCCAAATAGGATTTCCATATAATGGGCTTATACTAAGTGCGGCTCATGGTAATAAAATGTTCATGCATTATTTTTTCAAAAACCATGTTCATTATAATTGCCATTTATTATTGCATTTAAATTCGAAGCTTCGGAAGAGAATTTAAATTCAATGACAAATTAATAGTATGGGTGCAATATATAGGTTTAAGAGAGAATTTGAAATAGTATGATTATGATCTTGCTAGGTGCAGCTACCAGTAATAAAAATGTGCATTTTTTTCAGATTTAGTAACTTACCATATTTTTATTACCTTGTGCTATATATAATGTTTATTCTTTAAAGTAAGTAGTTGGAACGAGGGAAAGATAGAATTTCATTAGGATGAGTATTATCAACAAAGCATGGTCTAATATGCTTATAATTAGCAATGCATACATAAATCAAGCCATTAATGGGATCAAATTATCAATGTTTAGTTAATTCAATCCACATCAAAAAATTTAAAATTTAATTATTTTTAAGTTTACATTTCTTGTCATCCCGACAAAAAAGAAAAATTTAAGATTCAGAATGAACACAATTTGGTGTGGTTTCTTTGATAGGTTCTCGTTTTTGTCTCTTTTGGCTATCTTTGGGCACTTTTATTTTATATTAATGAAATAAATGTAAACTATTTTAAGAATTCTAGCGATCAAAATATACTCAAGTTGTTTAATGCATGTCATGGTAGTTCCATTCATGATAATTTTATTGATGAGTTTTCATTCTTTAACAACTGATTTGATCCCATATTTAAAAAAAGAAAAAAATTGTTTGGTATCAAAAAAATTATTTTTAAAAGTGAAAATAAGAAATTCGATGTGAGAAGCATGCTTAATTTTTCTAATTTTAAAGTGATTTTTAAAATTTATAAAAAAATAAAAGTAGAAAATTTTACTTAAACTTTTTTAGTTTAAAAATATAAAAGTGACAGCAATGGTAAACACACTTATTTAACATTTATGAAATTATGGGAATGGTTATTCTCTAATTGCATACATGCAGTTAGTTTTTTTCGATAATATTTGTTGATAGTAAGCACTTTGCGGGTTAAAGTGTTTAAAAAAAATCATGGATATCGGGAATAGACTGTTTAAATTTTTTAAATGCAAAGATTTAAACTCATAGAAATTGTCTTTTAACATATTTCTTTTTCTTTGTAGATGAAATTTTTCAATAAAAAGTTCTTTGAAGAATTTGAAAAGCTTGTAAGGTATCTCATAGATATTTGATTTGATTTGCTTTGCATAAATATATGGGTCTTAACCCAAATATGAAAGCTTTCTGCATTGCTTAGTCAAGTTAGCATTCCAAATTAACTTTGATTGTTAATTAACTCCTAGCTGCCGGATCAACAATTAGATCAGGCAAAGTCTCATAATTCTACTGTCGGATCTCCATCAATAGTAAGCTAAAAAATCCCTAGTCACGAAGATAAATTCTCTCGTGGAATGAGAAATGAGAAGCATGAAGAGCACCAAAGTGCATAATATAATGTGCTAAATCATGAAAACTAATTCCATCAAAGTTGATTGATGTTATAGCTTTGCTCTAATTTTTCTAATATCCATGAATAGAAGTGGGTATCATGCCATGAATATATATGTAGAAAATAAAAATGTGGTGGGCCTTATTTAGCATACCATTTGCATTTGTGCTTGTTTTATATTGCATTATATTTGAAATATAGTGTTGCATTTTATTAGATAAAAATATTCAATTACTGTCTTTTATTTAATCTAATGCAATGTTGATATGTTTACAAAATTTTAAATAATGATATTTAAAAAAATCCATTGTTAATATTAATTTTTATTTTAGCAATTGCATTGTCCAATGTACGTAAAAAGAATTGAATTTAGAGATAGATATATAAATTATGTTTTTTCAGGGATAAATATGGGATCGCCTCTTTATATATAGGGACATTGGTATGTACCAATTTGAAATAAAACATAAAAGCATTATAAGTATGTAATTTATATTTGAAACACTTATTCCATTTGGTGGCGGAGCATTTCATAGTTGTGAGAACAATAATCATCGGTCTCATTACAATTATTCTTGGCGTATGTTTTTTCAATGACATGTAAAACTTCAAATGACATGTTTTATTTGACTTGTCCCAAAAATATATTTAAGAATCTAACAAACACTCCATCTACAGTGATATTGATCATCTCTGCTTTGTTTTTTTTTGATGATGATTGTTATTTTTTTGACATTTTTCGTCCCATTCATTTCTTTATGTTGGATAATTTCAAGAGGAAATAAACCAAGAAGTCCATTATAGCTCCATTATATGTGATATGCATGCTTAAAATATTTGCCTTCATGATATTCTCTCTCCAGTTACATTAACTTTTCTTTTTGCACTTAAATTTTTGGCCTTGATCATCTTTTTCCCTGATCCACCTTCGTTAGGTTTTGTAGCTTTTTTGCATGCTTATTGTTTCCATTATAGGCTTCCAAACTATTCAAGCATCATGTTGTTAAAAAAAAGGAGAATAAAGAGGATGAGCATGTATAATTAAATATGATAAAATCGATCATTTGGCTATATATATGTGTGTGTGTGTGTACATACATACATACATACATACATACATACATATATATATATATGGGTGCGTGTGTGAGTCGAGGGTGAATATGTAACAACTCATATAAACTATATTTGATAAACCAACCCCATGTGATATAGTGTTTAGCAAGTGGTGGAATCTAGTATCAAGGATAGGCTAGTGCTCATTGCTTAGGCTCTGATCCATTTTATTATCAACACTAAAAACATCATAAATATAAAAAAATAAACTACAATATAGTAAAAAAAATACAAATCTTATAATGTTGTGCTATCCTAATTAATCTTCACCACGATAGGTCTTGCTACAACCATCAATTATTCTCTCCTACGATGCTCCAGACTCATTTGATCGCTTCTCGTTGCTAGCGCCAAGGAGGTTCAAAGGCACCAGGATGACAAAAGGAATGATGTGAGGACCTTTCTTGGACCTTATGAATAGCCACGATCTATTAAAGGTCTCAGAGATCACAACATCTTCAAATGGATCAAAATCCTTGAACGGCAAGCCATGGAGAAGAGTAGAGCTCTATTGAGGTTGGTGATCTAGTTGTTAGGTATGGATGGTATTGAACTTTGAGGCACCAAAAGAATCTTCTCTAATGCCTGTCCTCGCCAATACCCAAAAGGGGTAGTAAAGTAAGGGCTCTTTCAGGTTCATGTGATTTCTATTGGAATGGTTTGCTTGGATGAATTTGTAAGATCTATGTTGCCTTTATATAACTCATTGTGGAATCAAAAAAAGATTTTAGATTGTTTGGGATAGCTGCTGGTCTGAGCTATTGGCCAACGGTTATCTCACATAACTATTGGCCAACAGCTATCTCACATAACTATTGGCCAACAGCTTAAAGGCTTCCCAACAATCAATCCAAATAGGATTTCCATATATGGGCTTATACTAAGTGCGGCTCATGGTAATAAAATGTTCATGCATTATTTTTTCAAAAACCATGTTCATTATAATTGCCATTTATTATTGCAATTAAATTCGAAGCTTCGTAAGAGAATTTAAATTCAATGACAAATTAATAGTATGGGTGCAATATATAGAGGTTTAAGAGAGAATTTGAAATAGTATGATTAGTGGTGTAACTGAGTCGAGGAAGCTCGTGAGTAGCTCAAAATCGACTCAAAAAATACTCAAAATCAACTCGCTGCTTATCGAGTCGAGCTCGAGCTCGAGCTACTCGAGTATGTTATCGAGTTGAGTTCGAGTATTAAAATACTCAGCTCGAAAAGCTCGCAAGCTTAATCGAGCTTACTTAATTTACTATTTATCCTTATAATTAAATATATTATAATATTATCCAAACTATATAAAAATTCTTTGAATTTTTAGTTGAGAACATATTTATTTTAATTAAAATTTAATTTTAAATTTTATATAAAATTCGAGCCGAGTCGAGTTGAGCTTGAATATATCGAGTATTTCATCGAACTCAAGTTTGAGCTCTAAATAAGAAACTCGATCGAGCTCTGGTCGAGTTTTGAGCTTCAAATTTTAGAGTCGAGTCGAGCTCGAGCTTGGCACTGTATCGACTCGACTCGGCTCGATTACACCCCTAAGTATGATCTTGCTAGGTGCAGCTACCAGCAATAACAATGTGCATTTTTTTCACATTTAGTAACTTACCATATTTTTATTACCTTGTGCTATATATAATGTTTATTCTTGAAAGTAAGTAGTCGGAACGAGGGAAAGATAGAATTTCATTAGGATGAGTATTATCAACTATGCATTGTCTAATATGCTTATAATTAGCAATGCATACATAAATCAAGCCATTAATGGGATCAAATTATCAATGTTTAGTTAATTCAATCCACATCAAACAATTTAAAATTTAATTATTTTTAAGTTTACATTTCTTGTCATCCCGACAAAAAAGAAAAATTTAAGATTTAGAATGAACACAATTTGGTGTGGTTTCTTTGATAGGTTCTCGTTTTTGTCTCTTTCGGCTATCTTTGGGCACTTTATTTTATATTAATGAAATAAATGTAAACTATTTTAAGAATTCAAGCGATCAAAATATACTCAAGTTGTTTAATGCATATCATGGTAGTTCCATTCATGATTATTATATTGATGAGTTTTCATTCTTTAACAACTGATTTGATCCCCTATTAAAAAAAAGAAAAAAATTGTTTGGTATCAAAAAAAATTATTTTTAAAAGTGAAAATAAGAAATTCGATGTGAGAAGGATGCTTAATTTTTCTAATTTTAAAGTGATTTTTAAAAATTATAAAAAAATAAAAGTAGAAAATTTTTACTTAAACTTTTTTTAGTTTAAAAATATAAAAGTGGCAGCAATGCTAAACACACTTATTTAACATTTATGAAATTATGGGAATGGTTATTCTCTAACTGCATGCATGCAGTTAGTTTTTTTAGATAATATTTGTTGATAGTAAGCACTCTACGGGGTAAAGTGTTTTAAAAAAAAATCATGGATATCAGGAATAGATGGTTTAAATGTTTTAAATGCAAAGATTTAAACTCATAGAAATTTTCTTTTAACATATTTCTTTTTCTTTGTAGATGAAATTTTTGATTAAAAAGTTCTTTGAAGAATATGAAAAGCTTGTAAGGTATCTCATAGATATTTTATTTGATTTGCTCTACATAAATATATGGGTCTTAACCCAAATATGAAAGCTTTCTGCGTTGCTTAGTCAAGTTAGCATTCCAAATTAACTTTGATTTCTAATTAACTCTCCGCTGCTGGATCAACAATTAGATCAGGCAAAGTCTCGATCCAATCGGCACACAGGAATTGCAATTTAATGCTGGATCTGTCCAATTCTATCCTGTTTAGGATGAGAATTTCTTTTTTTTTTTCTTTTTTTTTTATGAAAGACTCTCCTTCCATCCTTATTCTATTGTTCTCATATAATATCATCACATATTTTATATCAATAAATTAATTTTATAATTTTTATTAAAATTTTAAATACGTTATTAAGAGGGGTGAAATACGGATGGAGCTGTATGGAGATTGTTTTTTTTCTAATGGATAGAGGGGGGATGAAAAATAAATTCAAATGGAGTAGAAGTTGTGGAAAAGTCTTTGGCATTGGCTTTCGATGCATAAAATGCGTATTAATCGTGCGGATTGATCGTCTGTGCGTATCAACTCATATGCGGCATGAGAAAAGATCAATATGGACAATCAATCTGAACGATTTATACAATACATATGTGGATAATCAATCTGCATGATTAATACATAATTTATGCACCGAAATCGATGCATAAAGGTTTTTCGTAGAAACTTTTACCTGTATCGCTCCGGCCTCGGGAAGCCGGAACACCATGGGCTATAACGTGGGCCCCACCCATGTTCTATTTTGGAGTCCCAAAATGGTGTACGGAAAGCCTGGTCCCCCGGTGGCTGGGGAAGCCAAGTTGCGGCACGGGGATGCATGCATGCTGGAGGCTCTGGGGCTTCTCTCGAGGAGAGGGTGTGGAAGGCGTGGTGATTGGAAAGCTTAAACCGACTGGTTTTTGGCTCTTGGTGGGGGTGAGACGAGTAAATTATTGGCGATTCAAAAAAAATTTCACTCAGATCTCGATCCATATGAAATTGTTTTGATTTCACGTCAACCATGCAATTTTGGATTTGACTGGGTTATGAATAACTGAATTCTTATTTGTCAGACTTGATGATGTCTTAATATCATTTTTTTTATCTTCGTTTGCTCCAATTCTCAGCATCGTCTCATGTCAGACTTGATATGTCTCTTTGCTCCTATTTTACTTTTGAAAGTTTGCTGATTTTTTGAAATATTTTTGGATGCACATGTTATGAAATTGTTGAATCAGTCAAAAGGGAAAGATTATAGGGTTGAAGATGAATCGGCCTGTGATCTAATCCTGTCTTGATTTTATTATATTTTAACTGAATTATTTGCAAACAGGTCAAGGTCAAAAATTAAATCTCATATGAGACAACAAAGTCTAAGTTTGAATCTTGTGTTTTCTAGCTAAAACAATCTATACAATATCGTAGTTGATGGGGCCAGTTGACCCCATGGAAAATAAAAGATAATAATCTTTGAACGGCCCACCTTGACAGCGGCGTCGGTCTCAACGTTGGCCGCGTCCCACCTCGATCTTGGCATCGGTCGTGGCCCACTTCGATCTCAACGTCCGCGACGGCCCACCTCGGCAATCGGCCTCGCCCCGCTCGGTCACCTCGGCTCCAAGGCCGGCACCTCCAAGGCCGACACCTCCAAGGCCGACAGCTTCAAGGCCGACACCTCCAAGGTCGGCACCTCCAAGGCCGGCACCTCCATGGCCGACACTTCCAAGGCCGACACCTCCAAGGCCGGCACCTCCAAGGCCGACAGCTCCAAGGCCGGCACCTCCATGGCCGACAGCTCCAAGGCCGACACCTCCAAGGCCGATACCTCCATGGCCGACACCTCCAAGGCCGAACCCCAATGGCCGACAGCTCCAAGGCCGACACCTCCAAGGCCGGCACCTCCAAGGCCGAACCCCAATGGCCGACAGCTCCAAGCCCGCCGAGTTGGCCCCGACCCTTCTTGGTTGGCCCTTCTCGGCCCCAGCATCTCCAAGCCCGCCGAGTCGGCCCGGGCCATTCCTGGCCGGCCCCTCTTGGCCCCGGCGTCTCCAAGCCCGCCAAGTCGGCCCCGACCCTTCCTGGTCGGCCCTTCTCGGCCCCGGAGTCTCCAAGCCCGCCGAGTCGGCTCCGGCCATTCCTGGCCGGCCCTTTCAGCCCCGGCGTCTCCAAGCCCGCCGAGTCGGCCCCGGCCATTCCTGGCCGGCCCCTCTCAGCCCCGGCGTCTCCAAGCCCGCCGAGTCGGCCCCAGCCATTCCTGGCCGGCCCCTCTCGGCCCCAGCGTCTCCAAGCCAGTCGAGTCGGCCCCGACCCTTCCTGGTCGGCCCTTCTCGGCCCTAGCGTCTCCAAGCCGGCCGAGTCGGCCCCAGCCATTCCTAGCCGGCCCCTCTCAGCTCCGGCGTCTCCAAGCCCGCCGAGTCGGCCCGGTCATTCCTGACCGGCCCCTCTCGGTCCTAGCGCCCGCCGAGTCAGCCCCGACCCTCCTGGTCGGCCCTTCTCGGCTCCGGCATCTCCAAGCCCGCCGAGTCAGCCCCGACCCTTCCTGGTCGGCCCTTCTCGGCCCCAGCGTCTCCAAGCCCGCCGAGTCGGCCCAGACCCTTCCTGGTCGGCCCTTCTCGGCCCCGGCGTCTCCAAGCCCGCCGAGTCGGCCCCGGCCATTCCTGGTCGGCCCCTCTCGGTCCCGGTGTCTCCAAGCCCGCCAAGTCAGCCCCGGCCATTCCCGGCCGGCTCCTCTCGGCCCCGGCGTCTCCAAGCCCGCCGAGTTGGCCCCGGCCATTCATGGCCGGCCCCTCTCGGCCCCCGGCATCTCCAAGCCCATCGAGTCGGCCCCGATCCTTTCTGGTCGGCCCTTCTCGGCCCCGGCGTCTCCGAGCCCGCCGAGTCGGCCCCGGCCATTCCTGGCCTGTCCCGCCCCGGCACTTCCTGGCCGGGGAGGTCGGCCCCGGCCGCCCCTGGCCAGCCAGGTTCAGCCTCGACTCCCCCGGGAGGGTCAAGGTGTCCCAGTTCTCCCCAGCATGGCCCCAGCAGTTCAAGAAACAGCCTCTCTGACTCGCGCCGCCTGACAATGCCAGGTCCGCCTACTGCTGGCCACGTTGTTGATGGAACTAGACCCAACAACCCAATGACCCTGCAGATTGATGGGACTTAACCCACCAACCGTCGTTTTCTCCTCTTCGATGGAATAGGACCCACCAACTGGCCCAGATCCACGCAACTCCCAAGAACTCTGCAGACATTCCCTCCTCACGAAATCCCACGTGATCATGCCAGGGTCAACCCCTATAAAAAGGTGAATCCACCAGTAAACAGGTATGCGCGATAATCCCCAAAATCGCTGCCTTAGCATTCAGGAAGGAATCCCTCCTCGGGAAGACCTCCTTTCTCATACTAAAAAGGGCTCACTCGAGCCCCTCTTCAGCTGTGACCTCAGTTGCTAACTTGGGCGTCGGAGGTTTCCATCGGAGAACCCTCTGGTCCTGGGACTTTTCTGCAGGTAACCTGGTGAAGAAGAGCTGGGAGAAGCATTCCGTTCCCGACGTCCAGGATAGGTGATTGAGCGTCATCAGATTGGCGCGCTAGGAAGGGAGATAAGAAAGAGTAGCGAACGTTTCCCTGCGCTACATCTCGGTAGGCGAGACTCTCTCCCCCTCTTCTCTTCGAGAAGCCATGGTGGTGACGCAAGCTCAGGATGCCTCCGTCAGCTGTCCAGCCGGGCTCCCCCGCCAACTAGGCAGCAGGAGGCCAATCCCCCTGCTACCAACCCTCCAATTGTCTGCCCACCGCCGGAGGCCGTTGATCAAACAGAGGAGTGGCTGGCGACTCTTTCCCAGCAAGTCCAGAATCTCACCTCCATGGTCCATGGGCTCCAGCAACAACAGTCCATGGCCACCCAGCATCAGACTGCTCCCCTCGCTAGTCAACAGTCGGCGAGGGGAGGTTCTCCTTGGCGGGAGGCCAGTCGGCGAGAGACCGGCCGACGTCAGGTTTCCCCTAGGAAGCCTCGTTGCGAGCCCTCCAAGCAGCCACGGTCCCCTGACCACGGCCCCAACAAATTTCCTCCCGAGCCACATCATCACGAGGAACCCAGGCGGAAGTCCCGACTTCCGTCTCTATCTCCTTCTGCCTCTTCTTCTTCTTCTTCCTCCGAGCCATCTCGGAGGGCCCCGACGATCAGCCGCCAGGCGGAGGAACACCTGGAGGAGTACAACAGGCGCCTCGATGAGCTCGCCAAGAAGATCAACCATCAGCCGGAGGAAGAGTTCGACACTCATCCTCCTTACACCCGCCGGATATTGGAGGAACCAGTCCCCTCTAGGTTCCGCTTTCCTCAGATAGACCCGTACGATGGTACGACGGATCCTCTCGATCATCTCGAGAGTTACAAAGAAATGATGCAAATTCAGGGCACTTCAGATGCCCTTCTCTGCAAAGCCTTTCCTGCTACCCTGCGGAAGGCCGCCCATGCATGGCACTCACGCCTGCCCCCTCACAACATTGACTCCTTCCGGAAGCTGGAGAAAGCCTTTCTGGCACACTTCGATGCCCGCCGGCGAATCCCAAGGGTAGCCGACAGTCTTTTCTCCGTTCGTCAGAAGAAGGGAGAGTCTCTGCGGGACTTTGCGTCCTGGTTCAAGGCCGCCGCCCTCGAGGTCTATCACCTAGACGACGCGGTGGCAGCACTGGCGTTGAAGCGGGGACTCCTCCCATCCTGCTTCACTTTCTCCTTGGATAAGAAGCCCCCAAGCTCTTATTCCGATCTCCTCCTCCGAGCTCAGAAATACATCCGCGCGGATGAAGCCGACTTCACCCGCTAGGAATCTTCAAGAAACTCCAGCCACAAGCCTGTTTGCCCCGAGCCCAGCGGGCCCCCTCGACATAGGCAAGCTGACCCGCCTCGTCGTTCCGAGAATAGGCATCGGAGCCCCGTCCCCAACGAGAGTAAGCTCACGCCTCTTCTAGCCCCTCGATCCCACATTCTGATGGAGATCAAGGGTGAGCCTTATCTCCAACGTCCTCCTCCCATGAAGAAAGGTCCTCCCCACGACAAGAGCTGCTACTGCCGTTTCCACCGGGATTACGGCCACGATATCGATAGCTGCTACAGCTTGAAGCGGGCCATCGAGGAGCTCATCCAGCGGGGCTACCTCGGCAAATATGTCCAAAAGGCGTCGCTGCCGCTGCCAGCCCTCATGGGGGCCCCGCTTGTCCAAGCCCCGGTCGAATGCCCCCACTGAGCGGATGGTCGGGATGGTGTCCTGGGGATCAGCTTCTGCACCTAAACGGCCGAGGGGGGAGGAGTTGCCGGGTAATGTACTTCCTGGGAGGGTTCCTACCGCATCACCGAAATACTTCACAGGGGGCATACAAATTAGAGGAACTCGACGGGAAACCCATTCCACGTACCTGGAATGTGGATAACCTCTGCCAGTATTATCAATGATGTATTCCCCTGGAGCGTGAAGTAATAAAGGAGGCCCTTTCTGATACAGCAGCCTATTCTCCCTTGCGACAAAGGACCAAGTCTCCCAAAAGGAGCTCACCGGCATTGCAGCCCACGGGACATCACTCGGCCCCGGCACGGCGGTGCCCCGAGTAGGTTAAGACCCTAAAGGCTCCGTAACCGGCTGAGTCACCACTTGGGCGGTACACAAACCCCCAAGTTGGTTCAAAAGGAGCTCACTGGCATCGCGGCCCACGGGACACCACTCGGCCCCAGCACGGCAGTGCCCCCGAGTAGGTTAAGACCCTAAAGGCTTCGTAACCGGCTGAGTCACCACTTGGGCGGCACACAAACCCCAAGTTGGTTCAAAAGGAGCTCACTGGCATCGCGGCCCACGGGACACCACTCGGCCCCGGCACAGTGGTGCCCCCGAGTAGGTTAAGACCCTAAAGGCTCCGTAACCGGTTGAGTCGCCACTTGGGCAGCACACAAACCCCCAAGTTGGTTCAAAAGGAGCTCACTGGCATCGCGGCCCACGGGACACCACTCGGCCCCGGCATGGCGGTGCCCCCGAGTAGGTTAAGACCCTAAAGGCTCCGTAACCGGCTGAGTCGCCACTTGGGCAGCACACAAACCCCCAAGTTGGTTCAAAAGGAGCTCACTGGCATCGCGGCCCATGGGACACCACTCGGCCCTGGTACAGCGGTGCTCCCGAGTAGGTTAAGACCCTAAAGGCTCCATAACCGGCTGAGTCACCACTTGGGCGGCACACAAACCCCCAAGATGGTTCAAAAGGAGCTCACTGGCATCATGGCCCATGGGACACCACTCGGTCCCTGGCACGGCGGTGCCCCTGAGTAGGTTAAGACCCTAAAGGCTCCGTAACCGGAGTCACCACTTGGGCGGCACATAAACCCCCAAGTTGGTTCAAAAGGAGCTCACTGGCATCGCGGCCCATGGGACACCACTCGGCCCCAGCACGGCGGTGCCCCCGAGTATGTTAAGACCCTAAAGGCTTCGTAACCAGCTGAGTCACCACTTGGGCGGCACACAAACCCCCAAGTTGGTTCAAAAGGAGCTCACTGGCATCGCGGTCCACGGGACACCACTCGGCCCCGGCACGGCGGTGCCTCCGAGTAGGTTAAGACCCTAAAGGCTCTGTAACCGGCTGAGTTGCCACTTGGGCGGCACACAAACCCCCAAGTTGGTTCAAAAGGAGCTCACTGGCATCACGGCCCATGGGACACCACTCGGCCCCAGCACGGCGGTGCCCCCGAGTAGGTTAAGACCCTAAAGGCTCCGTAACCGGCTGAGTCACCACTTGGGCGGCACACAAACCCCCAAGTTGGTTCAAAAGGAGCTCACTGACATCTCGGCCCACGGGACACCACTCGCAGCGGTTCACAAACCCCCCGAGTGGTTAAGACCCTAAAGGCTCTGTACCCGGTGAGTCGCCCCTCGCAGTGGTTCCCACCCCTGAGGCGGTTCAAAAGGAACCTGACGACTCTCAGCTCTCAGGTCACCCTCCGAGGTTCAAAAGGCTTCCGGCAGCCACAACTTACCTCAGCGGTTTCAACTCTGTGTCATCGACCGACGGCCAATCGGCCTCGACGGCTCTATTTCTGCTTCAGCAATTTTGTCACAGCCTCAGCGGCTTTATCTTGGTAGCCTCAAGCTGGCGGATAGCCATGAAAAGACTTCCAGACTCTGCGTTGGGAGAGGATTACTAGCTGCCCTCAGCTAGCCAAAGAAGGCATGCAGACGTCCATACAAGGCAGCGCAAGAGGAAAGGGGTTTCCCCACCTAGAAAGAATCATGGTTGAAGTTAACATGAAGAGCAGATGCCAAGGTAAAAGTTCTACACTCCTTTCGCTTAGCGGATGCGGGGCACGCAAACTCAAGGAGTGTGGGGGGCATTTGATGGGGCCAGTTGACCCCATGGAGAATAAAAGACAATAATCTTTGGATGGCCCACCTTGACAGCAGCGTCGGTCTCAACGTTGGCCGCATCCCACCTTGATCTTGGCGTCGGCTACGGCCCACTTCGACCTCAACGTCCGCGACGGCCCACCTCGGCAATTGGCCTTGCCCTGCTCGATCACCGACGGCTCCAAGGCCGGCACCTCCAAGGCCGATAAGGCCGATAGCTCCAAGGCTGACACCTCCAAGGCCAGCACCTCCAAGGCCGACACCTCCAAGGCCGGCACCTCCAAGGCCGACACCTCCATGGCCGACACCTCCAAGGCCGGCACCTCCATGGTCGACACTTTCAAGGCCGACAGCTCCAAGGCCGACACCTCTCCAAGGCCGGCACCTCCATGGCCGACACCTCTAAGGCCGACAGCTCCAAGGCCGACACCTCCATGGCCGACACCTCCAAGGCCGAACCCCAATGGCCGACAGCACCTCCAAGGCCGACACCTCCAAGGCCGGCACCTCCAAGGCTGACACCTCCATGGCTGACACCTCCAAGGCCGAACCCCAATGGCCAGCTCCAAGCCCGAGTCGGCCCCAACCCTTCCTGGTTGGCCCTTCTCGGCCGGGCGTCTCCAAGCCCGCCGAGTCGGCCCCGACCCTTCTTGGTTGGCCCTTCTCGGCCCCGGCGTCTCCAAGCCCGCCGAGTCGGCCCCGGCCATTCCTGGCCGGCCCCTCTCATCCCCGACGTCTCCAAGCCTGCCAAGTCGGCCCCGGCCATTCCTGGCCGGCCCCTCTCGGCCCCGGCGTCTCCAAGCCCGCCGAGTCGGCCCCGACCCTTCCTGGTCGGCCCTTCTCGGCCCCGGCGTCTCCAAGCCCGCCGAGTCGGCCCCGACCCTTCCTGGTCGGCCCTTCTCGGCCCCGGCGTCTCAAAGCCCACCGAATCGGCCCCGACCCTTCCTGGTTGGCCCTTCTCGGCCCCGGCGTCTCCAAGCCCGCCGAGTCGGCCTCGGCCATTCCTGGCCGGCCCCTCTCAGCCCCGGCGTCTCCAAGCCCGCCGAGTCTACCCCGGCCATTCCTGGCTGGCCCCTCTCGGCCCTCGGCATCTCCAAGCCCGCCGAGTCGGCCCCGACCCTTCCTGGTCGGCCCTTCTCGACCCCGGCGTCTCCAAGCCCACCGAGTCGGCCCCGGCCATTCCTGGCCTGTACCGCCCCGGCACTTCCTGGCCGGGAAGGTCGGCCCCGGCCGCCCCTGGCCAGCCACGTTCAGCCTCGACTCCCCCGGGAGGGTCAAGGTATCCCTGTTCTCCCAGCATGGCCCCAGCAGTTCAAGAAACCGCCTCTCTGACTCGCACCGCCTGACAATGCCAAGTCCGCCTACTGCTGGCCATGTTGTTGATGAGACTAGACCCAACAACCCAACGACCCTACGGATTGATGGGACTTAACCCACCAACCATCGTTTTCTCCCTCTTCGATGGAACAGGACCCACCAACCGGCCCAGATCCACGCAACTCCCAAGAACTCCGCAAACATTCCCTCCTCATGAAATCCCACGTGATCATGCCAGGGTCAACTCCTATAAAAAGGTGAATCCACCCAGTAAAGAGGTATGCGCGATAATCCCCAAAATCGCTGCCTTAGCATTCAGGAAGAAATCCCTCCTCCGGGAGACCTCCTTTCTCATACTAAAAAGGGCTCACTCGAGCCCCTCTTCAGCTGTGACCTCAGTTGCTAACTTGGGCATCGGAGGGTCCCACCGGAGAACCCCTCTGATCCTGGGACTTTTCTGCAAGTAACCTGGTGAAGAAGAGCCAGGAGAAGCATTCCGTTCCCAATGTCCAGGATAGGTGATTGAGCATCATCAGTAGTCAAAAGAAGGAAGGCCTTGTATTTCTTCTTCTTCTTTTTTTGGGTTGACCCACATAATTTGAGTCAACAAAAGCAGACTCAATTTTGACTTAATCAGAACAATTGAGAAATCAAAATTATATAAATCTCTTTCTCCTTAATCTTACATATTTCCTCAATTCATCAAATTAATTTAAACTATTCCATTTTTTCCATTTCAATAATCTCACATCTCCTCACCTACTTTTATTTACTTATCTTTTAACATTCATTATTTATTTTAGTGGATTTTTACTCATAACATTCTCAAGCACAACAATATTTTTTTAAAAAAAAATATTGTTTGTAGAATTTTATCTTAAAAATGGTTTGATTATAAAGCAAATTTAAAATTATTTTTAATAGAAAACTTTGATAAATTGCTAATCATTATATTTTAGTTATAAAATAATAATTAAATGTTTTATTAAAATTACAAAATTAATCTTATTTTGATATAATTGACCTGCTTGATCTAAAATATTTCTCATGAGTCCAACTAAATCAACCGATATGTTGAGTCCAAATCGAAAGCTAAAGTCCGATAATGAAATTGAATTGAATCAAATTCAAGCATCCATTCATTTGACTTAATCTAACCTATTGTAGTTTTGCTTGGTTATACAATAATAAAATTGATGCTTTCAAATATAAACAAGTTTATTTGAGCCATGTAAAATTGGAAATGAACCATTTTTCCCCCCAAAAAAAAAGGGGGATCAATTTTTTTTTCAAATATGGAAGTAAAATTAGAATTCCATTAAGAAAAAGGGGGAGGGGGGGCTCAATTTAACACCTTTTAGATTCATAATCCGGCCAATTTTGAATCATGTCCTCTTCTAAATGGCGACTCGTTGAGATGACCCAGTTCTCAAAAAGGCGCCCACTGGTTCAAAATTTGGGCGGCACGCCCTCGTGTTCTCAAACCTCTCATGGAGTTTTTTACCAAAAGAAAAGGAAAGGAAAAAAAAAAAAAAAGGGTCCCTTCATGGAGTCCAAGAGTTCAAATTAATTATAAGTTTCTTTCATAGATTAGTGCCAATCATACGAAAAGGGCCGGCGTTCAGTTCTAAGAGCCCATGTTCCTTCGGCTCCGGATTTGATGCTCTTGTTGCCTTGGGACGTCCAACCCTTGGACAACTTTGGCTTCCAAAAATCCTCAATCAATTTGAATCAAAGTTCTTTGGCACCGTTGGTAGCTTGGTGTAGGTTTTCGAGTCAACAAGCTGTAGAATTCCGTCCACCCTGATTTGACCATTTAGTTTATATAATTATACATTATAATATTTTATTTTTATGTTTTTGTAGACGGATAGCAAAACCCATCTAAACTTCTCTCATGTTGCATTTGGTACATCGCCAGGTAATAATATGGATTGTGTACCAGATAGATTATCTGATAGATTACCAGTAATTTAATTACTGTGTTTGATATATACTATAGTAATATTAATTATTATATTTGGTATGACATAAACTATAAGTTATATAACATCAAATTTTTAAAATATTTTTAAATTAAATTTATTAAAATTTTTATATTATTATATATTTTATTTAAAAATTATATTTATAAATGATAGTGTTTAAAAAAAATTATATTTATAAATGATATTTAAAGCGATCGGTGAGGATGCCGAAGGCCATCGATCAAAAGAAATTTTACGGCATCTGAAGATGGCCATGGGGCCACTGGGTAGCGGAGATCCACGATCCGACTCTGCGGAAGAGGGTATGGCTTGGGACCTTCGATAGTAGAGAAGGATGAGTGATCAATAGAAGAATTGATAATTTTATCAAAAAAATAATTTATCAAATTACCACATCTTGGATAACCATCCTTTTTAAGGTAATTTGGATTACCTCATGAAATTACCACTACAAAATAGATTGTCATTCAAAATATATACATATCATATCAATCATAGTTATCTGATAAATTACCCATAATCTATCCAGATTATCAGCTATCAAATGTAACCTAAAGATTGCTAACTTGCTAAGCTAAGTGTTTTTTTTTTTCTTTCCTCCGAATCTTTTTACTTGAGAAAAAGAGTTATCATATTACACCTAGCCATAACGGTTGTGATTAATGTTTCTCCTATGCTTTGTGTTTCTATACATCAAGTATTCACTACTTTTATCGAAGAAATTACATAGAATCTATGAGTGAAAGACTTACAACCAATTACGTTGCAAAGAAAGAAAAAAAAACTTGGCAAGGCTTGGCCTTGTTAAACAAAAAATTCTTTAGCTTATAAACCTTAAAATATCACTAAAGGTATACTTTATGTTAGCATAATGAGGTTTGGTCAATATTGAGACAATTTGATCAGGAATTTCTTTTTATGAATGATAAGGAAAGAACTGAATCAAACGTAGCCAATGGAGCCATATGGCATGTGTCAAAGTCAAAGAGATCTTCTCGAGCCCAATTTTAGAAGCATTGTTTCAAGGTGATTTTCTGAGGGAAACAAATCCACAAGCTAGTGTGATAAGAGTACACATAATGTGTACTTTCTTTACACACTTGGGACAAGAACTAGCCAAGGGCTGTCCCCCACTTTTATAAAAATGCGTGATAAAGTCTAAGTTCATTTCCTGTTGTTCTTTTGAAAACCCCTCCTCATGGCCATTATTAGCGCAAATATAAGAATGCGTGCTAAAGTCTAAGTTCATTTCCTATTGTTCTCTTTGAACTCTCTCTCCCTCTATATATATATATATATATATATATATATATATATATATATATATATAGAGAGAGAGAGAGAGAGAGAGAGAGAGAGAGAGAGAGGGGAGGGAGAGAGAGTTCAAAGAGACAAGCCTAAGTATATGTAGACTAGGGTCCCATAATATAGAAAGGATTTCCAAAACCCTAGGTTTTGGTGGGTTTGCCAAACCCTTGCCCACCGAACTTTACAACCGTTTCCTCGTAACGTGCATGGCGGCAGACAGGCCCAAAGCACTCGTAACTTCAACTCTACTCAATGCTAAGACTTCCAAAGCTTTTGAGTCCTTACAAGTAGATATATATATATATATAACCAGGCCAATAACAAAACGTTCAGAGGTCAATTAAAATATATGAGGACTTGACGAGCTATCCTTCCAGTGAACCATGCTTTAATGAAAAACTCTACATTATACAGTGAAGAGATAAATATATAAAAAAATAGATGTATACATGGATAGAATAAGCATGTATAATGAATGAGTAAGTACGTAGGAAGCCTAAGAGTTACAAAACTAGTTAATAAGGACTCAACTCAACTCATTTAAGCCTTTTTTTTTTTTTTTTTTACATGGGGGTCGAATACATAAATCAACTTCTTTTATTATGCTTTATTCAGAACTAAGTCGACATTCAAAAATATTTCTTAACGAGGACATCTTAATCCTTCGCATAGTTTAATTTAGTAAATTTATGTTTTAGAAAATTAACAGATTTTTACGCTGCTTCTTTATCCAGGCTTGGTACCGATCTTGACGAAGTTAACTAGAACTAAAAGCTATAATTTTAAATACCTTTTAAGGTGTATCAAAAATCATAATTAAGTATTTAGAAGAGATGAGATGTTGGAAGCCTGGCTTTGACCTATCAGCAAGGGTCCTAGCTTATAAAACCTAACCTTTCCCTTTCTTTCTTCCTCCCCTCACTGTTGTCTTAGTTGAACGAGAATGGTGCACTTAAGGTCCATAAGCTTAGTGGTAGGGCTTTTGCTCTCTTTGTCTGCTTTTAAGGACTCCATCGCACTTGAGGATGGAGGTAGGCATGCCTCTCTACTCCATGCTCTTCATCTCAAATAAAATTTTTCTCACATCACAAGAATAGTACTGCTTTCTTATCTTTCTCCTTATTTATTCTCTACTGTAGGCATGGTAACTTTTCAGCATAATGATGCTATTCTCAAGAGTGATCAGGTATGCTTATAACGCCAGCTTCCATCATGCCTTCTTACCAATGATCTTTTCTTATATATCCTTGTGGGAATTTGGACTTATGGGCTGTTAACTTTTCACTAGGCCCTTCAAGAGAACACCAAGATGGTGGATGCCACTGGAAGTGTTGAACTTAGAGGAAGGAGGATGGGGAAGGAGAAGGTGAAGGAAGTTAAAGGCAGTGTGAAAACAGGTGCAAACCATTCTCAAGGAAGATGTGGGCATGAGGAGAGGTGGAGTCGAGATGTAAACTTGGTGGTAGGCGTATCCCCAAAAGGTTCCATTTTGTTGGCCTTATACCTTTCAGTTCTGACTACCGCCGACCCGTAAACCACCCCCCAAAGAACACTAAGGCAAGGGCTCCTAAGTGATGAATAAGAGAGAACCTCTTTTAGTGCACCACCATGCTACATGACCTCTGATGTTTGAATGTATGTTCTTGTGTAACAAGGGATCTTGGTTATTATGTTGGGTAGGATTCCGATTATAGTTTTTTACTTACCAAGTCGGACAATGCAAGATTTACTTCAAAAGTTTTGAGCAAAGAATATCAGTATTATTCTTCAGACATGGATATACTTAACAATGGATTTTGACAATGATGGGGGTTCACTTTGTGATGGTTTAACTATGTGGGATGTGGGGAAAGAAAAATGAAATTATGTTCAATTTGTTGTATACTTGCTCTTTTGGATGCAGGAGAGGCTAACAACTCTTTAAGTAAGTCATTTGGTCCATCAAATGCAAAGGTAAATGATCCAATCCTCTCTCTGTTCTCCTACATAAGTATAAATGTGCACATTAGAGCAACAGCATTATGAATTGTGTACTTGCCTTACTGGTGCACTTGAAAGTTCTGTAATCACAATTTAGCCAGGCCTTTCCAATCCAAACATAGTTATGGGTTGGTTTCTTTTAACCAGTTAATTTCCAAGAGTTCCAAGTGGCTTCATGGATTCTTGTTTGCTTTGCCAACTTTTCAACTGTACTCTGTTACAGAGTATAGATCATTGTGCATCTAAGTTAAGTTCTTTTCCACGTTCCTTATTTATAATTACATAAGTGGGCCACAGAGGTAAGACCTTTTTATTAAGACCTTTTTTATTAAAAAAAAAATCGTTTTCCTATATGTAAAAGCCATGCTGAATATGTCTCATGTTGCACTCCTGTCTAAACCTAAATTTTTCCTTCACAAAGATGATATTTGATCATCAATACGACATTAAGATCTTGCACTCTAATGCAGATTGTCCTATATATCATGTTCTTTCTTCTTGACCAACTCTAGCTAACAAATTTGCCTCCATTAATTCATCCTCAGGATTCCAATAGCACTATATGTACACCAGCCATTAACCAGTCTCAACCTGAAAACCGAAGGGAATGCAAGTTGGGGTCTTCAAAAGTATCAGGACAAGCACATGATCAATCTAAGACAGATGAAACACAGAGGCTACTTGCAGCCACTGCTGAAATTTTGCAAAAAGCTCAACAGGACTACCATCAGAAGGCCCATCGCAGGCCTCCAATCAATAATGACACCTTCATTTAGGGAGTGTCAATGTGAAACATTAGTTAATGCTATGAACCTTTGTCATAGGATATAGATCCTCCTTTACTTCTAAATATCAACCTTCTTGGACTTTGTATCATTCTTATAGTCTTCACTCCTTTCCCTTGAGCCCTGAAACTAGACAAACTTCGAATCTCCACCCAAAAGCACTAATTTGTTATATAAAATTTTCAATGACTGAACTGAGCTCGAGGCTTATATTTATTATTCAATTTTGGCCAACATAATTCTACTTCTACGTGGAGATCTTGAGGTGCTACTTCTAAGTTACTACTTGAATCTCATGCAAACAATTGGATAAATAGTCCTAATATATCCCATCTGGTTCATGGGGATGGTACTTTGCAATCAGAATCTGAATCACCAATTTCGATTCCAAGTGTTTTTTTGGACGGAGTTAAAAACCAGCTTCAATCTAAAGTAGTGTGAAATTTGGAATCCAGATAGCCTACCCTGAATTATAAATTCATTCTAACTGCAACCTAATGCATTTTCTTTGATCCTTTTCTCATTTGACCCATTTTCTTTCTCTTCTCACCTGATGCCTTTCAAGCTTGAACCAATTTTTATATTGATATTTCATATGATTTCTTACTAGATATTAGTTGCTATTTTTTGCCTGATGAGTTTGGCTTTACAAATATCCTCCATAAATTTCATTATATTTTTGGTATTTATATCTAAAAATTTGATGTGTCTAAGCTTTTGATTCCAAACTTCCTTTCTGTGTAAAGAAAAAGACGAAATTTTATATGATTTCTGTTCATACTCTTTGTTGTTCAAGAACATCAACGGATGAAATTTTTTAATGAAGAATCGGTAGAGCGATATATCAGCCCACAGAGATTTTGCAGAGAGATTCAGCTCAAGATTAAGAGATTCATTGGTGGTCGTCAAAAATCAAGAATAGGAAGTCCAAGATAAAGAGATTCATTGGAGATTGGTGATGATTAAAAATCAAGAGCACAAAACTCCATGGCACTTGCACGAATCAAGGGTGTGAGAGAACCCGGAGTTTCCCCGGAAAAGCCCTTCAACGCCGAAATTAGCCCTCAGATTCAAGGAAAAACAACTAAATCAAGAGAATAATATAAAAGAGAAGAGAAATAATGGATCTGACTTACTTCTCAAATTAAGTCTTGATCCTCTTATTTTTAGGTAAGCAATCAATTTTCTTCATCAAGAACGCCATCTAGAAAAGATGCAAAAAAAAGAGAAAAACTTAAGCTTTGCATTCTTGATGAGTGCTTATTTAATTTGATTGCATAAATTAAACCAAGCGAAATAAAGTATGATAATAAATTTATTTTATTATTATATTAGAGTTCTAAAATTTTATAAGAAATAAAGTACTCTTTTTAATTCTTTCATCTTTATGCTCAAATATTACTTCAAACGGGGGGTTTTATATATCTTGTTTACGACTTTGTAAATAAAAGGCAGACGTCAACAATAAGTATTTCTTCTCTTTTTTTTTGATTGCTTCTTCCAACTATAAACTATCCTCAATTTGTTTTTCTTCTACATCCTCAAAACAAAACGGAGCAATCGATCTCTCTTCAAAAATAGACCCCCCCAGCAATCCAGAAAACAAGCCCCAAGTAAATTCGCCAGCCGACCCTCAAATTGGGTTACATGGCATCATTCCTTTGGCCAAGCTCAAAATTAGTAGCTGTGAAATTTCTGCAGGTTCTCTCTAAATCATGTGGCTCTCACAGCTCATACCAACCTCTCTACAGCAACAAAAAGGTGGCAGATATCGCATAACCTTTCTTGTAGACAATTGCTTTAGTTTGGATATGTGCCATTTTTTGATGGGCTAATTAATTTGCTAACAATGTAGCCTTAATAATGACAAAAAACTAGAGGCCAAATTATTGGTATAGAGGTGAATTTTGTTCAGCAAATCATGCAACGAAAGCAAAGTAGTAGATGATGACCCAGATCATGGAGGCTTGCTGCCATCTTGATGAATGAGAAAGTTTTACGGATCGCAATGGAAGTTAACTAGCTTACATGACCACTAAAAATTTAGGCAAAAACGTATTTTGTGCTTTTGAAACTTTAAATCAAAATTTATTTCGATCCTTAAAGTTTTTATTGTTACCATTTAATTTTTTATGTTTTAAGAATGCTGCATCCTGTTAGCCTTTCTGTTTATTTATAAAACATAAAAAATTAAATTATAATAACTAAAAATTAAAGAATTAAAATGAGTTTTAAGTTAGAAGTTTGAATGGCAAACTATTTTAGCTAAAATAATAAATATATAAAAAAAAAAAAACTCAGTTCCCAGGATTAACTCGTCACCCCATGGATGAAGCTGAGTCCATTCTGACGCAAGCCATTCTCAAAAGATCAGTTCTATTAATTGCGGTGAATACCCACCAAACTTCTCCCTTTTTGAAACTTTCTTGTTTCTAATGATGAGAACAAACGAAATGGAACCAACAAGGAACAGTATGGAAACATTTCAATCAATCAACCGACAGGCAAACAGCAGCTACTTGACAGCAGAACAATTCCAAATTTCTGACAATTAATTAGTTGAAATAAATAGCATCAGTGGAAGAATGACCGGGTCACCATCAGGCATCGCAAGCATTCCACAGGCTGCATCAGCTTTTTGGACCATAATTTCACACATGGCAGGCTAAATTTTCAACAGATGTTATCCGACCAAAGCTTTGGATAAGTATCACAACTTCACACAGTCAACGAAAAAAGTATCACAGCTTTATGGATAAGTGGTACAGCATGGCAAGCTAGCTTCCAGCTTGTGTTGATCAAGCTATCAAGCTATCATGTAAGGCGTGGCAAAACAGGCTATATTTCTAGCTTGAACCATTGAAATGTCAAGGAGTTTCACTGGCTGCAAAGGCAAAGAGAATGCTCAAGGACCCAAGCTTTTTAAGTTGAATTGACTTTCAACATGCTAGGATGAATGTCTCCGAAGTATATGCATGGGATCGCTTATGAGGCTTTGTTCAATATATTATAATAAAATCAGAGAGAGAGAGAGAAAGAGGTGATTAGATCCAAAGCTCAAGGACCTAAGCTTTTTAAGTTAATTTGAGTTCCGGCATGCTAAGATGGATGTCTCCAATATAAGACAATCAGAGAGAGAGAGATGGATTGATGAAGGTGATTAGATCCAAAGCTTAAGGATCTGAACTTTTTAAGTTGAATTGAGTTTGAACTTCTATTCCAAGACTTTACTCTAGAACTAAGATAATTTGTTTAACCTTTGTTCAATGAGATTTGCTCATAAATTTGTCAGATGACAATTGAACAAGATCCAAGGTGCAAGCTTTTAAAGGGGGCATTCTATGCTAGTAATTGTTAGCACCCACGCACCTTCACTGGCCTCGCATGGACGATGCAACAAAGACTTTTCTTTTCTCCAGTCTAAATATATAATACAAACCTTTCCATTTTGTGATAAATTCTAACAACCAGCAAATGGCATCCATCCATCAGCAGCGACGGCTCTTAAAGACGAGACTACGGTGAGACTACGGCAACCATTACGAGAGTGGGACTGATACGCTGGCAGTTGTGGATCCAGACACGAGAATTTGTCGGGAACTTTTTCATTTCAGGTTGAATCATTAATTGACGACCTACGCAACACCAGCAACTTAAACTGGGTTGACAGAGTGAAAGACTTCAGTTATTGGTGATTAATTGACGGCAAAATTTGGATCATATCAACAACAAATATAGGTACTTATTATTTCAGTGTAAGATTCCATTCAATTGCTACTACAATTTTACTGCAGATTGAGTAGATTTGCTATCAAGTGTCACAATTCAAGATATTCATTGCTTGTAGAAAATCACGAGAGCTTGAATGTGTTTTGACTTTGATAGACCACATATTTCCCAGACCAACACACACAACTTTTCTGACCGCAACCATGAAACATTATAAACATAATTATCACAAATCCAATTTTTATAAACACAAAATATAGTTCTAGGGATCCCAAAATTAAATGACCATGAACAAAAGATCAAACAATAAACAAAGCAATAAATATACTTTAAAAAAATGAACTCATCAACTACTCGAAGCCTAGAGAGAGTAAGAGATCACTGCAGATATCGGTTCTAGCCAAGGTGGGCATTTGGCAGGCGCCATGATCTCTAACCTCTGATAAGATGAGCATCCCAAGTAAACACGAGCATATTTTTAAGAGAAATCATAATAAGAGTCTGGAAGCTTGCTTACGATGATAATATATTTCAAACAACATACATATACTTTTAAAGGTTTTATTTTAGCAACCGTCATCAAGAACAGGCAGGCCATCACACTCACCTCCTCCTCCGTGTAACTAATAATTCGAACTAAAAATATACACAGGAACAGTGGTACCTCCATCTTTCACATCCTCGCCCCTCTCACTCACAAGCCTGACATTATTCTTAACCCCTTTTCTCCGTACAATACACCTACAAGAAAGGGTAGAAACAAAAACAAACTGCAAACACACGAACAAACCAGGCTTCCTCCTTTCTGAATCTATCTCCTACTCAAAACTGGCAAGAAGTCCCCAGCCTCTGCTTCTGCCTCTGACCCACAGCCCCACTCTTCCGGCACCGGAATGCGCTCTGCAGCAGCTCCTGGAACTTCTCGAGAAAGGCCCCCCACTCCTCCTCCCCCATGTCTTCCAGCTTCACAAAGCTCCCGCTTGTTGGCAGCTGCTCATTTGCACTCCTACTACTCCCACCCAGAAAGCCATTGTTAATTTTATTAGCTATACCATCCGCTTTTGGAACCCCAACCTGGTATAATGGATTTTTTTCAGTGATGCTGACACCCTTCAATGACACAGACAACTTCGGAATATTTGGTTTTCGCTCATGAAAAGGAGAGGACCTGGCAACTTCCTCCACCTTGCTCTCTTGTTATCCTTCTCACCACCCTCCTCCTCCTCTTCTTCCTCCTCCTCCTCCTCCTCCATGCTCTCCTCCAATCTGGATAAAGGATTTCTAGAACTTCCACTTTGAACCCAAATCCATTGGATCGTGGTGACTTGTACACCATATAATCATCTTCCTCTCCACAATCAATATGAAACTGAAAATCATCTTCCTCTACTTGTTCAACTTTTGGAGAAAATGCTTCCCTTTCCGCTACCAACCTCCTTGCTTCCATGCAAACCACCTCCAATTCACTCGGTTCTTCTTCCACTCCCTTGAACTCCCTGCTCATCATCTCACCAATCTCTGCTAGGCAAAGCCCAAAAGCTACAGCTTCCTTGAGGAAATTCGTGCATAGAACCAAGACCCTCAGGCATGCTTCATGGATCGTTGGCAGTTCCATTCGGAGCATATCAGAATCTCTCACTGGGTCTAGTTTGGCAATGTACTCAAGCTCATCCTCTGAAAATGGGATAGATGCTTGTGGCCAGTGAATCCACTCAAAATAGGGATCCTCCAAGCTCTCGGGCAAGCAAAGGCCATGATCAATAGGGATCAGTTCCACCCGTCCCCCAAATCTACCAACTCCACCATCAAGCTTCCTCACCAGGAGATTTCCAGCATGCCTATCCGTGTTCAAGATTCTAACATCAAGTATCCCAATCCTGTGTACAGCAGCAACCGGGAAGCTCGAAGTCCCATGGTCACTGGCATCAAAGTCATGGGGAATGAACTGCTGAAATGAAGCAATCTTGCTGCTAACCTGTTGTTTCTTCTCTAAGAACTTGGTATTGTTAGAACTGACACCATCATTCATATGGAACACCGAATGAGTTATCTTGACAAGGGCCGTCGGGGGAACATTTGCAAAGCGATCATAGTCAAGAAGGTATGCAGCAACCTCCCTCAAGCCAGTCTCACCAACACGAACTGACCTTTTAAGTCCTGGCTGGCCAAGGGCTTTGCCAACAAAACCTTTCGGATTGTTAGGTGCAAATGGCTCCTCATCTGTTGGTTTCACAATTGCAACACTCTCGCCCCTGCTGTTCCTGAAGTAGTATGCACCACCAAGACCACTGTGAACAGGTAATGGATCCACGCCATTTCTGATTGCCTTCACAACATCCTTGACAAGCTGTTTTATTCGAGAACAGTGGCTCGAGCACCTTAAGATTTCAATTGGGCCACTCCAGTCCCTTTGCTGGAGATCCCCCCCAGTTGGGGAGAGGCATGGGGTAGAGGAACTCCTGTGCATTGAACTCCTGGTGAGGAGAAGTGGAGAATCGCTCCTGACAGCACTAAGATCATTCTTTAAAACAAGATCGCCAAATGTGAGCGAGCTCTCCTCAGTAGGGACATTGAGGGCTAACTGAAGTCTCCTCTTCACAGTATGGGCATTGTCCCCACGATCCAATTCAATGCCCAAGACACAGCCAGTCTCAGTTTGGACAAATACACGCCTCCTTCCCACAGGCTTCTTTTCATCATCCTTGTCCTTGTTGTGCGGGCATTCACCACCAAGGGTTCGGTTCAGGATTGCAACTGCCATCTGGGTCTGTACAGGACTGTCCAAATTAGGAGACATGGAACGTAAGAAGGTGCAGAGCAAAGTTGCCAAGGGTGGCAACAGGGAAAGTCTTCCTCCTCTTCTTCGTGCGCACGCCAAACACAGAGGCTGACGCGGTTACGGAGAGAGGAAGAAGCACAGTCACGACCATGAATTGGAGAGCACCTCACACCAACAGAAGCAACGGACAGGTGATGTTGGAGTGAGGATGGTATGAAAATTAAATGATCCCCTACATCTGTGAAGCCATCTAATCACGGAGTCAATCAAACTAAAAGGAGTAAAACCTGCAAGGAAGACAAAGTATTAACTTAATGTCTCAAAATCTTGCTTTTTCAATTTTTCTATCAACCATAATGTGGATGGCATGAGCGAACGTTTCAAAAGATCTCCTTCAGTTTATGAGTTCAAATATTATCCGCAAAAATTCCAATTTATATGATATTCTGATAAAATCTAAAAGTTTTGAACGTTTTAGATACAACCAGTAATTTGGATTTTCTTACTGTGGTTGTTGTGATGTACGATTGTGAGAAACATTAGAACAAGAACCATAGAAGAAGGAAAACCACATGATCTGCGAACAAATTAATTGCCAGATTATTGCACGAAAACAAAAGGAAAAAAAAAATAATAATTATCCGTAACTTAAGTGTATAAAAAAGGTAAGTGTATAAAAAAGGTCTAAGAATGGATAGCTTCCCTGGATCATTGATGCTGTATGCCAAAAACTAAGAAAAAAAAAAACATAAAAAAAGTAAAAGAACAAAAGTCTATGGTCAGCAAAAATTTAACCTCAGCATCAGAAACAAATCAAAGTGGAATTGGAAGCACGCTGGAACAATCACTCTGGATCCGTCTGTAAGAATATCGCCTAGAAACTGACAAGTGAAACATAAACTCATCGCATTATCTACTTTTAAAAAAAACGAAAATAGAACTACGTTGAAACCAAAAGGCATTAGAAAATTCTTGTGTATTTCTTCCGATAATTTCATGGAAAAACTGATTCAAAAACTCAAAAGAAGTAATTTTTCGCTAGCAGGACAACTCAAAACACATAATTTCGAAGATAAAACAATAATTTCCAGTTCGAGACAATTCCCAAACCGGAAATCCCTCAATAACTCAAAACGAAGTAACTTATTTGAGCGGGAAACAGTGATACGCATAATTTTGACCACAAGACAACAGTTTTAAGTTCAAGATAACATCCAGACCGAACCAGAAATCCGGGAATCGGAATGGACAAAACACAAAACTAAATTTCGAAATAAGTCCTCGAACTCCAACCGATCCAGCGAATAAAGCGAAGCATACGACAAGAAATTGGCGATCCCAGCGAGATCGCCCGAAGAAATGCACCATGGCCTCGAATCGGCTCGTGAGATCCGAAGACGGCAGCGGGATGCAAACTCACCACAGGCCAAGATCTGAGTAGATAACGCGCGCCACCTTAGCGGAGTAACGCCGGCCGTCTGATCCGTCCGCGAACCGGCAAGGATCGGCGACCGCCGGCGCGGATCCAATCAGGACAACGATCCTACGGTGGAAATTCCTGCCTTCAACCCAAGCCCTCCCACCATCCCCTACTCACCAAACCCTCTCCCACGCCTTTTCTTGCGAAAGAAATCCTCTTTTAACTCCTCGGAACCGAGAAGGGTTAAAAAACCCTAACCGTGGTTAGACAGAGAAAGCTATGCTCTCGAACCGCATATATATATATTTATGCGTAACATATGATCGGCTGATCGACCGTCCAAATACAGCAAGTAGACATGAACTGACGGATAGGATGACTTATTTGCATAGAATATTTTATGCGGACTTAGTCTCTGCTCATTTATGCCCTTTTGGCGGAAGGGTCTAGAAAATGTGAGAAGACCATCGGATGGACGGGAAGGGCGACGTGGACCGCCGGATGAGAACCGGGGTTTCCATTTGGTGACGTGGATGAAGGTGATTGATTCCAATGGAATGATGTTGACTGCCGCTCAACGGCGCGCAAGGCGGCAGCGACACTCAAAATTTTACTCTCGACACCCACCGCTTACAATATATATATATATACCTAATTACCCTCAAAATTATCCAACCTGAATTTCTCTTCGCACCCCACCTGACCTTTTTTCCCCCGCCCATCCGCCCCCCGCGCCCCCCCCCCCCCCCGCGTCTTGTTCTCGCCTCCCTTCCTCTCATTCAACATGCAATTATCATTATCAAACTCTAAACCCTTTGAAAAGTTTTTCATCTTATTTAATAATAAAAAAATAATTAGAAATTAAAAAAAGCTTTATTGATCAAAAAGTTTATTTTTTAATATATTTTTTTCGAATCGTATTTCGTTCTATCTATCAGGGCTAAATAAAATATCAATGTTCGATCCTAATAAGTCGAATGGAGCCCTTCTATTTGATCCACTATGGCCGAATAGAGCCCTTCTATTCGGCCCTGTGTGGCTGAACAGAAGCCGTTTGTCTCTACGTCGATGGTAGAATAATTATTGAGAATTAAAAAAAGAAATAGAAAGCTAGGGGAAAAATCAATCGATCAATTAATTCAAAAATAAATCCATGCAAGTATAGTTTGGTGATTTGGTTGCCAGCCAACACGGATTGAGAAATGAAGCAATTTAGATTATATTCTCATGCTTTGGTTGATAAGGAACAGATAGTTGAAGTCAGGATAGCTGCTGAAGAAAATTTTCATCGACAGACAGGATGGCCCTGATGACCATCATGCTTAGTGTCAGCTACCATGAGAGATACATATAACGACGACAAGTCTTGCAAGTTTGCATCATATATGCCTGTGGAGGGAGAGGATTAGATGCCTTTGGGAGGACCTAGCTGATGGAAACATCATATGTGGTAGAGAAATTTTTGTAAATCATTATTTGGATCGAGAGGATGATCCTATCTATCAAAGTCTTGTATTTTATTAGTTTTGATAGAACTTGAGATTTATAGTATACCAATTTCGAGGCCGAAATTTTATAAGGAGGGAAGGATGTAGTAGCCAGGTTTAGATGAACCAGGTTTGGTTCAGATGAACCAGGTTCTAGCCTGTTGGTTTTCCCTGGCTGACGCTTCGCTTTAGGTGAAGCGTTTAGTCTTCGGGAACTCCGAACCGAAGTGTCGCACAGGTGATTAAAATGTGAAGGAGAAGGACTCCTTCCTTCATCCTGGCGCGCATCATTCTCAGGTATGTCCCCCTGCCACAGAGAGAAAAAGAGAGAGAGAGAGAGAGCCAGAGAGAGAGAGTGCAGGATCGGCACAGTAAACCATGCCGATCCTTGGTTCGGGCCCGGCGGCGTGCCCGTCGCTGGCCGGGCCTGAGAGTTGGCCGATGACCTCCACCGGCACCGGACGTGCGTCCAGTGGAGGTCCGGCCGGCCTTGGTGGCCGGCCGTGCTGCCGGCACCGAGCGCACAGTGCGGACAAGAAAGAAAGAAAGAGAGGAGAGAGAGAAATTAAGGAGAGAGTGTGAGAGGGGAGGCCGGCCGACGGCAGCCGGCTTTGGTCCGGCCAACGGCGGCCGGACCGACTCCAATTTGGCCAGAATTGATGCCGGCACAGTGAATTTCACGCGGGAGCAAGAAGAGAAAGAGAGAGGGAGAGAAATTGAGAGAGAAAGAATGGGGAAGGAGGCCGGTCGCGACGGTGGCCGGGCCGGACGGGATTAGGCCAGCGGCGGCCCTGGCCGCCGGCCGATGGTGTCCCCTGTTTCGGGCGAAACAGGGGAGCAGGGGATGGAGGCTTGGCCATGGGCCGGCTGGGCCGGCCTGGTCTGGACCTATTGGGCCGTGCTGCGAGTAGTTTTGGGGCTAGTTTTTGGGCCCGTAACGGGCCGAGATTAGCAAGAAAATTATATAGCTAGAATCTAAGTTAATTCTAGTTTCTTGGGGTCTTTTTACTTCCCAATTGGGTGTGTATAGTGGGAGATATTTGAGCCCAAAGTTGGGCCCGTGAACTAGTCTGGGTAGGATCTTAAGAGTCATTTATTAATTAGATTTCAGTGAATTAATTATGTACATTGATCCTGTAGTGCCCAGACATCTGATTAGTTGGTGCATCATTTGGATTTTGCGTAGGAGGTAAGTAAGACTATTATGCAAATTTAATAATTATTTAATTAATAAATTAAGTATATATAGTTTGCATGAATTTTTATAAATAAGAAGAAAATAGAAATTATCTGAATTGTCTATGTAGCATGGAACTGTGGATTACAAATGAACAATTATATGATTATTGTGATTGGTAATATTGTAAGAAATGATTTATTGATGTATATGCCAAATGTGATTGCCTGTACGATATGTTTATATTGAGGTGACTATATGCATTTTCTAATACTGTGCAAACCACTATGAGGTAATGTGAGATACAGATGCATGATGTAATTGTGATGAAAATGTTAAATAGATTTATATGGGTCGATACGATTCTCCTTTACTATGGCCCACACATTGTAGCTGTGTTCTGTTATGATATGGCCACACATACTGGAGATGTATTCTGTTATGATATGGCCCCACACATTGTAGACGTGTTCTGTTAGATATGGCCACACACACCGTAGAGTGTGTTCTGTTATGGTATGGCCCCACATGTCTTACAATATGTTCTGTTGATTTTCATATGGCCACATACATCGTAGAGTGTGTTCTGTTATGGTATGACCCACACATCGTACAATGTGTTCTGTTGATTTTATATGGCCACACATCTGGAGGATGTGCTCTGATTGAGGTATTGCAGGGCCGTGGGACACATAGGAAATTTATAATTACATAAACAGCGAGTTTGCTAGAATGCATATCCTGATGCTTATCGAATGTTCAATTTATGTTAAGTTGACAAAATGCATATATTGATAGCATGTTAAATATAATTCAAGTATGATATGATTGTATAATAGGCTTACTTATTGGTGTAAACTCATTAAACCTTCACAATGTTTTTCAGAGCCTCAGGGTTGATGATGGATATTCGGAGTTGATGGAGCTTCTAATAAATAAAATAAGAACCATTGCATTGGTGTAATCCTATTATGTTTGTGTGTAGGGCTTGTTGTAGCCCAATTTTATTAGCATGACTTGGGTGTAGGGTTTGAAACCCAAAACTTATAACTATCATTTGTATTATGGTTGGTTTTCATATTTATTGCCCCATTTGAATCGTATATCAAGATTTTTAAGACGCCTTGCGTGTCCGACACGTGGTGGGTTATCACCCTAGCCCAATATTTGGGTATGGGGCGTGACACAATCACAGTTCATGCTATTTCAATGTTGTTTTCAAGCATGCCATTTTTGTTAGTTCTCTCAGGCAAAGATACATGCGTGGCACTTTATTTAACCGACATTGAATTGGGCTAATGTAATGTGAATGGCAGTGGTTCCCCTGACTACCCTTTCTTTGACTCTTTAAGTATGTGTTTTGTTGGGTTGGAAGGAGATAGGATTCTTTTAGTCCTCCGAAACAAATTCTGTGCCACCAGATTGTAGTTCCATTGGAGGAGATTTATCTAGCAAAATACTTATTTTGATTTGAATTTTGTCGGACCAAGAGAACAAATAGATGACAAATTATAGACAATTGTAATTTTATTCTCTTTCGTTCTACCTTTTGTTATCCTATTCTGCATCAAACTTGAGATAGCATGCATATATTGGATGTGGGGTAATGGTTCATGGTTGTTTCAGGGCATCAAATACTTCTCATCTGACTTGGAAACGTGTTCCTCCATTGACTTTATTCTTTCTTCAGTCATCAAATTGAGAACTTCAGCCAAGATATTAATCTACGATAAATGCAATATTGGCAACCTGCATATAGAATTTGCGTCAGAACTTAAAAGGGACATAGATTGAGTTGGCTCAGGAAAGCATCCGAGTTAGAAAATAGTAAAAAATGCCTAACATCATGGCCCTTGCTCAAATAGGTATCAAACATATGCTTTACAATTGTTGCATTTAGAAATGCCCTTCAAGTCGTGATAGCACATTTAATAAATTAAGCATCAAAACAAATAAAAGTCCCTATCATCATTGCTGAATTGAATTGAGTGGGCTCAAAAACTAATCACAGCCCACTCAAGCAAACAATTTTGAAATCATATGAACAAAGCAACATTGGCAGGATAGTATCAGTTGCCCCAATACATGGTAACATTTTGGTATCTAGGAGGCTCATGATACATGGCAATTGGCAACCTGCATATAGAATTTGCATCGAATTATATAGCTGGAAGCATTAAGTCATCACATAAAAATACCTAAAACCATAAAAATGACATAAAAATGTGTAATTATCATCTAGGCTATCGAGTGCAAACAACAAGTAAAAGTTTTCATATTATCAAACGACAAAGAGCAAATCCAATAAGAAATCCTGAAATGAAAAGGAATTTCTCATATAGGACCATTGACATAGTCCTCATTCCATCCCTATTCTTAGTAATTGACGAAACTTGCTGCACAAAATGCATCCTCACTAGAGGGTCGCTTGGCATGTCATTAAACATTTCCCATTCAGGCATCGTTCAAAAAAACGGCTTGGGCTTCATGCCATGCATTATACCTTTTGTATTCATTGTTCGGAAAGTCATTCAATGCCTTGCAATCATCCCACTCCCTAATGATTCCTCTTTTGCGTTCAGCAAATACAACATAGAAGGCATTATAAGGACAAGACATTAAACAAAAGTAATTCTATTCTTGCGAGGACCTTCATCCCTTATGATGATCTTGCAAAGGATAGAATGATCAAAAATTACCATATCTAACCTGCAATCACCAAAATAGTAAGAAAATAATGAGTTTTCGAAACAATCGTGTTCAACAGATGAATTAGCTGCTCCTAAAGCAAGTGCAAAATCATTGACATAAGTGGGGAAAAAAACTAGAATAATTTACTTGAACTGTAGTTTCTGCTTTGCTTCCGATCAACTGTTAATCAAGTTCAACCTTTCAGACAGAAATGAGTATTGTATTCCAAATATCATATAAGACTCTTACAAACATAGAGAGTTAATCTTTCCACAGAAGGAAGGAAGCTATCTTTCATCAAGCTAGGTTTTTTAAAACAACTAATTGCATGTCACAACCAATATGAATCCAAGTCCAAATGAAATCCTATCTTTCATGCTCTAAAAGAATACTGTTCCATCTGCATCTCTTTCTTAAGCTTTCAGGAATTTGATTATTGCATACTTCTTATCGTGAGTTGAGTGAAGCGACGGATGATTTCAAGGAAAAGATAGGCAAAGGCACGGAGGAAACCACAGATGAAATAGCCACCGCCACTGCTCGCTGTCGAGGAGGATACGGAGCTGGACCACTGCTACTACCGTCGGAGAGGAAGGAAGTCGGACGAAAGAAATATTTAAGTAGGGTAAGAGAGATGATGGAGAAGGGGTGAAGGAGAGAGAGTGGGTTGCTTGCTGCCGCTGCCGCTGCCGTTGAGGATGACACGGAGAGAAAGGGGAAGAGGGGAAGGAGATCAACTAGAGAGGGAGAGGGGTTTGAAAAAAAAAAAAAAAAAAAAGGGTCGAGGGTGTGGAGAGTAATACGGGTAAGGTGAGGATACTTTGGAAATTAAAAAAGAGGTGTACAGAGAGAAAAAAAGGTGGGGTGTTGAGAGTAATTTTAAATTTTTAAAAGATTATGGGTGTGGAGAGTATTTTTTTTTTTTTTTTGGGTGCAGATAGAAACTCCCCAGCGATGGACGTTGGGATTTCCGGGTGGATTCGATATCGACGTCAAGGACGAAAAGGTCTATAACTTTGGATAAAACTACCAATATACCACTATATTTAGGGAAAATTGGCGTAGGTTAGTGAAATTTCTTTCCCTACTATGTCGTCGCCTTATTATTTTTCTTTAATTTTTCCGAAGAAGAAAGAAAGAAGAGGGGAGAGGCTTCGTCCTTTCTCGTTAGGTTTCCGCGGATCTCGCGCTAGGGTTTCTTTGAGAGCTGGGAATTGTGACCGATTGACTGGGTTGCTCTGAGAGCTGGGGAATTGGGAACGATAGATCGCCGGGGCGATGGAGAGGGAGCCGTTGATGGAGGCTGTGTCGAGATCGAGCGAAGAGGAGGATGAGTTTGGGAGGAGGCAAAGCTCTTCTCAGAAAGGTTTCCTCTTTACTTTTCTTTTCTTTAACCTTTCTCTTGCTTTTGTTGTCTCTTTCTTGTTTTCTTCTAATCTATTTGTTCTCGTTTTGAAATTTATATATTTCTTGCGAGAGATCCCCTTTTCTTCGTTGTAATCTATATTTTCTTTGAAGAAAGAACTTACTTTTCTGAACCCAAGAATAAGAGATAAAGTAATGGTCCTTCTTTATTTTTTTTCTCCCATTTTTGTTGCTGCTATAAATTTCTCTGGTATCAGCGCTCCTCGATTTTCCTTTTTTTTTTTAAGGAGAGGGGGTACTTCTCTGAATAAAAATCAAGTCGATCTATGTTGAATTGTTTATTTATAGCAGCTTATTTTTGTTGAGCCCGAGAATAGGAGAAATTGTGACATTGTTACTGGGCTTTCCCTTTTTCTTTGTTTCTTTTTTCCTTTTTCTGGGTCTGGGCAGCGGAGTTGAATGTGAAGGCGGATGGGAAGAGTTGTGAGCAGAAACCAGGCACACCAACCACGCCAAGATCGAAGCACTCTGCAACAGAGCAACGTCGGAGGTGCAAAATTAATGATAGGTGAGTTCACCGTCACAGTGATACGCCTTTTTTTTTTTTTTACTAGCAGTGTAATTGCTGATGTCACGGATCTATGTACGGTTATCCTTTGTTCATAGACAAAAAAAAAAGAAGGTATTTTGATGCCACCTTACAAATATTATAATGTATTTTGTCATAAGATTTTTGTTAACACATCCTGTTCACTTGTATGTCTTCAATCAACATTGACATCAGAAATCAAAATTTAGAGATACTAAGTGAAAGCAATTAGCATTCTGGCAAAGGTTAGAATGAATTCAAAATGTAATTTAAGAAAAATATAAAATGAAAAATTAAAAAAAGTGACCTGACATATTTCTAGCAGAGTTTATTTTTATACTGAATTATATTATCAAACAGTTCTGTGACTTGAGGAGCTAGGGACCGAGAACTAATCCCAGAGCAGATTCCTATTTACTTCAAAGCCATCTACAGAATTTATCTCATGGTATCTCCTTAACTTTGTCACATCAAATGCACAGTGCAGCCAAATAAATTAGAGATCTTTGTTGATTATTTAATAAACACAAGCTATTCTTTGTTTCACGTGGTGAGATGATGACTAATCGTTCTTGTACGATCAATGCACCACAACTGTAACCGCCCAACCTTTTCCCAACTATTTGGGGTTGGTTTTATGTCTCATCTACTAAAAGCACTTATGGCAAGCACTAAATAGGAACAATATATCTACCAAGACTTGCAAAAAGACCACCCTTCAGACTCAAGCTGGCATCTAGAAAGACTAGAAAAATGGTCTATTCTTGTCTGATAAGCATCCTTGCATTCGCAACACAGATTCCATTAACAGGCTGATAAGTTTGCTTGGTTATATTGGCTATGGGTGGTTTTTTTGGATCTTTAACATGAGAACTTTAATGTATCTGTGATCCTCTCAAACCTATTTTGAGAATGCTTTCCTATTAAGATAGAAGAAAATAAGATATCAAAGAAACATAAGTTTTTTGTTATAGGAAATGAACAAGAAGATTAAATTACTAAATGTAGAGTGTGCAAAGCATGTTTGGCGTATTGTATTACCTAGCTACCATTTAGGTGTTCTACGATTCTAATACTCAACTCATCTAAGCCTTTTCCCAACTACATGGGGTCAGCTATATGAATCTGCTTTCTCTACTCTGCTCTATTCAGGACCAAGTCGCCATTTAAATTACAAATAGTTATATCTTTTTTAATTACCTTGTCCATGTTAGTTTAGGTCTACCTCTACTTCTATCCTTACCATGGATTGTTAAAAGATCACTCTTTCTAAATGGAGCATCTAAAGGTCTATGTTGTATATGTCCAAACCACTACAATCGATTTTCTCTCATTTTTCTTTAATTGGGGCTCTCCTATATTTCTCTTATATGTTTATTTCTAATTCTATCTTTTAAAGTTTTACCACATATCAATCTTAACATACGCATTTCTCTTACACTTAATTTATTCACATTTTTTAAAGTAATTTAATTCTATGATTCTAATGCATGTCTTAATTTAGGCTGAAATGAATAAGAAGCTTAAATTCCTAAATGTGAAGAATGTAAAACATGTTTTGCATGTTTGCATTACTTGGTTACCAATTAGGTTTTTGAGATTGCAGTGCATATCTTAGTATAGCTTTGGCTGCAATATTAGTTTATGCACTCTACCCCTTTTATGCAAAGTGCTTTATGTAGCTCATACTATCGTGCTCAGTATTTGCCCGTCTGTATCTATCTGTGCCAAGGCCACAAATCATAATGATAGGGCCTACCAACTCATGATGAAAGGTAATCAATACTTGGTAAGCCACGTGTACTATATGTCAATATCAAGAACCAAATGTAATGACACTATACAAGTTGGATACTGATAGGGGTATCAAAACCACTACCAGAAATCTTGGCTAATACTAATTTCAGTAGGGCATGTAGTTTGACCGTATCCATCTGTGGCAAGCCCACCAACTCATAATGATAGGGCCTACCAACCCATGATGATAGGAAATCAATATTTGGTAAGCCTCGTGTGCTATATGTCAGTATCAAGAACAAAACTGTAATGACACTATTCAAGTTGGATACTGATATGGGTATCAAAACCACCACGAAAATCTTGGCTAATACTATGAAGTTAAGAGGGGCATGTAGTATGACTGCATGATTTAGAATAATGATCAGAGTAGAGCAATTCATTTTCAAAAATGTTTTTCTTTTGTCTGATTGAATTATAACAGAACCTGTTTTAGCTTGGGATGTATGTGTTTCAACATAACTTCAAGAAGTAACAGAAGTGCAATCCGGGGATTGGATAATTGGTTTCTGATTTTTGTCATAATAGATTCTTGTTTTGAACTACAATTTTTGCACAATTTGGGTTGGATTACTCTTGTAGTTTAAAAGATTGCATTTTCCCAAAATAGATATTACTAGTGAAAATCAAAAAGCTAAAATTTTATGTGAGTTAGGTAATTTTTTCCATGTTGGGAGATATGTCCAAGACTTTCTTGAAAGGAAATTTTTGCTTTGATCAGCCTGTTTGGGCGTCCAAACAGAAGAATTTGGTTCTGATTGCTTGGTGTGCTGCACCCTTAAGAGGTGGCACGATGCCATAGAGCTTGTAAAGTTATCCAATCTAAAAAAATAGTATCTCAATTAGGCATCTTACAAGCAAGTTAGGGCTTCTGTAAGTTTGACATGTGATTCTACTTCCTAATATGGTAGATCTCGCTATGGACTCTGGATATTATACTTCCCATAATGGCTAGAATGGTCTATGTCAAGTCTGATAATCAAGAGTGGTAATAAATATAACTTCATTGGCACTCTTCTTATATACTCCATGAATCCATATTATTAAAACCACCTTTTGTAAGCACCATGTTTAGATTGAATGAGATGTTTGCCCTTCATACTGTTATATCAGCTGCTATGACATGGTTAGTATGAAGATGGGTATCACATGGTGAATGTGTACGGATGTCAAACACTGCAAATTCCTGAAATCTGAACATGTGCAGATGTGGTGTGTACTTCTACATGCATGGGGATGTATGTTTTGTATTTGATCAGTGTTTCTTGAATCACATGTCCTGGCATTGCTGGAAAAGATGGACGTGTTAGACATGCATCTCAGACATTGCAGCACAAACACACCTGCCCACCTAAAATACGTTAACATTGATTGCTAATATAGTGTAAAAAGTACTGCAATCTGCAAATACTTAGTGAAGTTTACACTGAAATATGCTGCACGAGTTCTATTGTTTTATCAACATTTCTGAATTTCTTATTTCTAAACTTCAAATATATTTTTCTTGTTTTTGTTTCTCAGTACAGAACTAAGTAAAAATGCAACATCAAAAAATGGACAAATTTTAAGTATCATTTGATTGAACCATGTTTGTTGTACTGAAAATGGATGGTAAATCTGGCACACAGATTTCAGATACTTAGAGACCTTATACCACATAGTGATCAGAAGAGAGATAAAGCTTCATTTCTTTTGGAGGTAAATAGTATCATCCCAAGCTTGTATACTTCTATTGCAGCTAATCAAATTGTATGGGTCAATTTACTATCTTCACCTCCTTATGCAGGTTATTGAATATATTAAATTTTTACAAGAGAAGGCACAAAAGTATGAATCATATCAGGGATGGAGTCAGGAAAATGCAAAATTAATGCCATGGGTAATTGATTTACTTTCTTCTTATATAAAAGAAAACATATGCTTACATGCACATGTGCATGCATTTATATGCTTGTGGATGAGGTTAGCATGTGACATATCTCATTGTTCTTTCTTTCCTAGGTGGGTGCACATGCTGTTATGATTCACTACGCAAAAATCTGCATATCTACATAGTTTTGGAATGGGGTTTTGGAATGGGAATGAAAATTGCCCAGGTTTAGTGCACTTTATTTTTTGGTGTGCATGGGCTGGTTTATCTACATTCCAAATATTAGAAAGATTAGATCAATTGCAAAGAGCTTACAAACAATTTGCTTAGTAGTAATAGAATGGTTCTATGACCGTGAGTATTATTATAGTTGTGTCTAGCTAGATGAGTGCTTTTAGATCAAAATTATGTTTTAGATCCATTATGTTGTAGAAGCATAGGAAATTATAGGACTGTTTGACATAGCTTCTATTTCTTGTTTTCTACTTCTAAAAACAAAAAACAAAAACTGGTGTGCACGCACACATGATGCTATTTTTATTTCCTATTTTTCAAAAGTTAACTTTGGCCAAGTCTCAAGCTCAAATAAAGGAGAAGGGTTGCAATAAGTTGATTGCCAGACTAAAACTATAGTCACACCTTATGAGCATATAAATCCAATGGAGAAAATTGTTGAGGCGTCCTCTACTTACGACGTGTTACATTAGACGCTAGGTGTAAAGTTTTGCTAGGGTACATAGGGCAGTCTCTAGAAGTCATATCGTATTGTTTCTTGGATGTGGTGAAAGTAAATAAGGGTTTGCACACCTTTATATGTAAAGAAGTTAGTTCAAAAAAATAGAAACAAAATAAAAAAATAAAATTTATTTAGCAACTCGAAATATAGGATCATTAATAAAAAATAATGGAACTGATAAATATAATGACTAAAAAGAGAATTAATGTATCCTTTTCGCAAGAGGCTAAGTGATTAGGAGAAAAGGCAAAACAGGCTGATAGCTATGAACTTTGGTATGCTGGTAAAGATAAAAATAAAAATTAAATAGGAATTATTGTACATAAGAGTTTAAAGGATGATGTTATAGATATTAAGGGAATAAAAGATAGAATAATTTTTATTAGATTTGTGTTAGGAGAGAGTCAATGAATATTGTTAGTTCCTCGAGTAGGGCTTGATCATGCTACAAAGTAAAGGTTTTGGAACGGCATGAATAAAGTAATTTAAGATATTTCTAGCAAAGAAAATATTGATTAGAGATTTGAATGGATATGTGGAAAATATATATATGTTTTGAAAGAGTACATAGAGGTTATGGTTTCGAGCATAGAAATGAAGATTGTCATTTTAAAGTTTACAACGAAATAAAATTTAGTATTAGCCAACACATGCTTTATAAGGACTCTCATTTAATAACTTCTAAAAGTGACCATCATGCTAGTCAAATAGATTTCTTCTTTATTAGAGAGATTAATCGAGTTTTTTTTTTTGGTAAAGATTATAAGGTTGTACCAAATTGAGCTTAGCCACGCAACATAAATTGATCGTTATAGATATAAGTATTCAGAAATGGAGGAGAATGGCTAAGTATAAGAATTTAAGAGTTAGGTGGTAGAATTTGAAAGGACAAATGAATAGCTTTTAAGGATAAATGATGATGGAAAGAAAATGGAGTTTGTATTGGAAAATCAATAACATATAGGAAGAGATAGTTAATAGTATTAGAAAAGTAGTTATAAAGGTGTTAGGAAAGTTAAAAAGAAATAGAACATATTATAAAAAATTTGGTCATGGAATAAGAAAGTTTAATAATGATCAAGGCTAAAAGAAAGTGCTATAGAAAACTATTTAAATATAGAAATAGAGAAGCATATGAAAATTATAAGATGGCTAAAACAAAGTTAAAAAAATAATATGGGAGGTTAGGTTCAAGGCAAACTAGAAGGTAAAGATGGGGAGAAAGAGAGAGACATGAAATTGTAAGACTAGGAGAAACGAAAACTAGATATATGATTCAAGCTAAATAAATCAAAGATAACGATAAAAAAAGTTTTGGGTAAAGAGCATGGGATCGAAGAAAGATGGAGAAGCTAATTTAATAAATAATAGCTTTCTTAAAAAAGCCTTGTGATGGGTGTTAGACAAGAAAAAGTATCCATCAGATTTTTTTTTTTAATGTAATAAAAGATATGTATGATGGAGTAATTACTAATATTAGAACTATTAATGGTAATACTAGTGAATTCTCAATTACGATAGGTTTATATTAAGGATATGCTTTTAATCCTTATTATGAATAAGCTTATTAGACGTATTCAGGATAATATTTTATGGTGCATATTATTTGCAGATGATATACTAGTAATGCATGAAATTAAGGTTAGGATAATCGTAAGTTAGAATTATAAAAAATGCTTTAAAACCTAAAGGTTTTAAGTTAAATAGAATAAGGACGAATGCATGAAATACAATTTTAATACAATTAGAAATAAAGATGAATGTAGAGTAAAAATTGAGGGCCAAAAAGTTTTGAAAATCATTTTTGATATTTAAGATTGATTGTTCATGAAAAAGAAAAGATTGAAGATGATATTGTTCATAAGCTTAAAATAAGTTAAATAAAATGAAGAAGTGTAACTATAATATTATGTGATAGTAGAATATCTATTAAGTTAAAGAAAAAAATTTATAAGATAGGCGTAAGACTAGCTATACTTTATAGTATGGAACGCTAAGTTGTGAAAAAATTATATGTTCACTAAATGAATGTGGCTAACATAAGATTGTTAAGAGGGATGTATTGTAATATAAGAAAATAGGTTTATCGATAGGTTTATGGGGCTGTTGTACTACTAAGAATCAATAGGTTTATCGATCCTTGAAATTTTTTTAATTGACTTAGCAATTAACAAGAATTTTGTCTTCAGCAAAATTAGCAATGACTATATTATATGTTTAATGATACGGCACTTCCCCAGGACCATTTTGCTTTTCTTTGTAGTGTTCGGTTCCATAACTTGATCTAAATCATTCCCCTCCCTAACCCACACATCGTAGGTCTGCAAATCCTAGGATCTCTCTTTTGGGTGTATGGTTCAAACAGAAAAACAAGATGAGTATTTTGTAAAATTCACTTCTTTTTCATAGCTTGTAAATTCTTTTGGGATCATTTGGTGTATATTTCATATTATCTGTTATTTATTTGCTTATGGGCATGGAATATGACTGCATGATTAACATGGTCTCCGAAGGTTTTATACTAATATTCCCTTTGAGGAATTTATTCTTTATTTTTTCCTTTTGCTTGTAACAGAGTAACACCCAAGGTCCTACAGATGGTTTATCTGACCCTTCTCATGTCTTAAAAAATGGACCTGCTCCACCTGGGTTTATGTTCACTGGAAAGTTTGTTGATGATAGCATGCCTATTGCCCCATCAATGCTCTCAAACACACAAAATGTGGCAGAACCAGACATGAATGCTGGTACAGGTGCAGTACCCATTCCTTTGCAGCCAAACTTTTGTGCTTCTGGAAGGGAATCTGGTTTAACACTCCCTCAGGAGAGGTTAATTTCAGATTCAGATAACATGGCATCTCAGTCCCAATCTCAGTGGCAGAGATCATCAGGCCTGGCAGACTATACTATCGGTAGTGATATGTTGAATGAACAAGAGAGCTGGCCATTGATGAAGGCACAATCAGTGTGTCTAGTGTCTACACTCAAGGGTGAGTTTGTATTACTGGATTATCTTCTTATATGTTTTGGGACATTGAAAACTCACCTTTCCCTTGGGGGTAATTATTCTTGCTCTGTGGCCATGGATTGTTATTCTTTGTTATATATGAAACCTTTTAATCATTAAACTAACTATCACTGCATTCATTTTTTCCCATTAGTAATTGTTGGGAAAGAGTAGCCTTTCCTCGTGTTTCTTGAATTAGACCTCATATTTATTTATTTTGACATTTTGTCTTATTTATTTATTTCTGTCTATTCTTTGGTCTCCATATATGGTAAGCAGAGCATAGGAAGGCATTGTTATTTTTGTTTTAGTTTTCATAATTAAGTTGCAGATGCCTTTTCAACCTTGATAGGCTTCCATCAATAATGTTGTTTTTAAAAGTTCTTTGTAAGATGTCATAATTCTATTTAGCAAGGAGTTATGTATTTCTAATTACTTTGGATACTTGTTAATGTTATGCTCAGTTAAGGTGGGAGACATTTTACAAATATCTTGACGAAGAAAATTTACTCTTTCAAACTAAAAGCTCCACTTTTTTTTTTTTTTTTTCATTTTTAGCGTATGCTATAATGAACAACTTATTCATGGCAAACCATTCATTTGTTCATATTTATGTATCCTTGGGAACTTCTTGTTAAACAAGCAGGACCTTTTATATTTTGAGATTAATATTTACCTAAATTCTAACGTGGTTCCTGGATGGCTTGACATGAAAAAGGATATTGGCTACACTAACAGAAGCACTGGAGAGTTCAGGTATAGATCTGTCTCAGGCCAGCGTTTCCGTGCAGATCAATCTAGGCAAACGGGCAGTTAGTAGAAGACAGGCTATGACTGCCACTATCTCCAGTGCCAAGGTATATTTCATTTGTTCTTATTAAAATTTCTTTTAGTTAGTTTGCGGAACAAAATGAAGTTTTCAGTAACTGTTGAAATTATCCTCTCAGAACTGGACTCTCAATTCTGGCCTTACCTGTGCATTTGGATGTATACTACCATGGATCTTTGCTTATCAAGTGAAGTTCATTTCATATTTTCTTCTTCAACAATTTTGTGTTAATATTTGACCAACATATACGGCATGATAATTTGTTGTTCTCCTTACATTTGGAAAATGACTCTCCTGACAATGCTTTTCCTAGCTCACTTGTTTTCCTTTTTATATTTGTTTACAAGTTCTGCTAAGATGAATAAACATTATACAGTACAATTACATGTGTTAACACCTAACTAATTCCCGTTACATACTGAATAAGTGACTAGCTATCCCGCTTACCATTGTTAACCCACTCATATAACTTCACCTTAAGGAAGTATTGCTAAAATTCTTTTACTTCCGCTTCATTATTTGCATGTTTACTAGTTCCTCTTTTATATAAGGAGGGTGTTGTATCATTATTCAATATTTTATTCTCTAAAGCAGTTGGTTTTAGTCATCTCATTGGATTGGACGCCGCCCACATTCATTCAAATTTTGGTTTAGAAATGACATACGTTATCTTGTTTTTAGCTGTAGGGCTGTCATCCAAACGAGCTGGTTGTAAGCTAGACTTGGCTCCCTTAATTGCTTTATGAATATAAATAAATAGTTCAAACTATGCAAAAAGTTAGGACGTCCCGTTAAGAGACGTGTTGCATCTGCCTTCGGATTTCGAAAAATAAGCAAAGGGCGCCGCACCGGCGCTCGGTTGCAGTGATAAGTAAGCAAAGGTTCCTGCACTATGGACGAGTGCGGGTAAAGAAGTTAGTCCATGATAGTCAGCTTAGGGTAGCAATATGAAATATAGAACACTAACAGGTAAAACTATGAAGATAGATGAAAGATCTAGAGAAATAAAGAATATAGAATATAAATTATATTACATTAAAAATATAAAATAGAAATGAGTAGGAATAATTGTAAACAAGAATTTTAAGGAATATGTTGTTAAATAACTAGAAAGGAGATCGGATTATATCACTAAAACTTATAATTGGGAATAATATAATAAACATAATTAGTGCATATGCATCACAAGTCCGATTAGACTAACAAATTAAAACACAATTTTGGAAAGACATAGATGAAGTAATACAAGAAATACCATAAGAAGAAAAGATATATTTGGAGAAGATTGTAATGGACATATAGGTAAACAGAGGGATGATATGAAATGGTACATGAAGGATATGGATTTAGAGATATGAATGAAGCCGGCGTGAGCTTATTAGATTTTGTAGTTGCGTATGATCTAACAATAGCAAACATTTTTTCAAAAAGAGAGACGAACATTTAATAAAATTTAAAAGTGGATCTAATAAAGGTCAAATAGATTTTTTCTTAACTAGGAAGATAGATAAAACAATATGCAAAAATTATAAAGTTATTTTAGGAGAAAGTTTAACTTCACAACATAGGATAATGGTAACAGACATGGATAAAAATGAAATATAGAGTAAAACATAAAACTATTAATTCAAAATTAAATGGTGGAATTTGAAAGGGAAAAAAACTATAATTATTTAAAGAAAATTAATAAGAGTAATAACTATGAATATAGATAGTGATCCCAACTTAACGTAGGAAAAAAGCAATTAAATGCATAAAAAAATAGCAAAAGAATTTCTAGGAGAATCAAAAAGATAGGACTAGTAGGAAAGAAAACTTGGTGGTGGAACGAGAAAGTTCAAGCTGCCATCAAGCTTAAAAGGATAAACTATAAAATTTGGCAAGAGGCTAAGGATGAAGAAAGTCTTAAAAAGTATAGGGATGCAAAGAAAGAACTAAAAAAGTGGTAAGTAATGCCAAGTCTAGATGATTTATATAATAGATAGATACGAAAAAAAGTGAAAAACTATATATAAATTAGCAAAACTAAGAGAAAAGAAAAAAAAGATCTTGACTATATTAAATGTATTAAGGATGAAGATGAAAGAGTCTTAGTAAAAGAAGAATAAAAGAATGATAAAAACGTTTTAAAAAATTATTAAATAAAAATAATTTGATAAATTTAAGGGTAGAAGGATGTGATAACCTAAAGTAACAAATGAGCATAATTTTTTTCGTAGATTTAGCATGCTTGAGGTTAAAAAGGCTTTGAGTAAAATGAAAAATGCAAAGGCATTAGGACCATATGCGATCCCTATTGAGGTTTGGAAAGGCTCAGAGAATTGGAGTCATGTGTTAACAATTTATTTAATAGAATTGTAGCAACTAAAAGAATGCCGGATGATTGAAGAAAAAATATTAATACCCGTATACAAAAATAAAAGAGATATTCAAAACTGTGCAAATAATAGAGGGATTAAGCTAATAAGTCATACAATGAAATTATGGAAGAGAGTAATAGAAAATTGATTAAGAGCTGAAACTTTGGTGTCAAATAATCAATTTGGATTTATGCTTGGAAGATCAACCATGGAAGCTATTTATTTATTAAGAAGATTGATAGAGTGTTAAGAGAAAAGAAAAAAGACTTTCATATGATCTTTATTGATTTAGAGAAAGCATATGATAGAGTATCTAAAAAATAATATAGTGGATTTTAGAGAAAAAAGGAGTTACCAAAAGGTACATAGAATTGATAAAAGATATGTATGATAGAGCAATAACTAGTTAAAACAACAATAGGAGAAACTAGTGAGTTTTTAATTACTGTAGGTTTGCATCAAGGATCTGTGTTAAGTCCGTATCTTTTTATTAGTTATGGATGAATTAACTAAACATATTCAAAATGATTTCCAATGGTGTATGTTATTTGCAGATGATATAGTATTGATTGATGAAACTAAATCTGGAGTAAATACTAACTAGAGATTTGGAGAGGTTTTAGAACTAAAGGTTTTAAGATTAGTAGAACTAAATTGAATATATGAAATGTAATTTTAGTGGGAGTAGAAATACAAATGAAGAAATAGTGAAGATTGCAAATCAAGAGATATCAAGAGCGAAAAATTTAGGCATTTAGGATCAATTATCCAACAAGAAGGTAAATAGGTGAAGATGTGAATTATAGAGTTAAAGCAGGATGGATTAAGTGGAGTGCTTTGGGAGTATTGTATGATCGGCGCATCCCATTAAAATTGAAAGAAAAATTCTATAAAACTGCTATTAGGTCAGCTATGCTATATGGAACAAAGTATTGAGCAATATTGAAACATGTGAATAAATTAAGTGTAACAGAAATGTGTATGTTAAGATGGATATATAGTAAAACTTTAAAAGATAGAATTAGATATAAGCATATAAAAGAAATAATAGGAGTAGCCCCAATTGAAGATAAAATGAAAGAAAATCGATTATGGTGGTTTGAACATATACAATATAGACCTTTTAGATGCTCCAGTTAGAAAGTGATTTTTTAACAATTCATGGTAAGGATAAAGGTAGAGGTAGACCTAAACTAACATGGGCAGAAATAATTAAAAAAGATATAACTATTTTAATTTAAATGTCGGCTTGATCCTGAATAGAGCAGAGTGGAGGAAGCAGATTCATGTAGCCGACCCCATGTAGTTGAGAAAGGCTTAGATGAGTTGAGTTAGTATTGCATATGTCAATTTAATTATTGTTTCTCTATATATTTTTTTATTTGTTTAATATAAATTAACATAATTAATTTAATTTTTGTTTACTATAAATAAATCACATAATTTATATAATCAATTGAAGATCTTTTAGATGGGCTGTTGTGAACGGCTTGCACTCAGTTGCAAATTGAATGAGCTAGCTAGCCAAGCTGGAGCCAAGCCTGGTCCAGCTCCATTATATCTCAAATTAGCTGTCTGCTATCTCTTTAAATGTTTCATGGATTATAGGACCAGAAGGTCGAGAACAACCCAATAGTGCCTCAAATCCAATTTGGATCCACATCTCCTAGTTGTAGTTGTTATTGTCAGCTTACAAACCCCACTTAAATGAGATGACTCTAAGGTTGAACCATTTCACACTTTGTATTGCGAGCTGGTGCCAGTTTGGGGTTGTCTTATCTATAATCAGGGCCTCATAATGCAGCTTGGGTGGTAGAGCTTGGGAAAACCAACGAACAAGTCAGACCCAAGGTGTTTATGAACACGATGCTTTATCTGCATTAATTTTTGAAGCTCGTATTGCAGCTGACAGCTTGTCTACTCTATTCAATGGCTTTTCAGAATCAGTGCAACAATTGCTGATTTGGTTTTTTTTTTCTTTCCCTTTGGTTGCAGGGTCATGAAGACCCCTCGGCCATTAATCAAGTAATGGGGGACTCAAGGATGGAGAGCAGTGGTGAGGAACCTGAGCAAGCTCCCAAGAGGCATAAAACTGATAACAGCTAATGCTACATCTTTGGATCCTCTTATTTATCTTGTAATTATCCTTGCGCTGAGCAGATGGGTATAATGGCATTATGTATTCCTTCATGTCTTTTCATGAAGAGGCTTCCATAACAAATTGAGGAGCTACTTTTCATTTCAGGCTTCCCTTCTTGTTAGGAGTCTCTTGTACCAAGTCACAGTTCTTGATCCTTGTGGATATCTGATCTTTGTTGTTATAGTGTATTTGAGTTATGGAAATCATTGGATGTCAATGCTTATCATCCTTGTTCTGTATTGATCCAGCTGTCTGATTGCTGAGTTCAATGTAGGGGCAATGGTTGCACCGTTTATTGCAATGCTAATTCTTGTGTGTATCGATTAGAGTCAGGGAGGACCGTTCATGTTATGAATCTTCACTCCACGTTATCATTCATCACAGGAATTGTGCAGCTCATCATCTTTTTGGCACCCTTAGGGTGCATAGGCTGAGGATATGAGGTCTGAACTGCACTAAATTTTGGTTGCTCTAGCAAACAGGTAGATGCATTGAAAATTGAGTAATCGAATTACATTAAATGGATGGCAGGTCCAAAAAAATTGTGGGAGTTTATTGTATTTTTGCTGAAAATTATTCATTGGATATCCAGCAAAGACAGATGCCTTCCGATGTCAAATTGGATTTGGCTGTTCGGAAACATTTATAGGAAAAAGAAAAGAAATATTTGTAACCCCAGATTCATACGTTAAAGAATAAATGTGACTGCTATGTTTTTTTCCATTACCATCGGCGACCTGGGCATCCCAAGGGAGCCAAAACAGAAGAAGAGAAGAGACTGATTGGAAAGGCCAAGTTCTTTTTGAGCGTGTTGTTGTTGCCTTTGACGCAGGAGCTCAACAGAATGTGTCTTAACACCGAACCGAATATAGAACCTCACCAAAAAGAAAATCCTAAACCAAAATCGGACAATTTGCCAATATAAGATTTCAACTGCTCATGGAGTGAGAAAAAGAAAAGAGAGATTTTATAAGGGATGAGGAATTTTCATCCAGTTTTATATTCTTACATGTTACAACACATCCGTCATCCGTTCATGCCTGCACAGCATATAAGCATCATCAAGGAACAAAGGAGAGTGATTTCCAACAACAAAACATTAGCAAGGTCCATCCTCAACTCTTTCCAGCAAGAATTGCTGCGTGAACAAAGTCCTCACACTTGGAAAACCCATCCGACAGGGCATCTCCCAACGCACCCATGACATCAAATGCCTCCTGCAGATCAGCTGCTGAAGTCATGTCCTCAAGCCATGAGAGCATCTCCTTTGAGAACCCCACCATTTCCTTCATGTTCATTAACCTCTCCTTCATCACAATCTCCCACCCCTCCAAACCACTCCCACTGCTCCCTTCGTCTTCCCCTAACGAGCCCTTGGAACTTGCCACACTTGATGACTTGTTTAACTTGAAAAATCGTTGCAGCTGCTCAATCAAACCAGTGTAAACAAGCATTGGCTGGATGATGGCAAATAGTTTCTTGCTGTCATTAAGATCTGCCGAGGATCCTTCCTCTGTTTTGGCAATGCTAGCAGATGATTCAGAGGACAACCGGAGGGTTGACCGGCCATGCTTGTGCTGCATATAGGCGTGGTATATGCCCCTCTGCAAGAAAGTACGGCGGTGCTGCAACCAATCCTCATATGACTCAGAGAGGAGAGAATTAACCATCATGAACTGGACAGTCTCCTCGGAGGGCCCAGCAGAACGAGAGCCAGGAACAGAAGATGAAAGCCTGCTGGAAGAATCAGAAGTGGGAAGGGCATTGGATAGGTATGCAGCCACTGACTTTGCCATGACTCGGCGCTGCTGCTGGTTTGAGTTTCCTTGGTCGAGGAGGAAAGAAGACATCTGGATCATGAAAGGGAGGAAGTGGGAGTTGCTCTCCCTTCCACCACCTTTGCAGTCTGCATTGAAACAAGCGCCCGTTGCAAACCGAGCTAACATCTGCATGAGGCAATATATTATCACATAAAAGATTGTAAGCCGCTACATGTGTTGTTGTTATCCATGAGAAATAATCACCATACATAAAACATTTAGACTGCATTAAGTACACTCATGCTTATAATACTCAAATTAATCAACCGACTAACAACACTTGCGGATATATAACACATCTATAGGAACATTTCAGGCATGCACTTGTACATTGGTAAATATATTGTCTGATGGAGGATAAACATCCGATTCTTATAGCTGGAAAAGAAATTGCATGATCCAACATGCATTATTAACAAGAAGGTAAGATGTCCAATCAAATGGATATTTATAGACAACGGAAAGTCCAACTTGGAAAGGAAAAGCCTTTGTGCAACAAACATTTACTAAATAAGTTCCAAGATAATGACAACAACAATATTAATAATAATGATAGTAAAAGTATCAATAAAATATTGAAAGCAACTAGAAAAGTAATAGCAATCATTGTAATGAGCAAAACAGCAATAAAATCTCCCAATGCAATGGACTCTTTGATGTTATCAAGTGACAAGCAGTAACTATATGGTCCCACCCTCATTACATTTCTGTGCCTGCCTAAAAGAAGCCTAGACATGAATTGCACAACTTACATATAACTTGAGCAATCTCATTTTTGCTTCTACAATTCAAGAAGCAAGCTGCATGAACTCACTCGTTTCAACAGGGAGAGGTGTGTGTGTGTGTGTGTGTGTGTGAGAGAGAGAGAGAGAGAGAGAGAGGGCACCAAGCAGACAGCAAATAAAGAGAGCAATCACCAAGACATGAGTACAGCAAATAAGTCCACCTATGTATAATACTTTGTACATGGCTGGTCCCAAGATCAAATAAAAGAAGGTGGTGGTAGGTTGATGGCTAGTGAAAAACTTAGCAACATCGAACATGAATCTTAAAGAGATACATAGTAATATCATAAAAGCAGCACAAAAAAGATAGTAGCCAGCCAATTAAGTTAAAGGCAGATTATAGTTCAGGCTGCATAAATGCTCCAATATGCCATCCCAGGAGAGCATATTAAAATATTTCCCACAAAAGATGAAACAACAAGCAAAAAGACAAGGATGGTTAGGAGATGAGATCAAGGGTGAGATCGAGATTGGAATCTTGGAACAAACTAAATAACTGGGTTACAATGAACCATTTCTACCACAGAATCCAGAGCAAAGTCCCTTATGATTGCTTGATAAAGCTGCAGATACAGGATTTCCTAAACAACCATCCCTTTCAATTTGCCAGATACTAGCCAACCAAGACAGCAATATCTGGAGGAATTTAGAAAAAATTCCCTCATGGCAATAAGTGTAGATCTAGGGGCAGTAGTGCATCATCTACACTTCAACCACTGGTTTGTTATGGCACTACCAAGCAGTGGCATTTGCTTTCATGAAATAATGACAACGATCCATAAAATGTCTGGATGACCTAGCAACACGGTATAGACTGATCTGGCATCCCTCCCTCTCTAATCCAGGTTTCAAAACACAATAAAAACAAAAGAATAGAGAATGAACATACCAAGACAATGTCATATGTCAGTAATCGGAGTCGGCCACCATCAGCACGCCCAAGGGCATTCAGGTTGTCCCAGTACTGATCAACACAGCGAACATATTGTGTAAGAGGAACAGACGGGCCTCTCAAGGGGAAGATGCAATTACACAAGGTTTCATTGTTCCTCAGTGCAGCTCCTTCCCATTCCTTCTTGGGATTTTTCAGTGCAGCATCTGCACGTTTGGCCTCCTGATGGCACTGAAAATGTATGATGTTAAAATGGCTGACAGTTGTGTAAACACAATCTCCACGGACACTTCCTGAATTTGTTGGACCTAGGTTCACCCGCTTGCTATAAGAGTAGACACCTAACATATCATTAGGCCTCAGCGTATATCCCTCTCGGCAAACCATGCAAGCCAGCCCATCCTCCTCCTCTACATCTTCCAAACCTTCAATGGCAGGTTGAGCGACAACAATACGCTCACCACCATCTGAAGCAAATTCTTGTCGCATTCCAAGCCCCTACAAGAGAAGCATAACATAGAAAACAGATTAACTTTATGCACAGAATTAATTATAAGGTCCCAGCATTTGTGGAAGAATTAACTTTTGCTAGCATGATTAAGGCTCCAATCACCATGCCCTTGTAAGTCTATTATTTGTGCTGGTAAAAATGGCTAATTCTGGTGCTCTCCCATGTAAAACAAAAACAAGAAATGGGAATATAATTCACTCAACCACTACCCTTTTTATAAATCAGCCATAATAATTATGATTTGCATCCAACAATTACCAATTGAGAAATATATATATATATATATATATATATAGAGAGAGAGAGAGAGAGAGAGAAGAAGAAGAAGAAGAAGAAGGGGGGTGGGAGGTAGACTTGGCTATATTCAAATATAGCAAGTTTATATCAAATCATCTTCCTCGCCTTTGGATCCACAGTTCATGTATCCCAAAGATAAAAAAGGCGAAAAAAATGGGGTAGCCTTAAAATCCATGTAGATTTAAGGATGAAGAAGATGATAGAATCCTAAACTTGGTTATACCTGAATGCAGCCGACTCCACTATATATATAACAGTGTCCCCATTTCCTCGTCAAGGGAAACAAAATTTGAGATCCCAGCAGGTATAAATTAGAAGCTGGTTATGCATATTGCCATCATCAAGATAACCAAACCAATAATGCACAATAATTTTAACTTCAAAAGTGAGCAAAAAAGTTTATGGACAATAACAGTTGTTGCAACAAGCTTCCTCTGCATCATTTAAAGGTGATTGATTTTCAATGAAAGAGAAAACACTTGAAAATGAATGGAAGCAAAATTGCAACACATACATATTTGCTCCACCTCTCACCAACTTGCATACCATTTTTGTGGTACAACTATACCATTTGATTTCTCACTTGTATAAGACAAGTCTTCTCTCTTGCGCATATCACAGTATCACATTCAGAACTATGTATCATTTCCTATCACATTATCACAGTTAAAACTATATTATTTCTCACTTGTATAAGACAAATCTTCTCTCTTACGCATATCACAGTATCACATTCAGAACTATGTATCATTTCCTATCACATTATCACAGTTTAAACTATATTATTTCCTATGTGGTATGTCCTACTGATGCATACCAAGCATACTGGTACACAATATGGGGACTGTAACCAGTATTAGCACACCGAACCGACCGCCTACCGACAGTATACCAAAAGAAGCCTAGCAGCGAAATTAAGGACCTTGATTTGCCACATACAAAAAATCACATTGCAATTACACAATATTACACATTACTTAAGTAGAACCACAACTTATAAGAAGGATTAATAAAAATTTACCTGCAACAACTCTTCTCTTCTCCTGAGAGCACGGCGACGCATCTCATCCCTAGTAGCACGACGCAACTTGTATATTTTCTCCCCAAGGAAACCATCCCCATTACTCTCCTTGTCAGCCAGTGTGTCCAACAAGTTCTCTGCTCTTGCACCGATCTCATTTTCTCCAGACACACCTTCCAAAGCATGAAGAAGGGGTAAGATTCCTTCCTCATCAATGCACCTCTGTGTAGCCAAATGACCCTTTGAAAGTCCCCTCAGCATTGACAAGATTCGTGGAACTGATGGTAGTTTTAAGCTAGTTGCCCATTCCGCACTTGACTTCAACCCAGTGTGCCCTGCAACTGAGAAACTCTCTCTCAGGTGCCCCACAGAAATCTTGGTGATCCCCCTATCAAGAATCATATCCTTCAGCCTTTCCCCACAGGAACTTGTCTTAAGTGACTCTGATACTCGCACAAAATTATCCAACGCAGATCTTTGCTTAGCTGCTTCTTGAGCCACAGTCTCATCCTTGGGATTATCCTGGTGCTGTTTTGAAGCTGATCAAATTTACCCCAGTCTTGCAAGTAAGGTTCAAAATGTTGAATAAGAGCTTCCATAGCTGCTGGTTCCCCATAGGTCAAGTATGGCAATATCCTTGCCACCATCTCATTATTCCGCTGCTGCTTATTTGACTTCTTGGCACCCAAGGGATGACATAGCCTTTCTAGGAACATGAGAACTATCTTCTTGCCTTGTTCACCAGCACCACTTTCTTCATTGGTAACTGTTAGTACACTTTGGGTGATGCCAATGTCACTCTCATTAGCTTCCAAAGCAAGGCTTTCAACGATCAAAAGGATGCCTTCAGCTGGCTCCAGAGCATCTACTGCAAAGGCACGTCTTGCTGTCTCAAGCAGCAGCCCTAAAGCTCCTGATCGTAGTAAGGCCCGTCTATTCTCTCGTATTTTGCAACAATACATGAGAAGGTTAAGTACCGAGCCCAACTCTTCTTGGTTCATCTTCAGCTCATCATCGCGTAAACGCTGCAAAGTATTCAAAGTTAAAGCAGAAAAGTCTAAAAATCATCCAAGTAAAACATGTGATAAACTGGAAGGACAATAGAACATTTTCAGAGATCCAAATACAAATTGAGGAATAACAAAGAGATAAGGCCCAGAATATACTCAACTCAACTCAACTCATCTAAGCCTTTTTCCAACTACAAAGACCCAGAATATATTATGAATTATTTCACTATCATGACTCTTGAGTCCTCCAAGAGAGAACTTCGTGAAATTAAAAACTGAGGCAGGGCCCAGTGGAAATAAGCCTAAAGGTAATTCTTTAATCTTGAAACAGGTTGGTCACCCCAGAATATGTAGCAAACAACAATAAAACATGGAGTACAGATCCAACATGTTCAAGTGATAGCATATACCTGGATCATGCTTAAAATAACTGCAAGACCTCCACATTCCCGGACAGCACCTGCAATTGCAAACTCAACTTCAGGATCTTGTGATTCCTCCCTTTCCTCTTCCAGTTCCTTGATCATAGGTTCAGTAGCTTCACCATCTAGCCCCTGTCAAAAGAACATGTTTCAGCCGTGCAACAAATAAGCATAGCTACAAAAGGCTGAGACTTACTAACACACAAATACACACACAGACAGACACAGATAAATACTGGCAGACAGCTGTGCCCCTCTCAAAATAAGAACAAGTTTGAACCTCATGACAAATAAGCATAGCTGCTAAAGGCTAAGACTAACCAACCAACAACAAATATACACACAGCAGAAACAGAGATGCTTAGATACAGGCAGACACGTAGACATGCATGTCTGCCCCCACGTGCACACACACACAGATCAATGTGAGCTAGATGAGACTGTGTGTGTGATTGAGTTGATTATGCCCAATATTACAGGAAAATGAGTATATAGACTTACATATTTAAGAATATTATGAACAAAAGATACAGGCATATATATAAATTAATAGATGAAATCTGGGAATCATATAATGCAGAGAGTACTGGAACCAAAACCATCATCCAAAATCAAGTCCAATTGACGAAAACCATTATTTTATACTTCTTATACAGTGAGATTCCATTGTACCATGCATGGAGCTATTGTTCCATTGAATATAAACAGCAATAATGTTAGAAAAGCAAATTATCAATCCTGTAATCAACCTGGAGCCGGTAGGTTACAGTCATTGGTGGACAATCTCTGACCGATGTGGACCCAGCAGAAGATGGTGCACCAGTAGCAGACAGAGAACTCTGTGTTTGACTATGATATTTCTTCCATACTTGCTCGTATACTTGAGAGATGCTTAGGTCAAGAGAAATTATATTGCCAGCAACAAGCAACTCCATGCCATAATCATCTTCTAAAAAACCTAATAGGTCCAACTGGTGACAAATCTTATTTTTAACATCTCGCATCAGTGGACCAATCTCACTGCTGGAATATGGATTTTTGGTCATGGAACCCCTGATAAACTCTTCCTGAATGTGTGCTTTGTTGAGAATCAGAAGATAAACAGGCTCAGGCTTTGATGGACATATCAAATTGCAAAGTTGTTCCAAAATAAACTGCAAAAAAATAAAAATAAAAAAATAAACACAATAAGATTTTGACAGGTCAATGAATAGTACCGTTGCATGAAAAAATAGGAAACATTGAAAATTTCTTCCCAATGGATGAAACCATCTGAAACTATTCAACATGTAGCAGAATGTATGGGAGGACCAGTGCTGGGAATTGAAATGAAAGAAAGTCTTTTATAACATGATTGAGCATGAGAGAAAAACCTCCCACAATCCCAACCCCCCCCCCCCCCCACCCAAAAAAAAAACACACACACGCAAAAAGATTAAAAAAAAAAAAAAAACATCTGCACTGAGCAATTCCATACCAGTGAAGTCCGGCCCTTCCCCTCCTTTCTGTGATTCTGCAGACCTGATATGCAAGCACGAATGAATTGCCCCTTATTTTTTGTGCTCTCCAACAGAAGACCATCTAAAAGTTCTTTCAAAAGCCGATTACAGTCATTTATTAGTTTTGTCTTCTGCACTACAAGACCTCGAATGACAAGAAGAGACTCAAGCACTTCAGACAGCAATTCATCCCGCATGAATCTATCACCAATACCAAGAACACTTAAGAGGAAAATAATCGATGGCAGTGGTAAAATTTTTAAATAGAAAGGAACATCTTTACCTGACTCGAATATTGGGCACCTCAAGAAACTTGCTGAGGAGCTCAATAAGCTTATGAAGTATAAATCCCTGCGATATGTCAATTCTAAGGATTCTCTCTTGTGACTCTAAATTGCACACCTCTTGTGTTATCAGCCTACATATAGCCTTCAGGCATCCTCGCACTGTTAAGAAAAGGCGGGAAGCTTCTGAATCTATCATTTTGAAGAATAATTCAAAATATTCTGCTGCACTTTCACCAACAGACAGTGAAGCTGGAAGGAGTGACATGAGTAAGTTCAATAATTGGAACCGTCTGGAAGAATTCGGGGGGCAGAGCAAACTAATAAGAGTGCATACTTCAGACCTTATAGACTGTGAGCAAGCACTTAAAATCAACTCTGAGACCCAGGAGCCCAGAGCAAATGTTGAAAAGTCATTCTTAGCCGTTCTTCTACAAGCACATCGTTTCCATTTAAGAGCATATTTTAGAGCAAGATAATCAAATTTCTGTGAATCATGGCGAGCTCTCTGAGCAGTACCTTTGACTGCCTGTGAGACTTTGTACTGCCTCCTGACAAAATCAAGATATGATGCACCCTTTACCCACTCAGAATAGCTCAAAAGTGGAATGTCCTGACCCTTCCGGCTACCATCCCAATGTTTTTCTGTCAGCTCTGTTGGAGTTTTACTAGCACCTGGAAGGCCATTTGAAGTTACAGGCGGATTTATACTATGGTCATTCTTTGCTTGTGATGCAGAAGTAGATCTTCCAGCACCTTGTTCCTTATCTACAGCATCAGCTCTGGGAGGGGTGCATGCTTGAGATATGATCCTCAAACAAGGAAGAATGATGTGTTCTGAAATGGCTGGGTGCTTTGCTCCCAGTTTGATGGAAGAGAACAACAACTGAAAAGCAACACGCAACCTGGCTTCCCAGAACTCATCTACCACAGCACACGTCTCTGAAAGCAACAATAGCTCTTCTCGTGTTGCCAGTGCAATGTCCATTGAACGATGGTGTTCAAGGCAATACATGACTTTCTTCTGTATCAATGTGTTCAATTCGGTCACTGCATCAGCATCGCCCTCAGAAAAAGCACAAAGAACAGCTCTCGCCTGAACACGAGCTGTTTTAGGACCCTGATGAACGTTATTTTCAAACAACTCTGATAAGATGCCAGCAGCAACAAGTTGTTTTTTACAGTGTGCATATTTTGACAGTACTTGTAACAATTCCAAGCATTGAGTAACAAATGTAGTAGCACAGCCATAACAATTATTTGGTGATCTTGGAACCACAAATTCTGACGAAGCCACTGCACCATCAGAATTTTTCAGATGCAGATAAGTCATCAGCACCCGCCGAAGTCCTTGCAATGTCTGGACACTTTTACTGACAGAATCAAAAGCTGCTTTACATTTCTCGCCATACAGTACACCAAGAAGTGCAATTTTGCGATTTATCTTGCATGACGGCCCAGGCAAAGACACCATCATTTGCTGAACCGTATCTTTCTGTTGCGAATCAATTTCATGTTCACCTATGCTTGATACAAGTTTAAGCAAAGGCTTCTTGAATCCTAACAGTTGCTGATATCGCCTATGAGCATTTTCTGATTCTGACTCAATAGCTGCCAATCCTTTCTTCATATCTTCATCATTTTCCATGTTATCAAATGAGAAACTAGGCTTTGCCATGAAATTGAATTCAAAACGGCCATATTTGCTGTATCCACACTCGTTGCACAGGAAAGAATCCAAATTTTCATAATTAATATTTCGACACTGTCTGCACTGGTATGCATTTTCATGGCAATTGCTACAGATGCCATGCTTATCAGTAACAGACCTGCTACACCGGGGGCACTGCAACGACTCAAGAGAAGAAGCTTGTAAATTTTCATAGAAGGAATCCAGCTCAATCATGAAATTGCATGCAGTAATTGGAATGGCAAATTCAACTTTCAGCTCTGTCTGGTTAAAAGAAAGATGGCAACTCTTTGCGCGCTTCCACAGTGACCAATTATTTTTCAATTCTGACAAGTCAACCACGGGCCTGTTATTGTAATACAAGTTCAGAACTTTTACTGATTTTGACTTACGAGCATCATGAATATTCATTGTCACAGACTGAATGGTATAACTTCCAGTGCATTTTACTATTATGCGGTTATCAGTAAACTTCGTCTCAGATTTCAAGCTTTCAAGCTTCATCCTAGTGTAGGGCACCTCTGGACAGCTACAAGTTACACAGGGCTCACTCTCCAGATAATAACCATCAAATTCTACAAGACCACTTAAGGTGTTGTATATGCGAGAATTTGGATGATTTGCCAAAAGTTCATTTTGTGAATGAAGAGTCTCAAATATGGAGTTTATTACATCAGGCGTCAAGCATTTGCTCACAAGCCCCGACTCATGTTGCTTCATGCCACTATCAGGCATCTTACCCCATAGCCAGGTCATGAGCTCCGTATACTCCACAATGTTCTGGCCATACATGGGTAAGGATTTCACTTTCTGCAAGAGAGCAGTCAGCATGGCCTCCTTGAATGATTGTTTTCCATGATGCCAGATGCCAAATAGCACACACTTGGCTTCATGGCGGACACTTGCTGAATTCCATTCCAATAAGAAAGAATCAACAAAACGCCTTAGAACACAGCCATCCTTATCGCTGAAGATCTCAACAGCTTGTTCCATATCCAGGCAAGATTTCTCTGAACCACTGTCAGTTCCTTCCTCCCCTTTTCTCTTCTTCTTTGAATCTAAGGATTGCAGCCCATTTCTATTAGAAGCTCCTGCATCACCACCATCTAGTTTCTGTGTGGAATGACTCATGTCCTTTCCAGTGTAAAAGGCCAAATTCAAAAGCTTGAGAATCTGAATAACAGATTCTTCACCTAAGTAAAATATCCCATTCATAAAAAAGGGCAGAAGGTCCATGTGCTTTGAGCAGTATTTTGCCAATTCCTTGGTCTGGATCCAGCCACTTCAGAAATTGCAGACAAGCACTTTACGAGTTTTACGCACTTTTCATATGGCACTGGATTTTGAAAACCTCCGGATTTGTTTACAAGTTTGTGTAGCTTCTTCACTTCGTTTGAGAATTGCCACGAATCTCTGACACTGTAGTAATGAGTCTTGCTACCACACAGATGAAGGAAGAGCCTTCTAGCATATCTTCGAACAAAGGTTGTATGCGGGTTGCTGATGTAGCTGCAGAGGACATCCTGAAAACCATCCAGCTTCAGATCCTTACCAACACATGTCCTGTATGTTTTATCCTTTTCCAATGACTTATCCTGCTTTTCTGGGCGAACCAAACTATACACCAGCCTGAAAGTGTTCTCCAGCAGGAGCTTGTGGTAATCCATGAATATATCTGTGCGGTGAGCTTTAGCATAAGAATCTGAAAAGAAAGGAGAGAAATTTCCAGCAGGTAGCTCTCTTCGAACTGTCAAAAGTGAACCACAACCAGAACCAACCGACAAACCACCTTCAACACTTGCCGACGAGGACTTGAAAATGTGAACAAGCTGCTGCAATATGTCCATTAAATAACTCAGAAAAGCTTGTTGCCTTAGGAGGGAACAAGCTCGGACAAGCTGGGAGGCAAACTCATTCTTTTCTTGATCATCACTGGAGGATGGAGCAGTCGAAGCTGATAATGGAACCTGAACAAAACCTTTGTCTTGTATTTCTGCAGTGCCACCTGATTTTAACTGAGAACCATCACTGCCAGGCTGGTGCCAGTTCCGGAGCATCAAAGTAAAGAACATGAAGACAAGGATAGCAACTTCACCAAAAGAAGAACGGGTTTTGGCTGGAAATTGTTTATTCAGGTTTATCTCATCCAATAACCATTTTACAAATTTTTCCAGGTCCAAGTTTTCAGGTTTTGAGCCATCCATGAAAGGTCCACCCACTGCAGATGATAGTCTATAAAAGAGCTGCATAACAGGAATAGCTCGAACACCAGACGTTGTTTCCATCCATCCCTTAAGCTCACCAATTAAATGGTGCAGCAGCAACGAGTTCACCGCACGCTTTGATGCAGAGATGGAAACTATCCTTTGGTCAGTTCCAGAGCCAGGGAAGTCTCCAGTCTCAGTAGCTTCCAAGACATGAATTGAGGATGGAGAATTCTGCATGCTCATATCAGTAGTAACTGGCATTAAGCTTGCATCATTCAACTCATCCATAGAGAAGTGAATTTCATTGCCATCGCCACCAAGGGAATCAATTTCAATAGGAATTGCTGACATGGGATGATCTCTAGAATGTGGTGGAGGGAGCCTATCTGCATCAAGCACTTCATAGCAGGCCTCACATAAATCGAAGTCCGGGCATACATTGCAATGCCATCGGCGGCGAAGGATGGGAACAGTTGAGCAACCATCACAGCAATATTGTACTGATGATGTAGCAGAATCTTCTTCAATCATGACCGGCGCATTACCTCTGGTTGCATTCATATCAGAAGGAACATGCGTTGTCATAGGATTCTCAGCAGCATCATCAGTGGCTAGCATTGTCTGTTTTGGAAAAGGCACTTGAAGCAATCTAGATGATATAGCCAAACTGAATCAACAAAAGAAAAAAAAAAAAGAAAAACACCCAAGTCAATTTTTATGCTATGCCTGAAAACTGCAACAGAAAACTTGGAGATACAGTTCAGTTGCAATAATAACCTGCTGGAAGTCTGTACTGCCTCATATGGTGCAAAAAGTAGCTTCTTTAGTAATGCAACAGCAGGAGCAACAGAGCGTCCAGATGCTTCTGTTCCATGTAAAGCCAGACATTCAGCATAACTATAAATAAGTTCCACAGAGGGTATCACAATGCTATTTATTGTCTGTGTTTCTGGTCGCTCCAAGTCCAGAATTCCCCACAAAACTTGCATCAACCCATCCACAACCTCAGAACCTACACCAGAAGCAATGAAATAAATTGCACACTATGTTTCTACAAAAAAAAAAAAAAATCCAATAGGCAGCTAATTACCTATTAAAGTTCAGTTACATAAGATGAACATGTCAGTATATGATTTCTGACAGAAAGCTGATAACCATGATCTTCTCTAAAAAAGTTTTGTCACATGTATTTACAATGATGCAACAAGGCAAATACCACACAACATAAATTAAGATATAACCATGATATGTTGTACGACACCCATACCAATGCATACTAGGTATACTGTGTTGTACCATTACTGAACTGGTATGTGGTACAGGGGCATACAAGAATTAGTATGCCGAAGTGACCCCCATGACAAATATACCGATACTCTACCAAGATGGTACCCATATGGATTCGGTACTAAGATTATGAACCTTGGATATAAAATCATTAAGAAGTAAGAACATCACTTTCTGTATACCCCTTTTTAAAGGTCAAAACATCAATAACTGAGACCCAGGAAGACGAACTCCAAATATCTAAATTGAAACTAGCACAAACATAAGAGGGCATACACTGTGTCACATGTGATTAAAAAATCAAATAAACCAAAAAATTAGAAGTTTTAGAAAGAAGAAATATACTGTCTTTTGAAAAGTAAAACTACAGATCAAAGTACAAAATAGCAATAAACATTGAAATCCTGAAATCACATGTTAATACTAAAAATTTACAGAATGAACATTTATTAATCCATTAACCTTACCTTCCTTAAATATCATAAACATTTTCTAAACAAGCCAATTATCCAAATATTAATAATCCAGAATCAATTCCTCATGCCTAGGCATACTGATAAAAAGCCCCTAAGTGTTTAAGCACTTCATTTGAATTGGTTTATGGAAGGAGGTTTAACTTAGAGACAATAAATGGCTTTGAGAAAGCAAGTCATCTTTGAGTCAGTTTTCTACTAAAAAATAGGAGTGGCATGGCTTGACCCATTTAACCTATTTAACTTTATCCAGCCTGTTATAGATCGGGTCCGCTTACCTATTTAATGATATGGTTAGATTTAATCAGAATTTTCGATTGTTTAATAACAAGTCGGGTTCATGTTGATGAATTTTTGACCTAACTTGTATTTGAATCAACCCTTATCTAATCTAACCCAACTCAATTGCAACCTCCTAACAAAAAATTTAGTAGTTCCACAAGCGCCCATGCCTACCAAGAAAGCACAAAGCAAAACTGAAGAATTTGCATGTTGATTAGAAATAAATAGGACAACACAATTCCATTATGCAAGCACAAGCCAATGTGTTTTTAAATTTTTATCAACTTGAACCTAAATATGGCCTATATTACACTGGTGTGAAAGAGTAATTTGATATATGTAAAACGACAAAGAGACAGATGTAAATCAGAAGCGATTAAAAAAAAAAGATTTGAAATCTTTGCATCTTACTCAAAATATGACTTAAAGCCAAGCAGAACAAAGAAAAAGAATTCATGTAGCTGACGCTAACTAGTTTGGGATTAAGGTTATATTGTTGTTGTAGCCTAAATATGATCTATATTCTAAGAGGTAATTTTAATGTGTCAAGAGCCATCATGTTAAGAAATTTAAATCAAGCTCACAAAAGACAAGTAAAGCTTCCAATGATAGACATTACATCATCATGATTTTCCATGTAGAGCTATTTTCACCTTGCAGTTTTAACAAGGACATAGATACATAGATTCTTAAGGCTTTACATATTACGTTAATATCTCTATATACTACAGATTTGTAGACTGCTCAACTGACCATCAGCACCCTTACCGAGGGCACGCAACCATCTCAGTTCTACTCTCTCCCCCTCCCATTAAGAGAGAAATTATAGAAGTTTCCCAACAAAAAGACGATGTGCATTCATTGATCTTTTTTTCGTATATTGTATTTTTAAATCCTGATTACGATTTAGATAGCAGGTATTCACCAATCTTCTTCTCACACACATCAGACATGCCAAGTTCAATTATTAAACTAGAACATAATATATGTAATCCACATGGCAAAACATAAGAGGAAGGAGAGTTTGATAGAAGGTTGCATTGCAATCTATCATTAGAGTGAGTGGCGGGAGAAGAGGTGTTGGCAGTACTGAAAGCAAAACACAACGGCATCATATGAACGGTGAAGCCTTTTTTTTTCTCAAGAGTGCAGATGGAACCATGGAATCTTAGAAGATAGACCAATAAAGAGGCACGCGGAAGTTCTATACATTAGAGATGGTATATGCATAAGTGTGTACACAGGAAAAAGGTTTCCACAATACCATGAGTTTCCAGAAAGCTGGCCATGTTTGACCTTCTATGTAATGCAATTTTTGACACTGCATGCATCTGTGCTGTGAACTCCTTGATTACCCACCCAGATGCAGCACCTCCAACTCCTGTTCTTGAAATGAGCATGGGAAGAGATTTTACCACTCCCAGGAGTCGCAAGGTATCTTTCACCTGGCAAAGGCATAAAAGTTGAGCAGAAAGCAACAAAAGAAAAGAAAAACAAATTAAAAAAGGAAAAAGAAAAAAAATGCAGGATGGTCCCAGTTAAGCAAAGGGTATCTACATGATAGTAGATCTCCCTCTTAGGGAACAAAGCATGAAGAACATGGCAAGCAGCAGGTTGCAGCAGTGGTTCTCTGTCACTCTGAAATATGATTTCTAGCAATGCCCTGCACTTGAGCTTATTAAGCTCAGTAATTGCATCCTCAACTTCAGTAGGGTAATGTGACCTGCACAATGAATAAATCCTCGAAAGAAATTTAAGAGCATCTGCCAAAACTTGTTCCTGAATAGGAGCTGCTTGCATTGCACGGCTCTTCTTTCCAGCACCTACAGTACCAGAATTAGCACCAAGGACATGGGCTTCCATATCCAATATAGCATCCATTTTCTCTTTCCAACCAAATTCATCCTTAGCACGACCATAAACTTCCAGAGAGTCCATCCTAGGCACAGTTGAACCATCAAAGGTTCTGCCCACAGAGATTGTGAATTCTTCATCCGCCAGAAGTGATTCAGCAATTGTAAAAGGAATGTCATACCATGATCGCATGCTTTCATCTAGTTTAACTACTCTCTGAAAAACTGTAACCTCAGAAGGAATATGGCTTGGTGATGTATTACCCACATGTATACGACAACCAACCATGACAGTATCAGGATTTGAATTTGACACAGTTACCTAAGCAAATGCAAAAGGTGCAAACTCCATAAATATTTGTTAACAATAAGAAAAAAGAAAACAAAAAAAAGGCCATACAGCAGCACACACATGAACTGAGACACAAAACAACAATATTGGCCTAAATAACTAAATATCAATGTTTAAGAACCATCCAGGAAAGGAATAATCATCATACCTTAAATCCTGCAGAACTGGTGCCCTCAAGATAACCATCATCTGATGATAACCTTTGCTTGATAACTTCAGAATCACCATTTTTGACTGCATCACTACTCAGTTTCGCTTCACCCGTGATACACATTGTTTTTTCAAAAAAATCAAGTGGGAATTCTGGGTTTGAACCAGCATAAGCCTTATTGCTTAGAATGCTAGATCCTAACTTCTTTGTTTGGTCTATAGTCAAATTGGACGCAGTGTCGACTCCCATAGGTACATGTGAGTAAATCTGAAGGCTTCCATCATCATGTAAAACAAGACAGTAAGTTTTATCTTTGGACAGAGGTTTATAGGAAGCAATGCCAACTAAAGGCAAAGATGAGCCTGCACCATATCTCATGTTCTGTGCAAATAACTCGAGAGGACCCATAGATATTGCAAGTGCAGCATTCAATTTAAGACTTGACAAACAAACAAAAATCCCACTACCAGAAAGCAATTCTTTCCAATGATGTAGCCCAGCTGGCCTAAGTTTACCATCTTGATCATCTTCATACGCATAAGACACCTCAGTAAGAGATGTTGCATTAGCATCTAAGCGTCCCATCAAGGAAGTGCCATCTTGATACGATAAGAAAAGCAATTTGTAAGTTGAAGAAAAATACAATGAAAGACCTTTTGACTGAACATCCTTGTCCTTGACCTTGATAATGTCTGTTAATGTTTTGGCCCCTACATCACCTTCCATTGATACTTCTAGCCTGAACAGAGACCCAGCCTCTGACAGAACAAGGAGAAATGCTTTTCCTGTCGAAGCTGGAACAAGTGTGGCATCCACAATCAAATCATTAGACAGTGTGAAGTAGTGTGTTGGACTAATGTTATCCTGTGAAAGGTCATATATCTTGACAAACATGTTCGTGACCACCATAAGCTGAACCTGAGAGCCTGGAACCCATTCCACTCGACGAATATAGGCACCTTGCAGAGCAAGTTCAATCGCAAGACGATCAGTCACTTCACCACGAGGATTCACAGTAAGGACCTGGCATTCCTCATATCCAGCTACAGCAAGATAATTTTCTACCATAGGATTAAAAACCAGTTGGACAATTTCAAAGCGCACTATATTTTTTGATAGTGGCTTAACATTGCTCTTGTCTGCTGTCACAGGCGCAACAGTAGGTTGCCCAATTAGTTGCCCGACATCGAATATAGCAACTTTATCTCCTTCACCAGCAGCAAGCCTACCTCGAGCACTGACACTGAGTAAGGATTTGGTGAGAGAACCACTAGCCAAATGTGATTTGAGTTCCCTGGAGTTTGGATAATCTGCCTTTATCTTCAGGTCTAGCGAGCCACTTTTGTAAGCCTTCTTCAGTTGAAAAAGGTCAGCACTGTAAGATAATAACTTATCATCACCCAGAATTACCTTCTTTTCTTTTGAAAGGTTTGATTCCCTACGACTGATTACTGTGGGAAGCATTCTGTTACATAGTTCAAGCAATCGACCTTCCATATCAAGTTTTTCAAGTATAACAGGTAGTCTGTCTTGTACATCTCTTGGGACTGATAACTTGAAGCAACCATCCATATCCACAAAAACATCATCATCCAAATCCGTGTCGCTGTCTTCTGCCTGATCACAATCTTCAGAGAAGGGCAATATGGATGGAAAATTACTGGTATTATTAGATGGCAAATTGTTGCTTCCAGTAAATTTTCGAGGCTTCAAACACTGACAACTGCTTCCCCTGACACCCCCAGCCCCACAATCACAAAAGAATCGACTTGATCGAGAATAGACGACACGATGGCCTCGGTGGCAGACCTTGGCACATATGGAACAGCAGCCCTTGGAGACAGTTAGATCACAAGTATAGCAGAAATACCAATGTTGCTCCATGAAATTACTGCCACTAGATGTAAACGTGCATACTTTAGAGGCCAATGCCCTTTCACTGTTGTTATCCTCTTCCTCGTCCTTGTCTATACTACCCAACTCCCCATCAGATGTGCCATCATCTTCATCTTCATCAGCAGATGTTGCATCACAATCAATCTGTGCAGAACTACCTTCCTGATTAGCAGGAAGAACCAAATTCTCTGAATTTTTTCTTGAGCTAAATGGTTTGGATACTACAGATCCTGACCCAAAACTATTGCTCGAGCAAAGTTTTGATGATAGCTTATCTGGGGCACTCTTATTAGCTCCAAAATCACCCAATATAGCCCCAACAAAACCAAATAGGAATTTCAGTCCATGTAGTGAACCCTCACTATCAACAAGTTTCTCCATCAACATTACAGTTTTTTCCAAAAGTTGCTTCACTGATGGCTCACCATTTAAAATTTGAACTACAAAATTAAAATAAGCTTTAGCGGTTTGAATATCACACAACATAAATGCACTATCAAGTGACATGAGCATGGCTTCAGTTAGTCGATCCTGGAGTTCTCTGGACACTTCACATGGTTGGGATACAAGACGCATAATAAAATCCATAGTCAACTCTCTGAGTGCAGTAGAACTTCCTTTTGCAGCAATGCTCCCCCCAGTAGACTCTAATGTGCAACCTAAGAGTCTATTTTCTAGCCAACGTGATAAGCAAAACAAGTCCATCCCAAGAAAATTTTTCTGTAGTTTCTCCTTGAGACTAGGGCAAAATCCACTAGCTAGAAGATCGACGAATAAATGTAGAACCTTCAAATTAATTGTCTCGGAATGGCACCTGTCCAATGCAGTGATGAGAACTAGCAGATTACCACGTTGCCAACCAAAAATGTCCTTGGCTTCCTCTGACAGATCATCAGAACCCAGATAAAATTTACAGATTTCCACTTTGGAATCATCTCTTCGAAGGCATTCAATAAAATCAACAATGCTGGTAATTAGCATTTCCAGCAGACCACCATCAACAACTGTGCTAGAATTAACATCTGCCAAAAAACCTTCCAACTGCTTCAAAACAAACAAATCACTGTAGTCTTTCAATTCCTTATGATGAACAACCAGACTAGCATATATGGATTCACATTTCTCATTGATGCATTGGAAAATCTTATCAGACTTTATGGCCATGACCGCATCAAGAAGCTGGCAAATGACCTCGGTCTCCACCTGAACTCTTCCCTCTGCATCTTCGACTTTGAGATACCCATCCAGAACACAAATAACCTCTTTTATGGTAAGAACACAAGAAAGAAGAACAGCACTGCAAGAATCTAAATGTGATGGAAAACCATGTAACAGGCACCTCAAAAAAATATGACTTGCATTTCCTGTATCCTGTTTCAAAGAAATTTCATCCAACTTCAACAACAGACCATTTATAGATTCCAGCTGCATCACATTGCAACCAGTCCTTTCGATAAGAAAATTTTGTTTACATTTGTCTAATACTGTGTGTTTAAGCAATATAAGAGGAGAGAACCCATCTGAAAGAGGGCGACCATGATTGAGCGTTGAAACATATGCTTCCTCAAGAACTTGCAAGTTCACTTTCAAAATAGAGACTAGCATATTCAAAAACCTTCCACCTTTGTTTCCCAGAACTATGTTCAGAACCATGCCTTCTCCAAGTTTAAATAACTCTCCATCCTCATGGTGCTGGCTCCAGTAAGGCTCAACTCCAGGAACTGCAGATCTCACAGAATATCTCCAAATACCAGAATAAAGGAGAGAGAGCACAAAGGACAGCCATGCACCCTTCCTCAGAAAATCCCAACTTTGTAATGCAGTCATATCTGGCAATTGCTCAGAGAGTAACTGCTGAAGTAGATTGAAAACTACAAGTGACAAATCAACATCCTTGCAAATGACAGAACTGTTATACAACACAACAAGAGCAAATTTTAAGAATGATTCCATATCCGAAAAGTCGAGATTCTGCCAACTGTTTCCCTCAAAAAGTGTACAACTCGGACCAGAACAGAAACTAGAGATGGTACCCCAGCAAAGCGAAAAGATATATCTTTCAAGTATGAGTTGTTCCACTGATTCAGCCTTTTTACCTCGCCAGAATCCAAGAATCCATGAAAAAGTAGCAGACAAGTCATCCCAATGCAAGCCTAACCGCTTGAAGGCAGAGTCATCTCTGCATATTACAAAAGGATGGTGGGTAACATCAATCAGCTGAGGAAGCAAGCAACTAACAACCGAATCATCTTTGATACAATCACACAGAATACTTTCTACCACAGTTGATGCCCAGGATGACAAGTGATCATTTAACAAATAAGAATGACATGCTTTATGAGGGGTTTCCCTCAGTCTAGATCTGAACCGCAAAGCCAACCATGATGGGCAAGTAGATGGGTACAATACCACATGCCGTAGCACCAAAAGCAGCCTTGAAACTAGTAGAGCCCAGCAAAAAAGTTGCTTTGCAGTAAATTCAGTTGGATGAGCATCTATTTTTTTGATTGAGGATAGCACAGAATTTGCCAGAGCAATTTTTCCAGCTTCATCTGACAGATGGAAAGCTATCAACAGAATTTCCAAGTGAAAAGCACAAGGGAGAGTGCTGAAGAAATCACTAGGGTCTGGACATCCGCAACAAATATTCTTCGCTTTCTCCAGAACAAAATTAATATATCGCTCATAGATTTTAATTGTCAGAGTACCATCCAAATCTGTTCTAGAAATAAGAGCATGAGCTAGCAGAGTAAGAGTATAACGATTATAGACATGCATTCCATTTTCAACCTTCAGCACTTGATCAACAAGGTGTTCTTTAAGAGAATTTGATAAAGCATGACGAACTATAAGACCATGCAACAGCTCAAAGCAGATATCATTGATATGCAGAAAAGTTGATTGTGAATGCAAGGCAGCAGAATTCTCTGAGTTCCTTTCACCAGATAAACATGATTGGCAATTCAGAATTGAAAGTAGTTGATTTATATGACCTGTGTCAACTTTTCTGCAAGCATCTTCATATACAGCATGATTCCACTCTGGAGAAAAGATGCACATCTTCAGAAAGTTCAACAATTCAGCTGCTGCTTGGATAGGTAAGTTGGGACTACTGGAGATACCAGTAGCCACAGCAGTTGGCTGATCAAGTCCATCAGCCATTCCAGCAGGTCGGCTAGATTCTGAGAAAAGATCCCCAAAAATGGCTTCATCTTCATGACTAGCAGCAGATTCCTGATCCAATGTAATAGCAGGCTTTGTGCAAGTTAAACGTGATTTATCAGCCATTGACCTTGATTGAACCCCTTGCAAGTGGAGGAAAAAGGCCAGGTGTATTAAGCCATCTATCCATTGTTTTGACTTCGGAAATATCAAAGACATATACTCCTCGCAAGTATACTTTCTAAGTACAAAAACCTGCTCAGACCGAACATGGCATACTGGAATATTGGCCTCAGATTTGCACAAATAATCAGATGAATCTGACTCTTCCTTCAGATCATGGGTTCGAGATCTCCAATTTTTCGGATCCCTGAGAAGCTTTAACAGACAGAGAACAATTTCAGGGCAGTAAACTAATGGGGGCCTTGGCAAAGAGCATGAACCATCATATCTCCAAACTTTGGAATCCAAAATGTCCATCATGGAAGCAATCATGCATGTCTGGATATTTTGAAATACATTGCCATCATGAAAGACAATTTGGACAAACTGTAGAAATTCTTCCAAAATCTGTAACAAGAGGCCTCCTATTTCATCTCCAGCAGTCACCAAGTCACAGTTAACAAAGTCAACCTTCAATCTAAACAAGGTTGGCAGTGTATCAGCACAGCTTGCAACTGCACATAATAACCCAGCATCGCACATATCATGGGTATTTCCTCGGCAAGATTTCGGACTAACTTCAAAATTTTTTGACTGAAAGACAATCTCAAGCTAAAATTTGTGTCCTCCTTCAGTTCATCAAAAGAAATTGAAGGCCAAAGCATTTCTTTACATAGCACAAGGAGACGAGGTAAGCATTTCACATGAACAACTGCTATGTGTTGTGCCAGAGGCGTTGAGCAATCTGAAAACACTCGGTGAGGCAAATCTTTTAATTCTGCAACACTGTTTTCTGATTGGAAAAACTCAGAAGGTAAAGTTACCAGAAGCCTTTCCACCAGATTTGCATCCTTCAAGCAGTGAAAACCTTATTCAAATAAATCATGGAAGCTCAATTGTCAGAACCAACCAAAGCCATTGATAAGATAAATAAATTAAAGACAGAATTTGAATTACAAACATGTGCATCATAGAGGTGCTACCTTGCAGACTGCATATAGGATTATTGGCCAATTCCACAGTTCCATTGTTAACTGGAACAATTGACAATTGCTCTACATAGCTATTTACAGGATTTGGATACTCTCTGAAAATTCCATCAGCTAGTACCGATTGCAAGAACTGCACTACAATATTCTGCAAAATGACAGAGTACAAGGTACTGAAAAAAGCACTCAAAACAAACTAGATGTGCAGAAATAAGCAACAGGAAATGATATATCAGATGAAATAACATTAATTTCAGAAGAAGAAAAAAAAAATGCAAGTTACGCCAAGAATTTCAATAAGCTTTCCTTGTACTTCTTGATGAACTACAAGAGAAAGCAACAAAACCATATATCTAAGCCTCTGAACTCCAGATACAATATGCCTGAAGTAGGATTACAACTGGAAAACTACTAAGATGACTTTGTAGAGTACCATATGGAACATAACAGGTGTAGATCAGGCTTTAGCATTATTAGTTAAAGTGAAATACCAAAAGCTCCACCCAGACAACTATGGATACACTAATCTTTAATAAACACATCCTTTAAAAAGTGTGCATCAGACAAAAGGGAATGTATGCATTTATCAAGCCATCAATTCATGTTTCTTGCAGCCCTTACCCATGAGTCCTATATAACAATTTAAAAAAAAAACAACAACAACAGAACACCACTGGGTTGCTTAAGTCTCCACATGCTATATATCTATATGTAATCCTATCTTAACACACCTCTGGATTCAACTCTCTCTCTCTCTCTCTCTCTCTCTCTCTCTCTCTGCACACGCATACACAGAGGAAGAGAATCAAGAGTAGCACAACAGCCAAAAGTGCAAAAATATTTATCAAGTTATATGATGCAGTGCAAACATTTAATCAGATATGGTAACAGAGTCATCTGTCTTCCTCTTACTTGCATTATACAACTTAGATGAATTCATAGCCATCCATCTTCCACTCATGCAGCACTCATCCCAACCACTTGCATATTTATTTTGATGGCTTCAGCTATCATGCTTTTTTATTATTCTTTTAGGAAATAAAGCCTCAATCTCAACCCTTTAATCCCATCATACAATTCCTTCAGTCAGCATGCCCTTGAAGTTGGGATTATTTACAGCACCATCCACAAAAAGCCAAAAGCATCATAAAATTTGCCTCTTTTGATACATAACTCTCTGGAACACACTCAACATTTCTAACTAAAAACATGGCCTAAGAAAGCAATCACTTGAATAGAACAAGTTCAGTATAATAATTTTTTAATAAAGAACCAGCATAGTCAGTTTAACTAGACTTTTATGCTTTACGTATTGTTGAAAAGACCCAGTAGATTCAAACATGAATAACTTGTGATGGTTAACAGTAACATATAATAAGAATTAAAAACATATTACCTAATAACCTAAACATTTTTTTTTACTTCCAAAAAATTATATACTTAAAAGTCAGTACACTTGAATAAGTTGGCAAACATTTATGCACGAAAATCAAGTTTTTATCACTGGCACATTTCTAGTGAATCAAAATTTTATTCCTTCACGCATGAATTGTCATTACTAGCCGAGAAGTTTACTTAAGGCAGAAGCAATCTACACTCTTTACAAAAGAATGACACAAAAAAAAGGTACCAAGAAGCATTAGACTTACTGACAAGGATGCTACTTGATCTTATATCCAAATTACTTTTGTGTTCATCCTTAAAAGTATCTTATTCTTATACAGTCTTAACCTTGAAAGACAATGGACAAATAGCAAATAGAGGAGCAACAGAGCAACAGCAGATAAAGGAACGGACAAGGAATGGAACAAATTAAGGATTGATAAAATCTTTAACTTTCCATTTTCAAAGTGGTTGGGAGTCAATACCACATGCATTAAGAATTTAGTTCACTAATAAAAAATTTCATATCTTACTAAATTTGCTAACAGGCTGCATAGTGCAAAAGAAAATATATTTAATATAAACTGACAAAACATTTCAACAGTTCCGAGAAAACGTTTCAACATCTCTCTTTTTTGCCCTTCTCCCACTGTGGCGCTTCTCTTATCCACTTGCACATCATGGACATGTGCCTACGTATACAACAAAATTTTATAATTCCAGTTCGGTCCACTAGTGGTATTGACAGTTTCAATGGTTCCAATACTTTTGCATTGAGTTTCAGAATTTTGATCAAAAAAGTTATGGGGAAAATATCCAAAAATAGAAACTTACGGAAATCAAGAAAAGTTATTTTGCATTATTCCATTATGTTTTTGAGTTGGATCATAATTTGTGCAGTTTTGTAGTTTCAAATTGTAACTAAATTATTTTATAACTTAATGCATAAAATATATTATATTTAATCCAATTTTTATAGTTATCCTACATTGTCTCCAATTTCTTAATTTTCCTACCACATTCTCTGTTTTTTTATAATTTCCTGTATTTACTATAATTTTACAATAACAACAACGATAAAGCTTTAACCCCAAACTAGTTGGGATTTGCTATAATTTTTACATTTAATTCAAAATAATTTCTCATATTTCCTCTTATTTTTGTACTTAACTGAATATTTCTCTAAGCATATTAATCTTACTTCATTTTAATAACTCATTGGAGCATGAAAATACTATTTAAGCATATCCATTACATCCCATTTTAACAACCCTTTTTAAGCAAGAAAAGATCCATCCAAACTAAAAATCCATTTTCTTTTACCATTCCATGTTAATATCATTTTAAACAGAACTAGTTCGTAGAAAAAGACTCATAGGATTAGAAACATGCAACGCTTGATAATTAAGACACGTCAAAATTGCATTTTTCCCAATATAATAACAAATTTTAGCCCAAATTAATATAAGTAAGATCACTAGAGCCTTAGATAAGTAGGATATTCATTAACGCTGAAATTTTCAAAAATACTAGAAAAACATGAACTATATGCCTGTTAATTTTTTTTTTTTTTTAAAAGTCACAGTCAGTGTCGGTTGAACTGCTGAAACTTAACAGAAACTGGCCAAAAACTTTAAAAAAAAGGGGTTGACACTACAAGCCAAGCCTTCGCATGAAAGAAGTGAACAAATCCTGACTTATCCATGCTCTTCTTCTCTCACCTGTTCTCCATTTTATGCCTAAAGTGTGAAGAGAAAGCACAACAGAGATACAAATGAAGATGGCAACACATGTTCAATAGAAAAGTACGCAAAATTATAGTTTTATAGCAAATCTGATTAGGGGATGGTATAATATGTCATAGAAAGGACTTCATTAGGCATATCACAATAGTTAAAGTAATTTTGAATATTTTCTTTATTCTTATGAATTGATACTATAGTGTGCTTCCTTTATTCGCATATTTTTAGTCTCTAAAACTTATCAAATAAACTTGCCATCGAAATTATTCCATCATCACCTAAACATTTTCAAACCTCGATAAAAATTTTGTCAGGTTCCACTACTCTTCCTATTTTCATCTTTTGCATAGCATCTTTTATCTCGTATATCCGAATTCCATGAACATATGTCATAATTTGGTCATCGATGGAACCAATAAGGTGATGCAGTGTGAAGATTGAAAGACTAGTCAATTAACATGAAAAAAGTTCTCACAAAATAAATTTACTAATATCTTAAAAGCTGCTTTTCACAATAAATTAGGAGAATATATATAAACCACGACCCTAACCATAATTCGAACATTAAACCCAACCATAACCTAACACTCGATGCTAAGAAAATATAAAAAAATGCTAGGAATAAGACTTGATAATAGAAAAATATGCTAAAATTATTTGAATATAAATATAGAAAGCTGGCTAAATTTCGATACGAGCACTAACAAAAAATTTAAAAGAAAATACATTGAAAATCTTTGAATCCCATTCGCTCGCATACTCGCTCAAGGGATAGGAAAAAAAATATCAATATTCAATTGTTGAAGTCTCCAACTACAAATCTACTAGCTTCTGCAAAGTTTAACATAGTATGTGTTAGTTGTATCCTATACTGTATTATAAAACATCCTAAATTATATACATGATTCTTCTTTAATAAGTCATTAAAATAGCTTCCCCATCTTTTCCTTAATCTCATCCTACTTAACTAAAATTTTTTGATCATTGTCTTTGATGCATTTAACCTAAATCATATATTTAGTTTTGTCTTTCTTAGTCTTACAATTATATATATATATATATATATATACATATATATATACACACATATATATATACACATACATATATATATACATATATATACATATATATACATATATATATATACATATATGCATATATATACATACATATATATATATATACATACATATATATATATATATATATACATATATATATATATATATATATATATATATATATATATATATATACACATACATATATATGCATATATATCTATGCATATATGCATATATGTATGCATATATATCTATGCATATATATATATATATATATATATATATATATATATATATATATATATATATATATGTATGCATATATATGTATATATATCCCTCCATTTTTAGTTTCTACCTTAGGATAAAATTCTTCATATGCCTTATATCTAGCCTTTCATACTGCCTTTTTAGCTTCTTTCTTACCTATCGATTTTATATGCTTCTCTATTCCTACATTTAGTTAATTTTCTATAACACTCTCTTTTAGCCTTAACCACTGACTTAACTTTCTCATTCCACCACCAAATTTTCTTATCATATGGCTCTTTTCTTTTTAACTCTCCTAAAATCTCTTCTCATATGGAATTGATTTATCCATCTATACTCCATTTTTATTTATTATTCTATCTTTAAAATCTATTAATATCTTTTTTGTTTCAAATTGCACCACCTAATCCTTGGATTCGTATACTTGTCAGCTTTATTTTGAATACATACATTCGCAACCATCTATTTATGATGCATGGTTAAACTCTTACCTAATATCACCTCATAATTTTCATAAAAAATACAAACAATCTTTGTAGCAAGTTTGACTGGTATTATATCCGCTTTTAAAATTTTTAGCTAAAAATCTTTTTTAAAAAATATATGTTACTTGATGCTAGATCATATGCTATTACAAACTCTAAAATGGCATTTCCTTATTCATTTCTATCTCCGAATCTATAACCTTCATTTACTCTTTCAAAACCTATATTATATTTTCCTATAAGTCCATTCAAATCTTCTCCAATAAATATTTTTTTCATAAGAAATATCTTTAATTAATCTATCCATATCCTTCAAAAAATTTATTTTATAGCATCATCTAAATCTATCTAAACCTACTTGAGGAGCATATATACTAATAATATCAATTAACTCCTTATCTAATACCAATTTAATCCAAATTATTTTATCCCTTATCCTCTTAATAACTATAACCTCATCTTTTAGACACTTATCTACAATAATTTTTTACTTCATTTTTATTCCTATTTTAAATACCAAAGTTTAAAACTATCAACCTATTTTGCTTTTTTTTCTACCATCCGCTTAATCTCTTATAAGCAAGCTATGTTAATTCATTATATTTGTTACTTCTATTAGCTTTCTTGCTAATAATCCTATATTTCAAGTTGCTAAACGTATTTTATTTTTCTTTATTTAAGGTGTCCAGATGCCACTCTGGAGTATAAAATTCCTTTTTTTAATAAAGGATTCAGCACCCTAATTTCTGAATCCTACTCCTTAACTCTAATGCAAATAAGTACTTAAAACAAGTAATATATATCAACCAATATAACATCATATATGGACTAGACTAGAACCATAAATACAACTATCGCATAGATAGAAAAAAACCTTAAACAAAATGCATGATATGAAAATCATCATTTCAAAGCTTCAAGTTTTACCTTAGTGTTAATCATGGTTTTGGTAGTTTCGCTTCAAAACTCATATAATCAAAGTAACTTGAGAAAAATGGGAAGAGGAAGTAGGTGAAGATTTAATTTTAGACATCATTTAAATATGGCATATTGTACTGTGAACCATGGAACAGAACTTTTAAAACTTATAAAAAACACGTAACAATAAGAAATCAAAAAAAGTGATTATAAAATAGCAAATTTAAAGACTATTGCTGGATGTCCTCAGAAAAATAGATCATTATTAGTGTTATAATTATGTTAAGGTGTCTTGGGAACAAATATAATGGTTAAGGTCACATAGCATCAATTCTACTACAAGAAAAAGACAGAAATATACATTGGAGTAGCAAAGAATGGCTATAAAAAGCAACAAGAATGACTAACAAATGCAATCACTAAAGAATTTATTAAAAAACTCATATTCGCAAAGAAGCATGAATGACAAAGGTATCATGTGGTAAACTACTTCCGTAAGAAAGACCACAAAAAGTGTTTGACTATATCAAACTCTGCGTAGACATTAGCTGATTTTTATTAACAATGCTTCCATGGAGACCAAATCTATCACCCACAAACAAAAAACCCTCTCAATTTAGAAAACCATAACAAACATTAAGTATCATTGCCCACTTTATATGCATTAATTGCAACCAGAACAGAAGGTTGGTGGTTATGATTCAAATTGACCAAAAACCAAAACATGGTTAGTTTCACTTTAATTCTGACCAAAACCAAAACAATATATCCTCAAAATGACTAATACATTAAATGAGCTAGCAACTCATCAACATGAACTACATAGTGATTAGTTTACTTAAAGATTGCCCCTCATATCCTATGTGAATCTTCTACAGATCTCCTCCAAAAAGTTTGATGCAACTCCTTGCTTAAAAATTAAAAGAAAAAAAAAATCTATTTCTGTTTAAGCATATAGTTTTTCATTCTTAAAGAAGGATTCTTCGTTTATTTTAATATGTTATGCTAATACTGAATTAGTGTCATGGTTGTCATCGAATCGAAAAGGTAATGAGAGTAACTGTTAGGTCCAAAGTTCTACACCACTGCTTTGGTGCCAACAGATTCACTACTTCAGCACCTCAGCATATGGCCAGAGAATAGTTTGCCATCGAATCCAGGAATTTCATAGAAATATTAACAAAATAGAAGTTACAGAATTTTCACAAGAGAGGTGGAGCTTGCTTTTGTAGAGATAACTTTTTATACAATAATAATCCTCTTAGTTTAGTTCTCTCTTCAAGACACAACAGAACTAAATCAACTAAAAATGGAGTACTTTTATCAACTCACATCGAGTTTAAAAAAGAAAAGGACCCAAATATCAACAAATAATGGAATCATGCCCATCAGTACTCCTCCTAAATGACAAGATGGATTATTCTTTCTTCTTAAATCAATCATGTGCATCACACATGCTTAATGACCTTTGTTTCCTTTTTTCTTGATCACTGGCAATTCTTAAATACTCATGCATATACCAGCCTTTCTTTTTTCCTCCTCCATTTTTTTCCCCCCAATTCTTACCATTCTCCGGTTTCTGGTTCACTTACCATTAAACAATAAGGGTCTGCTGGCGAAAAAACATATTTGAGGAAATTTATGTTGAGTTCCTAGACTATGTATAGAATGAGGCATATCTTGTACGAAACAGCCATAACTCTGTCTAAAACACAGAACAAGTGTGTCTGAAATGCAAGCCAAGGACTGAATCATTGATTTTCATCGAATATTCCTCTTGAATAGGTCATGTCTATGCCCCTTCTCTTGCATGAGTCAGGTTGTATGCCACATACTATTTCATTATTTGATGAGATTACCATAACCCATCAGATATTTCTTCTTCTTAACTAATGGTATCAAAATTATAATATTCATTCAGAGACAAAACCCCAACTGTTCATTAAATGGTATTCATTCAGAGACAAAACCACAACTGTTCATTAAATAGTCATCATATGAATCAGTCATCTGAAGCCATCCATCTCTCACCATGTACAGAAAGAAGAATGATTTTAAAAGCACTTGTTTTTATATCTTTTTATATTTATACCCCATTTTAATCACACCCCTTGGTTGGTTGATCTCCTTTAAGAGAGAAACAAAAGAAAGTGATTCATCTAAAGACAGCAGTAAATTTATGAATTCATTCAGTAATATGTATATATCCAGTTGATCTCTTTAAAAAGAAACATAAGAAAGTGATCCACCTAAAAGCAGGATTCATTCAGTAATATGCATGCATGCCCTGTTTGCAAAATCGCAGTCTTCCATTAGATGCTGCCTACACATGAACCAAAACGGTAGTACATATCACATGTGCCATGGTCTAATGAAGTTTTCTTAAGGAGCAATTAACTGGGAAGAAAAAGATACCGTTAACCTTGAGATCCTGACAATTATCAAGGCAGTAGTGGAGAAGATTAACTTAACATTATTGTTGGGACCTCCACTAATGCCAATTATATTCAGCAACTTCTTGAGAATTTATATTGAATCATAACACCTTCTTGTTGCTGAGAATTTATATTGAATCATAACACCTTCTTATGCAAACATCGTTTCCTAGAGCCTGTACTAAACTTGCTAGTGTCTTTATATCAAGTAGCAATAAGCATTTGGGTTCCAGGAGAATATAAAAGAAGCTCAATAGATATTTATCAAATAATGCATTATAGGGCTCCAGATCATCGAACTATATAGCACAGCAGAACTTGCTCTAATTAATGGCACTTACTGCTCAAATCCCATGAAGGAAACATGCTAGAAAAACATAAGATATTCCTATTCATTCAACAAGAGATTATCAAACCCATCCAGGTTAAAGACTTAAAATTTAGAACTTATAGTACTAATATCTTCATCCTCCAGAGAAATCAGATGGTCAGATTCCTGACTCAACCCATTTCCACTACAATTCATTTCGAAGGAAAACATTCCACCATTGCTGACGAAGCAGCGGGGAGAAAAAAAAACATTCAAAACCCATCCAATCTCATGAATAACAAAAGAAACCAATCAAACCACTTCCAAACATGGTTCCAAGAAGCATACCAGCAAGCTGAAATCATCGCCTTCGAACACTGATTTCTCAAGAAAACTGACGCAGAACTCCAGTGACTTCTCCAAGATCGCCACTAACACCGATTCCACTTCCTCAGCTACTGAAAACATCCAAGAAAAAAAAAATAAAATCGTAAATTGATTCCACAAAAAAAATCCGTTCCAAGCCCGAAAGATTCTAGCTCCATACCGGAAGCCAAGCCTAGAGCCGAAACGATCAGCCTGGACACCGAGACCACGGCTTCGATCTGGGACCGACTCCAGCTCTCAAAACCCAGCCGCCCGCCTCCAGCGTCCCCGATTCCGACATCAAGGATGGCGAGGAATCTCTCCAGCCCGGGTCTGATAGAATCGGAGCACAATCTCTGGGCAAGATCCTTCGGCACCTTGTCTTCTTGGAAGATCTCGAGAAGTCTTGAGATCTCCGCCATGGCGATCGATCAATTCATCGAAATCCTAGAACGAAGGGAAGATAAGAAGAATAGAGAGAGCGCAGAGCGAGATATCGCCACTGAATCTAGTAAGGGTTTTAAGAACGGGATTCAGCGGCGGACAGAAGAGAGAGGGCCGAGGGAGAGATGGGGAAAAAGCTTATGGAAGAGACGGGGATGTCGAGACTTTCTTTTATGTAGCATTTATGTCGTTTCCTATCTTTTCTTTTATATTCGGAAATATATGGACCGTTCACGAGCTGGATTTGCTCATCTGATCCGTAAAAAACGTTTATGCTGATGGTCACGTGACAACGGTCGCCCAGCCCCAGGGCGAGGCGGTAGATCATAGATGTCCCATTCATCTATTAAAAACTAAAAATAAAAGAGAAAAGTTGAAAAAAAAAAAAAAAAAAGTTGTCCATCTCCCAGCCTTCCTTCCATTAAGATAGTGGGAAAAAAAAAAAAAAAAGTCCTCATTGAAACAAAAGGTTGCCCTTTTTAATTTCTTACCCTCCAAGTCTCCTATTCGGCAATCATGGAGATTCTTTTGTCTGCCACCAAAATAAATAAATAGCTAAAGAATAATAACTCAAATTATTTTGATTGTAATTATTTTTAAAATCCAATTACATGACAAACACCATATATTAGATCTATCATGTTCATATAAATTGAATTACCATCTTTAGTTTGAATTGATGAAATCAACTACATGGTTAATTAGCTATACTTGATCGATAATTTTATCAAAATCAATCTCTGTGTATATTATTTATTAGACCATCATTATATATTAGGTCTTTATTAGCTTTATTTAATTTTAATTCAAATTGATCGTTATAGGACTTTCTAGCACCCAAAGTTTTAGATTGCTATTAAATTCACTAATCTACTAATCTAATTTTAGATTATCTATTATTTTTATAAAATTATCATGATGTTCAAAATTATAGAATGAATGTTTTGCTTCATAACGAACCATTGTTCTAGTTTCAACTATATTTGGCTCAATGTTAGAATTAAAATTGAAATTGAAATTGAATTCAAATTTCATCAAAAAAAGAATTGCAATGCCTAATTTCCTCCATTTGCTTCGTTCATATAGAAACCAGAATCAAAATCAAATTAATTTCTATTATTGTTTTGTTGTTATTTGATTTATCTAGACCTTGAAACCAGAATCCATTTGTATTTTCAATTTTGTTATTTTTTGATATATGCACTCAATTTAATATTTATTTTCTAAATAAAAAGACCTACAAATTGATAAATAATTATGTAAATGAAACAGCATAAAGTTTAAGTTTAAACATTCTTGGTTATTGAAATGAAAATCGTAATCTTAACTAAAAGTCTGAATTACTAAACCAAACTAAAACGTAATTTTTATTATAGTTGGAATAGGAATCATATTCTAATTCTGTTCAAATAAATAATTAGAATTGGATTCAATGATCCTAATTTCTATTCTTGAGTTTTTTTGGTGAAACAAATAGAAGAGAATCAAAGCTTTGATCTAATAGTTCACTCTAAGGCCTCATTTAGCAAATGGGAAGTGGTTCATGAAAATGATTGCTTGGAAAGTGATTTTCTAAAAGGTTGATGCTTGCAAATAGTTTTTTTGCATGCATGTTTAGTTGAACGTTAGAAAAAAGTATGAGAAATATCTTTTCTTGCCAGTCAAATTTAGCTAGTCATCCTGTTTTCAGAGAAGTAACTTGTAATTTTTCAATTTAACCCCACAATCATTTTCAATGCTAACCTAGAGGTTGTAATTTTCTCTGTTATGCAACTACTTTAAAAATTGGACTGCAGTTATATGTATTACCATTTCAATGGTCTAAAAAGTGGACCACAGTCATATGTATTAGCATTTCAATGGTCTAAAAAGTGGACCTACTCTTAGGTAGTGTTTGATAGAAAAAATATTATCCATGGATAAGTGTACGGGATAGAGTTTATCCCCCGGCTATCCCTAGGGATATCCCTTGGCTATCTCATTGATCATATCAAATGCAAAAAGGTAAATCCATAGGATAACCTTTTTTTTACTCTTATTTGGAGGGATAACCAGCTATTCCTGCATTCTCTAGGGAATAAATTGAGGGGATATCCATGGATTATCCCTTTGGTTAACTTTATTCTCTGCTATCCCTTATAGTTATAGCTTTTGGGAATAAGAGGGAATATTCAAGGGATATCCCCTCTTATCCCCTATTTCAAACACTACCTTACACTCTCATTCATCTCAACTATTTCCCCTTCTTTTCTTTTTCCTCAAACTAACTATTATCATCTACCCATTTCCATTTTTTTTTTGGCCAATGTCCTTGTTGTTTTTGTAGTCCAAACTTGTACTTGTTGATGACATTATATACATGTTTAATTTTGACTGTTTAGCTGATCAATTCTCATTATCATTGAACCTTTGGGTTACATTGATGTTTTCATTAGCTGAGCAATAGTTGAAGTGAATAAATGCTCTAACAATCTACATTGCTGCTACAAGGAGCTGTAACCTTATATTAACTTCTTGGTGCATTAATAGGAGCTACCAATCTTTATTACGACCAAGTCAATCAATTAAGTTAATGATGAATTTTATATATAAAAGGATCAAGTTTTTCTGATTACATTAAACACTTACAGCCAGTTTGTTGTTGATACAACATGACTATTTTGACATCTTGTAGAAGACACTCATAAAGGTCCTAATGACACCATACTTTTGGCAACAATGCTCATAATGATCCCATCAAACATCCTTCGAGAGCCCTTCCATGCCTAAGATATGAATGAGCTAATATGCTATACTTTTTTTTTTGGGGAGTTGCAAGTCTAAAACTTAGTTTGAAAATAATCAACACTGTTGCCGCCAGGATCTGTCATCCGACTCGGGCACGGCCGGTCTCCTTATCTGGGCTTCCTTCTGGACGGATCTGCACAGAAGTCCTCACGCGAGAGGCATTGGGGGTGGCCCTCCGCGGAAGACCCTCCGATGCTCAAGTCAGCAGGGATCGACGATCAACAGAAATGAGGAGAATGATATCTCTGGAGAGTCCCTCCAGGGATGGCCAATCGGGAGCTCTGGGAGAGCACCGACGAGCAGTGAAGGTGAAAGAGAGCGAGTGAGTGTGGGAGTAAGCCAGGAGCCGTGAGCGCATATCTGAGAGAATCTGGGGATGTCGTATTTATAGGCAATCACCTGGATCTTGAGCACCTTCTGGAAGGTTCGAAGGTTGTTAGGATATGAAAATGATTCGAATCAAGCCGTTGTAAGGCCGGTGGGATCCGTATCTTGTTCGTTGAAGGATCGACGGCTGGGAGAGCTCTTTGATGGCCTGAGATCTGATAGATGCGTAGGTCCCAGGCGGTTATTCTAGATCCTAGACCACTCATCAATATGATTCTTTGTTTGGGATTCTGTTACGATAGGCCTAGGCTCTCCCGCGTCGGGTTCCACGGAGGTGAGTGTCGAGTCATGGATTGCTCGTGGAGGCCGAGCTATGGAAGCTCGGGGGGGCGAGCTATGGAAGCTCAGAGAAGCCGAGCTATGGGAAGCTCGTGGGAGTCGAGCTATAGGAAGCTCGTGGGAGCCGAGCTATGAGAAGCTCGTTGGAGCCGAGCTATAGGTAGCTCGGGGAAGCCAGGCTACGGGAAGCTCGGGGGAAGCCGGGCTACGGGAAGCTCGAGGAAGCTGGGCTACGGGAAGCTCGGGGAAAGTCGAACTATGGGTTACTCGACCCGTTGGATCATATTAGTTAGCTCATTCCTCGGGGGCGTATTGTAGCGGGCGGGGGGATGGGGCTGATCTTAGCCCCTTCGCATGGTTATCAATGCAATGACGATTCTACCCCTCAACAAACACTTATATGCATGATCGTGCTAAAAGAAGCAAACGGGTCCTTCATGACACCAATACCACCTAAACTTTGTTATTTGAGTTAGGAAAGTTATAGGTGAACTTAAAAGAGATAGATCATACATGCTTGTCACATAAATACATTGTCTTGATTATAATAGAATGAGAAAGCTTTCAAAAGGCTCAGACCTTAATGAAAAAAATTTCATAGATAGTTGATACTTACAAGTACATGAAGATGAACCATTTGTAGCTCCTAAAGAGCCTTAGATTGTTCAAGTATTGCTCATAATTAATATTAATTAACAAGATGCTTTATATTGTGCCAGTCTAGGCTTAGAATTCTACACAACATTTTACTAGCACTAACAGAACCAACAATAACAATGGAGTCATTTTTTAGTTAACTCTAACATAACTATTTTGACATCTTAGAACAAAAAAACATAGCAAGTCTCTTGTACATAGATTCAAGCGGATCCTAGTTATCAAAATATAAGGATCTGCTTATGGCGTAGGCAATTCTTCAAATTAAGATCCATATTTTTATCATCATGTATAAAATAGTTAGATAAACTAAAATCAAATGCTTATTGACCAACGTTGCCTTTTCATACCATGCTTCAAATATAGATAGTTTTCTGCTCCATGTCTGTTGAAAAATATTTTGATCTTAGCAAAAAATCCTTTCCTAGAAATTGCTAGAAATATATTATAGAATTTTAAATACAAAATAAAGTAAAAAATAAAAATAAGATATGGATCAAACCAGAACTGAGGCGTGTTAGACATTGCTCTAAGGATCAGATTTTGCCCCTTCGTGCAGGTTATTGACGATCTATCCCTAAGGTATAACGATCCGGCTCGATCCGATCCTCCTACCACGAGCACGATTGCATGGAGGTACAACCCAATGATTACCTTCAGATGCCCATGAAAAGATCAATAGAAAATAGAAATAAAATGAGATGGAGGGCTACTCAAAACTATTCTACTATTATTAATTCCTTAATCTGAATCCTGAGCCTATTTATAGGCTTGGCCCATAAAAGCTCCATTGGCTCGGCCCATAATGGCCTTAAAGGCTTAATAGCCGTTAGCCCCACGTTAAAAATGGCTTACAAAATTAATTGTTTGGGCCGTTTCTTGACATTGATGAATGTTAGCCTTCCAACGTTCACACAACATTCAGTGAACGTCCGAAACGCTTGCGAGCGTTCTCTTTTTTTTTAACCTTTTTCAACAATCCCTCACAAAAGTTATAAATAAAAAAATAAATATAATAAAAATTTTAGGGCATCTTATACTGTGCAATAGGTGAGGTGTCCTATGGACTTGAACCTCACTTAGTGTTGATTGTATACACATGAAGAAATCATAGTGGATTAGACCTTGAACTAGGTCCTTTGACTCAGGCTTCTACTAACACACACATAGTATGGATCAATTGAGTTTACGCGGTCAACGCATATTAAAGGCCTTGCGCTTGGTACCTTGATTTTTCATGAGAATTCTTTAAGGTTAGCCCAAACCTTTAATCACGGCCTAATATGACGATTCTCATATAGGTGAATCCTCCAAGGGTATTTGTGACAATACCCTACAGATAACCTACCTCGGATCCATTAAGAGTATGACTCAATCTTACACAAATTTACTTTGTCACTTTATAAGAGCACTCATCATAGGGATGGAATGAAAAAAAAAATTTAAAAAATTTTTGCTCTAACACGATCACTCAATCAGCTTCGTTTCTACCATATTGAACCTCATTCATAGGATCTCAAATCACAAAGGTTGGGTATCCACTGCTGGTGACCAAATAATGGGCTTAAGCCACATCTCCCTCGATGAATCTAGGACTCCACTCCTAGATAATCCCTTGGTTAATTGATTTGTCAAATTCTTCTTGGATTTTACAAATTCTAAGGAAATAACATCATTTTTTTTACTAGACCTTAAATAAGAGAATGAAACAAAGATATATTAGAATTGAATATCCAAATACAAGATAAACAATAAGTTGGATATTCCAACTGTTATGAGATTATTTAGTAAATTATAGAGACTTTTATTAAATCTCATGGCAATGATTTCAAGAGACTCAAAATAAAGCATTTATATGACATACCTTGTCACAACATCCAAGTTCATCCATTCTTTACCATTTTGTAACATAAAAGTTTCACAATAGTAGGTAAGCAATAAATATTTGCCCAATGCTGTCACTTTTGTCTAGCAACAAATAACACAACAAGGAGATATATTGACAATGGATAAGACATTGTCACACTGAAGTAAATCAAAGCTAATCTTAAGTGATGAAGAAAATCATGTGTATCGGTATCATGTAAATTAAATAGTTAGCACTGGATGCATGTGATAATGCAAGCAATTCCACTAATGGGAAGCAATGGTCAACATGTATGCTTACGCAGGCCTCTAGCCAGTCAAACATCATTTCCATTGATAATGAATGTGATACATGAAGTCATACAAAATATTGTATACAATTCATAATGCAACATTAGGAACTTGTATCTTAGATCCCATTTTAAAGTGGATGTCCTCAACTTTTATTGTCACAATAATGAACCTGCTGCATTAAGTTCAGAATTCTAGGTTTCCTATCCTTTTTTCTAGAGAATGTAATAGAATTAGCAAACAATATCTTTTGAACATTCAAAAGAAAATAGTGTTCAAGAGTAAATGACTTTAAAAATACAAGACAAATTCAAAAGGAAATAATAAGAAGGAAAACAATAAATCCATTCAACAAAAAACAACTATGCCTAAAAAATAATCTCATTTCAGCTAACAACTGATTGATCAATTAATATTTCTTTAACAACTTATCTTCATAACTGTACATTACATAGAAATACAAATAAAGTAATAATCATGATTTTAAAATATAACAAATTTATGGACCAGGGAAATAAATAATAACACAAGATGGCATTGCAAACTAAGAAGGAAAAAATCTGATCCTTAGCTATTAAAAAATATTTTGATCTTAGCAAAAAATCCTTTCCTAGAAATTACTAGAAATATATTATAGAATTTTAAATACAAAATAAAGTAAAAAACAAAAATAAGATATGGATCAAACCAGGACTGAGGCGTGTTAGACACTGCCCTAAGGATCAGATTTTTCCCCTTCATGCAGGTTATTGGCGATCTGTCCCCAAGGTACAATAATTCGGCTCGATCTAATCGTTCTATCATGAGTACGATCGCATGGAGATGCAACCCAATGATTACCTTCAGATGCCCATGAAAAGATCAATAGAAAATAGAAATAAAATGAGAGATGGAGGGCTACTCAAAACTATTCTACTATTATTCATTCCTTAATCTGAATCCCTGAGCCTATTTATAGGCTCGGTCCATAAAAGCTCCAACGGCTTGGCCCATAATGGCCTTAAAGGCCTAATAGCCGTTACCCAAATTACATTAAAAATGACTTACAAAATTAATTGTTTGGGCCATTTCTAAACGTTAGTCTCCCAACATTCACCCAACGTTCAATGAACGTCAGAAACGCTTGCGAGCATTCTCTTTTTTAAAAAAAACTTTTTTCAACAATGTCATCATGTATAAAATAATTAAATAAACTAAAATCAAATGCTTACTAACAAACATTGCCTTTTCATACCATGCTCCAAAAGTTGATGATTTTTTATGAAATACCTTAACTGATAGATTAGGTTAGTACAAACTCTATCAGTATCTTGCAGCAAAAGAAATAAATTTTAAAATTAGGTAAATAAATTTTAAGTCACATCTAAAACTTATTTACTCAGTAATGGCATTGTAACGATCCAGGTCCGTAAATCCATAAATTCATTTCGTGACAAGAAAGCAAAACGGATAAGATCCATACCAACTTGGGCCATCTGTTAGGTTCCCTCACTTGGGCTCCACAACCTCCAACCTCACAAAATCTGGTCCATAAATTTGATCAAACACCTTGAGTGCACCCAGAATTTGTCCCCTTTGTGAGTGAAGATTTAGTCCTTCGATCCTTGCCACTATTTTTAGATGTTGTTCAGAAGGTGGAAGAAAGCTTCTGACCACACCAATGATTACCCTTGGTTCCTTGCACACTTCACACAGATTTGAGAGGGTTTCCATATCAAGATCAAGCACAAAATAAGATCTAGCATGATCAAACCAGATTTGACAACAATGAAGAACACCACTTCAATAACCAACAAATCCCACCTATTACAAGCCTTCAAAATAAAGAAAAATACAACAGTAAACAAAGTTGATAGATAGATGAGATCTTCCCACTACAGCCCGTGGTTTGATCTCTCTAGCTGAGAATAAACCTACCCCCTTGCCAGCCCAAGTAGACACCGTATTGCTACGCCACTATCGATCTCAAGCTCGCCGATGAAGACAAACTCAAGCTGCCACAAGCACTCTTAAAGAGCTCCCAAAATATCCAAGATAAAAAACCATAGCTCATCCACACATCCTTTTTATATGGATCCCACAATAACCAAAATACCCATGACTCAATAAAACCATACAAACATAACAAAAGACCCATACCAACATGACAAAAGACAAGATAAGATAATATGAAAGACATTATAAGGATCAACTAGTAGTATCAAGTGGGTCCAATGTGCTTCCTCCCGCTTTGTCCCGAATTCGTGCGCTCCTATGCCTTGGTGCTTCACCATTCCCTCCCCTTCGAGAACTCCCTTGTCCTCAAGGGATAGGTTCGAAATTATTTGTTCACATCCTCATAGTCTTCCATGTCGCTTCCTCCACCGCTAGCCCTTTCCAATGAATCAATACTTGCCACACATCATTACTTTTCTTGCCTTTCTTATGTTTCTGATAACGAAGAACCGCTTCAGGCTTTAGTAATATTGTTCCTTCCTCATCAAAAAAGGCAGCTTTTCAATAACATACTCCGGTTCTCCCATCATTTTCTTCAATGCAGTCACATGAAACACAGGATGAAGGAGAGAAGATTCAGGCATTTCTAACTTATATGCTACCTCTCCAACGCGCTTCAACACCTTAAAAGGCCCATAGTAGCGCTGTGAAAGCTTGACATTAAATCTCTTCTTGAGTGATTTTTGCCTATATGGTTGTAACTTGAGATATACATAGTCCTCGGGTTCAAAGCTTACATCCCTCCTGCCTTGGTCATAATACTTTTTCATTCTATTTTATGCCTTCATGAGTGCCTTCTTCACATTAGTAAGAACTTCATCTCTTGTTCTCAAATCCTCCTCCACCTCATCATTCTTGGCTCTTCCCTTTTCATAACTATTCAACATGGGAGGTGACCTTCCATATGTTACCTCGAATGGGCTTGTGTTGATGGAAG